>CM026205.1:1709866-1842366 GCA_014839995.1 Xenentodon cancila
CACACACACACACACACACACACACACACACACACACACACACACACACTCACAGACACACACACACACAGACACACACACACACACTCACAGACACACACACACACAGACACATACACATACACACACACACACTCACAGACACACACACACACACACACACACACACACACACGCACAAACACACACACACAGACACACACACACACACAGACACACACACACACACTCACAGACACACCCACACACACAGACACACACACGCGCGAACACACACGCACAAACACACACACACAGACACACACACAGACACACACACATACACACAGACACACACACACACACACACAGACACACACACACACACACATATATATACACACACACAAACACAGACACACACACACATACACACACACACACACACACATGCGCGCAAACACCCACACACACACACACGCGCGCAAACACACACACACAAACAGACACATGCAATTACAAGAAGACAAGACACAAATGTGGTGTCTGTCTCACAAATAAATAAACACACACAATTACAATGAGACAGGATGCAAATGAGTTTTTGCACACATGCACGTGCAGATGTGCATGTATTCAGACACAGCAAAGCACATCTCAATAAAAGGGCGGTTTAAATGAGATTTGTCTCTCTCCCGTCCTCACACACACACACACACTCTTCCTGTTGGAGAGTGAAGTGTCAGGTTAAGCAGAATGAATGGACTCGCTCTGAAAACACAAATTGCAAAGTAAACAGATTAGAGTGAAAACAGACTCCTCCACTCATCTGCCCCTCCTAGCACCCATCTCTCCATCACTCCATCATCCATCCTCCCTGCCGTTAATTCTCTGCCCGCTCCATTGTTTTTCTTTTTCTCTCCACTGGTGGAACGTGTCCAGAAACAGCAGGAACTTCAGACGGGTTTGAGTTGATTTCTGGTGCATTTCTGAAATTATTGGTTTCGCTTCCAGGAGCTTCCCAAAGCAACTTGGATTTATTTTGTGTTTGTGTGTATTGTAGCAGTGCAGGAAGGCCTGCAGTCTCACATCAGGGAGGAGTCAAAGGTACGAATCTGGCCACTGAATGGAACATTAGCGGTTCTGCCGCTGAGGACCAGCCAGGCAGGCAGCACGGTGGCTTGGTGCTCAGCAGCGTCGCCTGAGACCTCCAAGGGTCTGGCTGGGCTCCTTCGGTACAGCATGTACCCGTGTAAATCTTTGCAGTTTTAAAGTGAACCCAGGCTTCATTTTATACTCAGTGACTTTTTGTTTTGTGGTTCTGCTTTGGCGACTTTAATCTGCTCTGGTAAAGTGACGGACATCAGTGACCGTCTCCATCCATCCAGTGAAAAATCCAAAGGCTTCTGGTTGCAGCCACAGCAGGGGTTCAGTACTGTCCACCGGGAAGAATACCGTATTTACTTCATCACATAGGCTAAATCCATCGGGCATATATATCGTGAAACTGTTTGCTTTCAGGTATCGTGATGGTTGATTTATTGTAGCTGGACCAGGAATGCTATGACTGCCGGTTAGGATGACGGCACCATCTAAATCAGTGTTTTCATGCAACCCTGATGATTGAGAACTACATTTTTTTTTCTGAACTACACTGTACCCAGTAATACTCGACTCCCTTTCAACCCCCCCCCCCCCCCCAAAAAAAAAGTAAAAAAAACTTAAATTAAAGTATTAAAGTAAAAAAAAACTTATTTTAACACTCCAGCCTTTAAGACTTCTCCCAGCACACATTAATCAAAGAGGCATGAATCAATGTCACAGATTATGTAAATGTATTCATAATTTAGGGCAAAGTACCATAATGTACAAAAATACTGGCATGGACCAGAATCTGGGAAGTAGACTCCTGACTAAACAAGGAAGGTCAGGTCAGCTCCTGCGCCTGATGATTAAAAAAAGAGCAGCACAACACAAGTCATGCAAAGCAGTAGGAAACGTTAATAAAAATACCCGTCCTCAACAGCAGAGTGGAAGTTTTACTGTAGCACTTCTGGACTTGAACGTCCCCCAACGACAGCAGAGCAACGACAGCAGAGCAACGACAGCAGAGCAACGGCAGCAGAGCAACGGCAGCAGAGCAACGGCAGCAGAGCAACGGCAGCAGAGCAACGATGCAGACCGGCCGTGTACAGAGCCAACCAACGACAAACAAGAGCCACGACATCCTCCACACTTGTAAAATCATCAAAATAGAGATCCACCACTATCCCGTCTGCTTTTACAGCAGACCGGATTCCCAAAGCAGTTGAGGAGGAACGTCCCAGGTCCATACAGAAACCGTATCTGAAAACGATCATAACTATAAAATCAACCAAAGTAAATGAAAAAAAAAACACAGTTTAGAGTGAATTAAATAAAATGTTGACATCTGATCAAAGATCAACCTCTAAAATCACCCTGATTAAAACAGTAAAGTAAAATCAAAGTCAGCTTCCCCTGTTCCCATTTAAAACATTTAACCCTGCGATGACCTAAAGCTCGCGTCAAAATGACCCAAGGTGGAGCGGTGCCCCTCAGCTGCCCCGGAGGGCTGTCCTAACATCACCATTACCTTGCAGGGGTTAAAAGGTAACATCACAGGTCTGAGGCAGGCCGACCGAACTCACGTGACTACCTGGGCTGTCTCCCTGGCCCAGAAGGCTTACCTCACCATCCACACACTTTTATAAGCCTTTGCAGGACTCCCAGGAAAGTCCCACCTAGTTGGATAAAACACTGAATGGTGAGGAGCTGTGGCCGGTTAGTTTACAGGCTCGGACCATGTGATCTGATCATGTGATCTGAACAAAGTCAAGACTGGTCGTATGGTCCCAAACTGAATCGCACTTTGCTTTTATTTTCGAACCTCTGCTGTCTTTAGTTGAAAACAAGCCAATAAGTCAATGACAATAAGTTTACATCGTCTTTTACTTAATAAACCAACTCAAAACTAAAGTACTGCATCTGTGTGCACAAGTGCATATCTTATTTTGTTTTGCAAGTCGCTGTCCTGCTTCCACTAACTCAAAACTGGCAACATGCTTGCTTGCACTGACACACACAGCTCTGCACTTCTGCTGGTAAACACTCACTCACAAACATGCACTGTCTGCAATCAATACGCAATTTCCCCTCCGTGTATAAAAGATGGACCTACTTGGAGGCCGTCCCGCTGCTTTTGAGTAACGACGTTTCTACATGAAGTGCTGCTATAATTCTCATAACTGCACCACTTGGCTCCTAAATTTTGATAGAAAGGATTTCATCTGACGAGAAGACGCAGGCACATTCGGCGGTGGGAACAAGCTCTGATTTATCCTCCACTTCCTGTTTCATCTCTTCCCGCATGGCAATACATGAAAGGAGTGAAATATGTTATTTGATGGAGCACTTTAACAAAAAGTTAATCGTGGCCCTTGACATTTTAAAGACACCGGAGACCCAGTCTCGTCTCAGAGGGTTCTGAAGTGAGGGCTTTGGAGTTTGAGGTACAGATGAGACACGGCTCCATAATCCCGAGGTTTGAATTCACAAGGAGGGAAAAGAACTGCGTCTTCTGGATCACTAATGAGATGAATTGTAATGAGATTTGGAAATGTGGAGTCGTGTGCAAAAGTTAGTACCATCATCCATCCATCCATCCATCCATCCATCCATCCATCCATCCATCCATCCATCCATCCATCCATCCACCCACCCATCCACCCATCATCCATCTTCCATCCATCCATCCATCATCCATCCATCCATCCATCCATCCATCCATCATCCATCCATCCATCCATCCATCCATCCATCCATCCATCCATCCATCCATCCATCCACCCATCCATCATCCATCCATCCATCCATCCATCCATCCATCCATCCATCCATCCATCCATCCATCCATCATCGTGACGTCCGTCCATCCATCCATCCATCCATCCATCCATTCATCCATCCATCATCCATCCATCCATCCATCCATCCATCCATCCATCCATCCATCCACCCATCCATCATCCATCCATCCATCCATCCATCCATCCATCCATCCATCATCGTGACGTCCGTCCATCCATCCATCCATCCATCCATCCATCCATCCATCCATCCATCCATCCCCTACGCCCCCTTATTCCCATTCAGGGTCAGGGGGTCTGCTGGAGCCTGTCCCACCTCTCTTTGGGTGAAAGGCCAGAAGATGACAACTTTTGGGCAATAATAAGTACCCCCTTACTAATGCTAAAGGATTTAGGAGGGTAAACAGCACCAGCTGGGCTTGCCTTGCCTGGTTCCATTATGCCGTAGGAAATATGGACCGTCCACGAGAAGTAAAACTTCCCGCTCTGCTCCATGATGACACCAGCCGACATGTGGAGCAGATGTGCATCGATGATTGGTTTAAACTTCAGCTTGTTTTACAGTTCTGGATTGTGGACCAGCAAGAGGCGTCGTTCAGGTTCATCAGTCGTTCCCACCCCTCGTGGAGAGTTTACAGGATTTTGACACTTATGGTGTAGTAGCGCTACTCTAGATTATTTGTATGTATTCATGTAAAATAATTACCAGCTGTTTGGAGATAAGAATGGTGAGAAGCTAAAGGGTTACTTGATCAGTGCTGCTTAAGGAACAACGATTGTTGGGACGTGAAAGTAACAGTAACTCTCTCAGCAGCAGAGTCCAAACCAGGCGAAGCATTTAAATGAGACAATTAAACAGCAAAATAGCAAAGCTCACTCATTTCTGAGCCGCCCGCAGGCGACAACAATTCAATTAAAGCAAACAGCCTGATGCATGGCGGCGCCGTGTTTCTGGCACCGCTCGCCTCCGTGATTTAGAGACGTCCTGCATGACTGGACACGCCTCCAGGGCCCGCCTTTAAGAGCCCGAAGTCCAGTAGATTACATAATTGAGCCGACCGCAGGGACGGGGGATGGCTTTTACAAAATGAGGCAACAGGTGAATTTTAACAATGCACATTTGAGAGGCTCACAGATTTTCTGGAAAACAATGCCTCCTCCCGCTGCCAAGCGTTTATGGTAATGCTCCGTTCAGAGAAAGAATGGCGGATTAGTCGGGCAATGGAGCTGGATGAAATCCACGTCCGTCCTGCTGCTGGACGAGCCACCGAGCCCCGAGGAGCCGCTGCTAAATGATGATGACGGCTGCAGGGTCATGTGCTTATTTAAGCCTTTTCAGTGTTTCAATTAAGATTATGTTTGACACAGTAAGTAGAAACGATTTTCCAGAAGTACTTCTGGTGAGCTTCCAAAGTTTCCCTGGAAGTTGTGATTTAATACTTCTGCTTCTTCATCTATCAGATTCATGCTGAAAACTACTTAAATTACCGTCTGCAGGTTGTTTTGGGACATTTTCCCACCTCATTTTGTCGATTTATTTAATTTTTTAAGTTTTGTGCAAAAATATACTGATATTTTCATAACAGTTCAGTATTTCTTGTCCATAATTAACACGATGTGAAAAGCAAAGTTCTGCCTTTGTTCAAAGCCCTGTTTTCATGGAAATCCGTTTCACTCCTCTTTTCCAGAGTGTGTCTTATTTGACATCTGTTCTACAGCTTTGTGCTTCCATTTAAATGTAAATTCAGACACAACTTCCACCCCAAAAACCCTTGACATCCGTTACATGACGCACCAAACTGAGATAAATACTTGGCTGGCGGTTTTCTTCTCAAACGTCCATCCAGCCATGAGCAGCTGTTTGCTCGCCCTGTTCAGGTTCAGTCCCGTCATCAGTCGGGAGCTGAACTGTCCTGGGTTGTTGAAACACCACGCCGCTCTGAAGTGACAACTGTAATGTGTCTTTTAAACTGATGCAGACAAAGACTGAACACTGGATAATCCACTCGGATGTGGAAACTCTGCAAACCTGAGTTTGTGCCTGAGACTGACACAAGGAAGCGGAAAAGTCTTACTGTGTTGACGGGGACGCTGGATAATTCTGCCCTGATCTGGGAATGACAAGGAAAAAAAACAGAAAAGGTCAGAGGGACCATGTGAACAGCTCGCTCAAACAGAGGGTGTCAGGGAGGAGTTTTTGGTTTCATCATACCTGCCCTTTAAACCATTAAAAGCTGACTGGATTCAAGCTGACGCTGTCCGACAGAGAGCGCACACGTAGTGGGAAGAGTAAAGGACGAGGGACTGCAGCGCCGGGGGACAAAGCTGGGATCCGGGGCTTGTCTCCAGACCTCCGACAGTGAAGTGCTGACTGAGTTTCTGTCCTGCTCGTCTACGGAGACCTGTGGATGTTGGACATGACACCATCAGCTCAGCTGTTGCCTGGGAACGAACACAAAACACCCAACGCTTCAGCGACGACGGACAGATCTCAACCACGCCCCTCTCTCGCACACTTTCAACTTCATAGCAGTTTGTTAACTTAACTTTGACTTGATTTATTTTTTTATTCACTACTTCATACGCCAAACTGCTACTTGTTAATAAAAAAGAAGGATTCTTAATTTTTTGTATTTCAACCTAAACTTGGCAGCAGCAGTAGGAACCACGCAGCGCGCAGGACTATTTATTTAATGATAAGCCGCGAGTATTATAATGAAGCTACAGTTCTGTCCCCATCTGCCGATGTTTCCCCAGTTCTGTCAGTCTGTGCTGCTCTTGGTATTTACTGTAGATGGATTTTGTCTATTGGAGAAGGTGAGTGAGGGCCCAGATCTTTTACAAGTTTCTTTCTGCTGTTATTTGCTGCCAAGCAGGCGGCATCGTCCCGGGGGACTCGGGGAACCCTGTTGAGAATGCTGCGTCGGACCGCAAATCTCAGGAAGGAGACAAAAATAAAGAATAAAAAAAGCTTTTCTGATTCATTCTTTTACTCTTCATCCTTTTGATCGAGGAGGTGGAACAGAGTCGGGCAGGAAGCTGATTGGAGATGCTGACAGGAAACAATAATAACCTGTCAGCTTTTTATGGGACAGACTGATGCCCGGAACACCCTGGACGGCGACAAACACATTTGAAACCCTCGCTGATGTGTCATTCCTGCAGCCGGAGGTCCAATTACAGAACCGCTGACTCTGGAGACCGACCCATTCCATAAGGAGGTTCAAAACAAAACAAAAAGGAAAATCAAGGTTTAGGAATGGCAGTCAGCCATTGTGACGTATTGCTGCGGTGTTTGGGATGACGGTCCTGCAGGATGACCACGTTTCACGGTCAGACAGACGGCCAGAGTACTCGTGTGTGCGGGAGCACTTCATTTTTGTTAAATAAACACATTAAGATGTGACATGTTGTCTGTGTCAGGTTGTTTTTGCCTCATACTGAGAATCACCATGACGAGTTTAGTTTTTCATACACAAACAAGAAAACCTTAACAGAAGGTAACTGGGTCTGCAGGACTGCAGGTCCTTCGTGTAGTCCGGATTGTTAATTGGTTGCTATCAGAAAAGCTTTGCTACATTTAAAGACCTCTGATGATCCACCCCCCCCCCCCCCCCGAATCATCCTCCTCATCCTCCTCACCCTCCTCATCCTCCTCATCCTCCTCACCCTCCTCATCCTCCTCATCCTCCTCACCCTCCTCATCCTCCTCACCCTCCTCACCCTCCTCACCCTCCTCACCCTCCTCATCCTCCTCACCCTCCTCACCCTCCTCACCCTCCTCATCCTCAGCCAGAGGCCGGCGCTGCTTCGAGTTGAGGGTTTTGTTGTTGTTGGCTCCACAATAACTCCATTTCATTCTTGTCCTTGGAGAAGCTGGGGGCTGCCAGTGTTGCAAACCGATCGGCTCTGCTGGCTGTCACCTACATCCTGCTCAGGGAACTGTCAATGACAGCTTGAAGACTCCTCCTCCCCCTCCCCCTCCCCCTGCATCGCTCCCTCCAGCCAACTCTGGCCTGACACTGACCATGATGCCAGCTCACTTATGTCTCACCCCCAAGGCATCACGCTCAGGTTATTGCACCTAACTTGGATGCAGAAGTATGACGTTTTCTCTTCACCCTGATGACACCCACGGAGGGTATTCTTGGATGAATCTCGTACAGTTAGAGGGAGGAAGGGGGAATTGTCAGTGGTTTTCCATGTCACCAGTGATAAGGAGGCATCAGAGCTTCAGGGCTGAGGTGTCACCTGCGGGAGCGAGCTCTCCCTGCTGTCACTCGCTGCCAACCATCTCCTGTCACCCGTCACAGAAACGGCGGTGATGGTGGCGGGGGGTGAGGTGGGAGCGGGTGGCTGCTGGCTCTGTCACAGCAGGAAGTAGCCGGAGGGGGAATCCAGCCGGTCAGAGCTCAAGGTTCTTTATTGGATGATATGGTTTCAGGAAGCAGCCCTGTTTGGGGTTTAAGTGGTGAAGGCCCTCGGCTAGATTTTCTTTTAGACTCCATGTCGAGTTCAGAATAACTCAGCTCAGTCTCCGAAAGTCAACGGAAAACTTCCAGGATGAAGTACATGCAGAGTTGTTTTTATGGCTCAAACGCTCCTTTACATACTACTTTTTTTCTTAAATGTTTTTCATTTAAATAACACTTAACTTAGTGTTTTTCTTTAATTTTGCTTTCCTAGACAATATCTGCATTAATGACTCAAAATATTTTTTTACCCCATCACTGTTTTATTTATCTGAAAGTGTGTTCTTTATATTTCAACAAGCTGAACATGAAGCCACAAACAAAAGTGATGTGAGACGAGGACCCCGTTTTCGGTTTCTGTAGGATTCAGGAGGGTGAGTTGCACGAACTGGTCATCAGCAGGTGTTCAGATCTCCATTAAAGCAAAGCACATGCACCCTATAACATATCCCATGTATCTTTAATTATATCGTTCCTAATCCGCGGTTAAAGCTCGACTGCAGACTTAAGCTAAAAACAGTCCAAAACAGCGCCTGCATTACTAATTACTGAACCATTCGTTACTGTCCACGAGCAGCAGAGCCGTCTGACTCTTGATCATCTTCCAGCTTGAGTGAGGCGGACCATCACCCCCGGTAGTTTTTGAATACTTTCTATCATCATCAATATACAATAATCATGAATGATTACTATTTGCTCATTTTGCAGTAAGAAATTAGCCTCAGGTGATTAGTTCCTGACTGGTTTCTCGTTAGTCGTCATCTGATTTTGTGGCCATGACTTTTCAGGCGTAGCCTGCTTCATCCCTCATCAAACATTTCTTGTTGTTTTTTGTTGTTAAACTGGGATTTTATTCTGTTTTTGTCAACAATCCCAGTTGTAAATAAGAACATGACTGTGTTGCTGAGACGACGCGACTCTTAGGAGTCTCAGCCTCTTCGTGGATTTTCCACTTGTCCCGTCTCACTTCTGGGACCATTTAAGGAGCTAAAGGCCGCCGCCTCTCACATGCTTTCTGATGTCTGTCGAACGCCACGCTCATTGGCGCCCCTGAAACTCCACCTCCACCTGAAAGCTCCACCTGTAAGTGCTGATTCTCTCAATATCTCTAATTATGCTTTAACAATGGGGGTTGGATAGATCTGGGCCTAAAGGCCAAAACGAAGTGTTTCCTCATCATGAACATCTTCTTCATCGTAAGATTTGAGGATGACTCAAATCTTTGGAGGATCTTTGGAGTTAGGATTAGTGCTCATCTCTCATTTTTGTGTTTCTTTTGCAGTCTTAACCTTTTCAGATCTCTCCACCAGCAAGTAAACATTTATTATCTTTTAGTAAAATATTTCTACAATGATTTGGATGCATGAAATTCAGACCAGACAGCCACGCTGCAGATTCACTCTGAATATTTTCCCTGTTATGGATCTGAACCATGTGCTGTAAACATGGTTGGAAGTGTAGATTTGGTGTGGGCCATAACATTTTCGGTAGCGGATGCTGTGAGTCAGATATAAACGCTCCTCGCGGTGTATTTTGCGCTTCTTTCTCTTGCGAGAGGTTTCAAGACAGAGCGTCACTTCTACTGACATGGTATGTGAGTGTGTCATGAACACAGATCTGCTCTTTAGATGGATGTGCGCTCGGTGGCATCTCCCCAGGTTCATGGAAATTCCAAAACCGAAATGAGGTGAAGTCAGCTCTGGGGTCTGCACTGTGTCTCAAACATCTTCACATCACAGAGCCCCATAAAGAAGCTCTGCAGGCCTAATGTGTTACGACTCATGCCAGTGGGTACAGAGTGGCACGTCGTGTTTCTGACACCCTGACAGGTTTCAGGGGTGCGTACACGTGCGCGGGGGGCGGGGTTTCTCAGTGCTCCAGTTTATTTACCAGGGATAACAGCCACTTCTCATACGTTGCTCCTCTGGGACAACACATTCATGGATGAGACACTCGGCTCATTTCACCGGAGAGGTGAAGAGATGGAGAGATTGCTGTTCTCCCTTCTAACTATCCAATCGCTCTTTGTTAAACAAGGCACAAACCCAATTACAAAGTGCCACATGCTGACAGTTTATTAACATCATCACCACAAGAGAAAAGCCGGGGCCGCGGGGCGGCGGTGGGAGGGAGGGCGCTCCTCCTGAGTGAAGTGCGGGAATGAAAAATTGTCCTTTTCTTCAGGAAAAAAAAAGGGTTTGTTTTTAGAGAAGCTGGACAGGTAATTAGTTATACTTCATATTCATCCTCAGTGTTTTCTGAAGAACAGGAAAAAACAAGCCTAATGCCTCGGGCCAATGTTTCCTGTTTTGCAAAGCTCAGAAAGGCTAATGGAGCAATATTTCTGGGCTATGTCTGATCTCAGCCTCTGATCACTTCATTAAACTGATGTTGATGAATGCACAAAGCAGCCGTGGTGCGAGCAGACGCGGCAGATGCATCTTAATCAACCGGAGAGGAAGGTGGGACGCGTGCAATCGCTCACTCGCTTCCTCCCACCCTCGCTGCCTGCATGCTCACTGTAATGACCTCACTCATGACTGGGCATTTCTAACACTTCTGGAGAGGTAAGGGAGGGGCAGGGAACAGGACCAGAGCCGAGACCACCAGTGACAAACCTGCTGTCATCCCTGAGGTTACAATAACCACAACTTTGACGTTTCATAGTTTACCTATGAAAGAATCTACCACGGTGCACACAGCACGTGGAAAGTCTTTGTAAAGGAAAGTTCATGTTCACTTTCAGGTATCTCATTTAAGTGCAACCTCACAACTCCAAGGTCCGGTTCCGACCTTGAATCAATCTGCATCCTGATAAATCCACAAGCAGCCAGGGCTCCTTCCATGCCTTCACACCAAATGTGTTTTCAGTCGTTCCTAAATGTAAAAAAAATAAAAAATACAAGTTTGCAAGTTTATATGTTTGATGCAAACACCAAAAGTGTTATTTTTTTGCAGACAGCAGATAGATATATTAAGGTGCAACGTGAAGGAGAAAAATATAAAAATATGATGACATAAATGTGCAGGATGAGATTTATCTCTACAAGTCTTTGGTTCCCAAATTGTATTCAACAAAGCATCTGTCCAACGCCATTCAGCGCGTGCCCAGTACACAAACATGAAGAAGCAATTTAATAAAGAGCTTTTACATGATAATTTGCATTGAAATCCAAACTGCTGACTGGCTAGTGACTATAGTTTATTAGGAGGTCCCTGGATGCCTTTGTGGTCAGACCAGTGTCCCAAACCACCTTCAAGTGTGTCCTGAGTGACTGGACCTGATTCTGACCTGGAATGCGTTCAGACTTTGCATTAGCATTGTCCCCATGTTATTGGATTTCCCTGGACAGGTTTTAATGCAACACCTGAACAGGGTCCAAATACCTGTAATTATTTCAGAACAACTAAGACAAAGGTTCTCTTCCTGAAAATGAGCAGATTTAGTGTTTTCTGACTGCTAAAATTCCTGGCGGCTTGGCGGCAGAGCGCGCTAATGGCTCGTGAACAAGTCCTGCTGCCGCTCAGACGTGCTCAGTTGCCCCTTTAATTTCCAAAGACTTCAACATTTTCTGTAAATGGACCTGAAATCCCTTCATACGTGTGAGGTACAGCAGAGAAAACACAGAGTGAAGCTGAATTGAATTCGTAATCTGAAAATAGACAAAACAACGAGCCTCAACAACTGGACGTTTCCATTAGCAGTAATTACTGTGTAATTACTATGTAATAGTGTAACAGACTAATATTAAAAGTACATTTGCTCCACGGCTGACTCTTGAGGGATGAAAAGCAAATGTTGAGAAAAAAGAAAGAGAGAACTTTAATTGGTCTGACAGCTTGTCAGTGGGTTACACATGGACCTAAACGGTCCCTTAACTATCACAGACTTAAAACCCTCCATCTGACTTCGCACCAACATTTGCATGTTCGACTGTAACGAACAGGTCAAGTCAGGCGTCATGGCAGTTGTGCTACACTGACATGCTGCCGCTCACACCATCGTACGCTGGTATGCATGAAGCCGCATGAAGCAGTGCACCGTGGGGGAGTCCGTATTTACTGCACTTCGTTGTGGCGGATCACTTGTTTGCGAGACGGACTGCACCGCGGCCGAAGCCCTCGTCACTTTCTGCTGCAGCCAGCAGAAGGAAATGTGGTCCATAAATCTGGCATATAGCTTGCCCGGGGCTGCCGGCAGGTTTACGGCCACTCCGGGAGACGGGGGGCTGCACTTTGTTAGCTGGTCCAGCCGTTAAAATAGGCCACATATTAGTTGTGGACACAATATGGCATAATGTTGTATGATCCTCTCTACTTTACACTGATTAATTATTCATATTCTCTCCCAAGAGAGAGCATGAGGCAGAGCCCGGGCCATGTCCACAGACAGGAAGGACTCTGACGGGTCAGCGTGCACGTGTCTAAACTTGCATATGCCTAAAACCTGAGAAACACTCTGCAGACGGACGCTTTTCATCTACTTTTTTCAGATTTTAATTGTACAGTTTGCAGCTTGTCACTTCGTTCTTCAGCTCATTTTTAAGATCTCCCCTTGTAAACAAGATTTAGAGTCTGTAACTGAATAAATCTGTCATGAAAACAGAAAATACAAACATGACAAGTGGTTGATGAACATAATCCGCTCTAGGAAATAGTAAAGTAGTGTAGGAAATGCTAAAACTGCACACAAACCTCCCTGACTTAATCAATATATCCACCATTATTCCTCAGCGAGTTGTTTTCATTGTTTTCTGATGTGATCACCTGTGAAAGTGTTTTCTTTTATGTTTTTCTCATTTTATGAGAGATTCAAGAGCACACAGAGCTTTGTCAAAAACATCAGCGAAAGGACCCAAATCCAGGATGTATGAACGTTTGAGTAATAAACAGAAAAGTTGTTTTATTTTGAACATTGCTAGAGAACAAACAGAAACAAAGCGAAAGGAAACACAAAGTAGCAAAAGACTGAACAAAGGTGGAAAGGTGGGCGAAAAGATGAAACCCGCATGAGAGGAATGAGAAACGAGAGTTTACTGACACTGACAAACACTGATGGGAAGGACGATTATAACAGAAAGGACGAGAAGAAGACACAAATGAAGGCCGTGCTTTCAAAATAAAACAGTGAATAAAGTTAAATACAAAACAGGAGTCCAAATGACAAAAGAGCACAATTAAACCAAGGAAAAAACTAAAAATAGCATTGAATAATACCAAGATGAACACATAATCAAACTCTGGACCATGAAAGTAGCCCCTGAAAGACTGACAGCTCCCAGATGTGTCCAAAGACCAGCGTTCAAGCAGCTCCCGGCAGGAGGAGATGGTCTAGGAGGAACAAGTCATCAGGCAGTCAGACTGGCAATGTAGATGAAGAAGGAGGCCGAGAGGCCACAGGGACAGGCAGCACGGCTTTAAGGGGTCATCCTGAAGGCCAAGCAGACCGGTGATGCCGGGGGGAGGCATGGCATCAATGCCTTGCCTGGGATTGGGTGTGTTACAGTGGGCCAGTCTGCATCGGGACCTGGACTTGCTGGATTTGAGTCAGAGAAAAGACAGGAACTGTGTTGGCGTCAGCACTCCCTTCGTTCACGCCACTGCATTTCTAGACGGAGCTCACTTTTTATTAGACGCTGAACACGCGAGCTGTAAAACAGCCTGTAGCCAAGGTTACCACAACCAAGACCAAAGCAGCAGGACAATGAAAAAAGCATGTTCCTACTTTAAGCAGACTACAGAACCCTGAAGGTGGTCTTGTCTGGTTGTCAACCAGCTTTTTCACCAACATCCACGATGCTCCCAGCTAACTACGTTACATGCTCAGAGATCTGTCTCAGAAATAATGTTGAAAAGTTTTAAAAATAATGCAAATAATACATCTGAAAGCATCTGTAATCAATCGCCACATAGTAGACATTGCTAAAAGTCAAATGTCACTCTTTTGTCGATATGTTTCATCTTGCAGTTCCAGTCAACTGTCAACAGGGGGTGCAGCTGCCCCTTCAGCACCGCTGCACTTATCATCACTGCAAATGTTCAAACTTCCACCTGTACCATCGATCTGTCTGGAGAAATTTGCCTCGACAAGTGTTCCTGACAGATATCCCTGCTTCCTGGAGGATTTGGAGGATTCCTCCCCTGAAGTTCAGCACCATCTGCGTTTCTTTACACTCTTGAAATAATTATGAGGTCGTTCCACACACGGCTTCTCCAGTAAAAGAGCCTCCTTTTTTCACTATTGTGTTTGTTGTGTTTGCATCCTGGCAGCACCCCTAAGGGGGTTAAAGATTCCTGGCAGTGAAGGGTTCAGTGCATTGCTCAAGGACTCTCCAGCAGCCCAGAGGACAGCCAGCTGCCGTCAGCCCACAGCCAGTCACGTCTCTTTCAGTTTCTGTGTTTGGCAGCAGTTTTTTTTTTTTGGTTGTTTTTGCTTTAGATACTGTTGGCAGCTTTTAATAAAGATTTATCTCCAGGATAAAAATGTCAAAAAAGTCAACTAGATATTCAGATTATTATAATTCTTCACTGACGCTCGTCCACATGTACTCACATTTGTTCCTTAGTTTGAATACATTTAAAGGAGACATATGCTTATTTTGAAAGTTCAAGTCTTAACAAAAATTCAGTTCACAATAACTAAGACATGCAGAACAAAAGCACCCTTTTACGCCTTATCTTTACAGGTCTGTTCATAGAAACATTTTGGGAGGTGGGGTCCCACACTTGCCCGAACTTCACTCACTTCGGAGGCGCGTATGAGTGGATATGAAGAGGTAAAGGCTGGTAATTCCTCTCCGATGTGGGATGGTGACGTCGCAGAATCCTTTGAAACCTGAAGGACTCATTAAATGAGACATTGTCAAAAAACTCCAAGCGAAGTGACAAGCTTG
Source organism: Xenentodon cancila (assembly GCA_014839995.1). Lineage (NCBI taxonomy): Eukaryota > Metazoa > Chordata > Actinopteri > Beloniformes > Belonidae > Xenentodon > Xenentodon cancila. The sequence goes on from CM026205.1 coordinate 1,725,098, forward strand.
TGTGACGTCAGCATTTTGGATCGGGAGTCATTTGACACATCGTCACGGAGATTCTGCACTTGTCTGAGGTAGTAGGAGCAAATCTTGACATGTTGCTGGTCTGGGAATAGAAGAATGTGTTAAGACAATCCCAAGAGGGGTAGACATAAGCAGTTATCTTAGAGAAGCAACTGCTGCGGTATCAGTCTTCGAAGCGTTATTAAACTATTTTTAAACAATTTGGAGTTCAGCACTACAATGAAAAATATTACTTACATGTGGAAAAAAGTCAAGACAGTTGCTACCCATCCAGGTAGTGGACTTCACAACAAATCCCTAAAGTCAGACCATGGGAAGCTAAATGAAGGGTTGCCAGGGGAAAACGTCTTCTGTAGCACCAGTGAGGTCCACAAAACTGCATCTGAACAAACCACAAGACCTCTGGAACAATGTCCTCTGGACAGATGAGACCAAGTTCCTGCACAGTGACGTGAAAGGCAGATATGCTTAATCACAAAACGACTACTTCAAGTTAACGCTGCTAAATGAGGGTCGACAAGGTACAGAATCATAGGGATACCTAATATTCCCCACATTATATATTTATATGGCTTCCTTTTTGGTAAATGAATAATGGCAAGGTGAAAACAGCTTCATGTTGGTCTTCTGGGGTTTTATTTGCTTGATACTAACCTACTACAGTCAGATGAGATGGTATAAACAATTCAGTTTAACATCATTGACACTAAAATGAGAACAAGCTCCAATTTCATACAAAATCCATCAAGATGAAGTAAATCTGAAGATAAAACTAAACATTTGCTTTATACTCGTTATAGAGTTCAGTACTAGAGTCTGAAAGCCAAAAGGTGAAGAGTTTGGGATTCTGATGACATCTGAAGCTACAGAAAAGGAGATTTGACACAGGTGCAAAGAGGCATAAGTATATTTAGAGGGATCTTTACATTGTTTTGGGGATTTCATGAATTTCCTTCAGTTTCTTTTTAAAGAGATTTTCTTCCCATTTGGGAGGTAGAAGGAGAAAAATAAGCCCTGAGAGAGGTGAACGTCTGCTGCCCTGTCATCCAATCTTAAGCACTACGTCAGGCGATCTGCTGCCGGTTGAAGACATCCAGCGCTCCTTTTAATCCTCCTGAGAAGTTGGCCTGAGAGGGGAGGAATGTTCCAGATCAAACGAACCCCCACCTCCGTTCCTCACCTCCCACTTGAAGACCCGAACAAGTGGTGCTCTGTCTTCAGGGGGATTCACAGGTAACTGGAGCCTGCGTCCGCTCCGCGGCTGCACAAGCGCTTTCCCCGTCCGCGATCGGATCATTTCTCCCACCTGAAGCCGAGCCTTGTCCTGCACTAAACGACCCTGATGTAATTAGCCTCAGCGACACAAAGAAACCAACAGCCCCTCCTCAGGCCCACACAACCGGGGCAGTCATCTCAATGACTCATTAGGAGACAACAGATTAGATAAGGGAGGTCTAGAATGTCCCCCGCCCTGCTGTCCACCTGCTGACAGGTGAGCTGGAAGAAAACTCCACCTCCTCACTTCATTTCTCTACGTTATCTGTGCGGAGCAGAGGTCTCCATTCTTCCCAGGAGGGCTGCTAATGGATGTAATGAGACGGGCGGGTGGACGTTTAGTATCAGGTTCTGGTTCTGAGGATGAAGGGGCTGCTGACCTTGAGGGTCCTACAAGGGGCGAATAAAGACAAAGAATGAACATTTTTTTTAAATGCTTGAGATGACAGAGAGCAGGGCGGTGGACGCCCAACACACTAGCTGACCAGTTGTACTGGACAACAGGATCCGCTGGATAAATATGTAGATCCAGGATTTGGTGTTGAACTCGTTGTCCCTGTACCGAGTCCTGGTCTTTTTCCCAGCATCTGAGACACGTGAACAAATAAAAACAATAAAAATAGCTGCAATTTACAGATTAATTCTGTTAGGCCATTAAAAACTAGCAGCCAGGTTCCAGAACAAAAACAGGACTTTGTTCCACGTTTGTCTACGTCTCATATCGCTGCTGTGTTTTACAAATGCTGCATTCAGTGTCGTCCTGAAGGTTTGTCAGTCAGGCTAAACTACAATCTTTTAGTCTTTAAGACACCCAAAGTCTAAATGTAATAAGTACCACAATGTACTTTGTCATAAACTAAAACGCACATGGTACTGACAGACATACATGACACATAACGGCGTGCAGAATTGATAATGAAATGAACATTTTTATGATGCAACTCCAGTTTCAAAAGTGCTGGAAGACTGTACAAAACAAGACTGTAGATAAAATCAGAATGTTATGTTTGGTAAATCTCATAAACCCATAACAGGACATAAAAAAGAAAAAATCTTAAATTATGAAAATTGTTTTTTTTTTACAGTTTTTTTTGCTGTTTAATAAAAAATATAAGCTCAAGTTGAACTTTAAAAAGAAGGGACAGGGGCAAAAAAAGGCACACTGCCACTTTAGCGCCACAATGCTCGTTAATTTATGTAAACGCGATCAGCTGTAGTCGGCGGTTTCCCTCCCTGCATCTGCATGTGACCCGCTGATGGCTGTGCTGGTAAAACATGGAGCCTAATCCTAAACTTTCTGACACTGACGGCGCTGACAGCCGATGCGCGAATAAGTGAAGCGGCCCGTCAATTGGAGACTGTTGGGGACGGTGAAGAAGGCGGAGGCCGCCACCTCGTCTGGCTGCAGGCCGTGAAGCTCAGAGAAAGAAGGGATTGATGATAAAATGAGTTTGGTATATGAAAAGAGTCTTTTTTATACCTAATTCCTCCTGGTCTTGCCCCAGAAATACAAATCTGACACGGAAAAAAAAAAAAAAAAAAATCAAGGGCAACCCAATCATCTGCTGTCAGAGAGAGGAGGGGTGAAGATTGTGGTTTGACCTCCATCTTCAGTTAATTGTTCTTGATGAATGTGTTGCAGCGTTTGTATGACACGTGTAGATCATGAAGACAAAATAAAACCATCTACACTCTTATCTCCTCCACAACCGGTTCGCTCAGTGGTCGTCACAGTGTGTGTGTGTGTGTGTGTGTGTGTGTGTGTGTGTGTGTGTGTGTGTGTGTGTGTGTGTGTGTGTGTGTGTGTGTGTGTGTGTGTGTGTGTGATCGCAGCAATCGCTCACTTGACCAGCTGAGTCCCAACTGGTGTTGGGATTCTTGTTAAAATGCACATTTTTCACTTCAGAAAATGTCAAATGTTGTGACTGGAAAGACTTTGTGGATTTGTTTTTTCTTTTAAGGAAGCAAATCTTCATTTATGAAAAACCTTTAAAACCTTGTGGGTTTCTGAGAAAAGTAAAAGTGTCCTTGGCTGCACGGTGTGGGTTCGAACTGGCCACACAGGTTCAAACCGAACCGTTTTATCTGTGTATCCTGCAGTAGGTTACTGGAAACTCCTGTCACACCGTCATTATTGTTCCATTTTGCTCCATAATCATATTGATTGAGTCATTATACTTTTTCTCTGCGTTTGTTGCTGAGCAGCCTGTTTAGGTCCCCCTGCTCCCCGCTCACTCGGCTGTTATCAGTCCCTTCTAAACCAATCACGTTCCTTCCTGCCACGCTGCCACTGCAACGGACACAGTTTTGGATACTAATCTGGTGTAGTTTGGGTGGGGGCCTCTCATGAGGACAGACTCATGGGTTAGGCTGATCTGCCCTTGGAGTTTAGGGCACCAGTCTGCATTTTTAATTAATGATTGTAAAAGCAGGTTGTTTTGAAAAAAAGAAGAAAGGATCTGGAGCTCCTTGTACAACTGCTCTTACAAAACTTTACTATATTGCTTAAACAGTCTTGACACCTGAAAACTGCGTATATGAGACGATCATGAACCTTTGAAAGTCAGTAAGAGCATAAAGTGTGTCCTTCCAGGTGTTATCCTCAGGTGATGCTCACATGATATCAACAAAGGTTGACCCAGAAGATCATTGTTTCCAGATGTTCCGGTTTCATTCATCCACTGTTTTTCATGGTTTTCCTGCCCTGTTGTCTCGTGCTGTGGCGAGTGCGTCCACTCGCCTCCCTGCCACACCTGTTCGGTCCCAGCTGCAGCTCCTCACTGCTCACCAGCCAGCCAGGATTTAAGCTGCACTCCGTCCTCACTCAGAGGCAGATCGTCTTTGCAGCAAGCGCTGCTTTCCGGCACTCATTCTCGGGTTGACAGCTTGGTTTCGACTCCAGACTGTCCCTGGTTGCATCTTCTTGTCTCTGCCCTGACTTTCTTCTCTCCATGACAAGTCTTTTGTCTGCTCCCTCTAGACTTTGTTTGCCCTGCTGATTGTCTGCCAGGTTCTGATACTGCTTCTGCATCGGCCGTGATTCCAGCCCGCTCCTCCATGGAGTCGCCGCCTTCATCGAACACTCGCAGGAATAGTGTCGGTTCCAGAGCCCTCACTGGCCTGCCAGTCAGCTGGATTTCTGTTGGTTCTTTGAGTGTTCCAGTGACTGTGTTACCTGCTTCCAGGTGATATACTTTCTTGTAGATAAATCAAACGCTGCCTGACGTTGTGCTGCACTCGGGTCCTAAAATTCCCCTCTGACATACCGACTGTCCTCGTATGAAGCAATGTTTTTGTTTAAAAAACAAAACTATGATAAATGGCACATTTCTCCAGGTTTAAAATGTAAAAGCCAATGTTTGTCATGAGAGGGTTGAGTAAATCTTCTTGACCAACAGCGGACCAAATACAGAGGTCATGACCCTACCTTTTATCCGTGTCTTTCCTGGTCGGAGCTCCTGAGGTTTCATCTGAACAAGTTTGTTCTCATTGGCTCTCTTCTACATAAATATTCTAAGTATATGACCATATGAGACTTGTTGAAACTTCCAGCAGATTAAATGGTTTGTATGCTGTTGTACATATTGAGTTTTTAAATTCCTTAAATTGTAGCCGTACAACCAGTATATCGTGTGTTAAGATGACGCGACCTCCTTGTTGTTTTTCCCCTCGGAGTTTCTTCTGAAAGGCTTTTTAACCAATTCAACATCGGTGCTTGAGCCGGTTCCAAACGGGTTCTACAAAGAACCGGTTTGCTTTTCCACTGGCTGAACTACAAGGATCTCTTCTCATTTGTTACATCACTAATGTGCAAGCAGAAATCCAAACAAAACAACCTGCCCCGTCGGTGGCTGATGTGACGTAGTTGGTCAATCTAAAGCCATCAACATTTCGCTCCCAGCTGTTTTGGCCTCAAATGCAGTTGTGATAAAAAACTGCTTAATCATGTTTGACTGCGTTACATGAGGGCTTTAACTCTGATCTCAGATCACATTATGTCAAAGTCGAGTTCTTCATCGTTGTGAAAAGTCTCGCAGGACGAGTTACAGAGATGCCACCCCCCACAGCGGCTCAGTTATTTCACTTTTCTTTTGTGAAAATGTGTAATTCAGACGCTACAAATGGACGTTGATTCTGGCTCTACAAGTGAGTTCAGAAAGAACCGGTGCTCAGACAGGGACTGAACTACCACGGGAACGCTTCGGAGGAAAAGCCTTATGAGTTCCCCCGGTGAGTACTGTGGCAGCGCCTGGCTGAGCTGGAATCACACCTGTCCACCACTCACAATCACTCACAGAGCCTCTTCAACACCCAACAAAACCTGAACATAAAGTACCAAGAAGGATGTCTGAGATACAGAAAAAGCTGCAGGATACTTCCTCACTTCGTAGACCAGTAACCACTCACAACCACGTATGTCAAAGTTTGGAGAAAAGCTGCCTAAAACTGTAAAATGTAGATGTGAGTTACTCTGACAAGGACCGAAACAGGCGAGAGAGGCTTTTAAAAAAAAGACTTTAGACAGTTAAAAACCCAAAGCGGGCAAGCTGAGGGGCCTGTTTTGAGCTCCGATATCCCCGCTGCCAGACCATGTTAAGCCCAGTCATTAACACGACTTCAAAGAGGATTCAGAAAGAGGCCGGAAGCCCGAGCAACGAGGCCAAGAGTGTGAGCGCTCAGGACCTCAGCTGCTTGACTTGATGCTGCCCGACTGTGTAAGAAATAAAATTCTTTTAATCCTAATGTTTAAACCATCAAAGGCCAACACTGACTTTAGCCTTGTGATAAAAACTACGACTTCTGGCTTCAACTTCCTCAAGAAAAAGTAGAAACGGGACAGATAGGTTTTTATTTTCTGACTGCTTGACAGAACCCAGAAAATCAAACAGTAAAAATGCACAAGTTGAATAAGGTAATTGTTTTGTCATAAAGTTCCTTTGCATATAAATCTCCGTCTACTTCCTCTTCCCCCCTCTGGATCCACTTTACATTAAATTCATCATTAGATCTGCTTGGTACCACCAGAGCTTGTAGGCAATAAAACACATTGTTAAAGTGACATGTAATTACCCAACCTGTCTTTTGACTAATTAAGTCAGTGCTGCCTATTATGTGGAAATGTATATGGAAGTCAGGCGATCAATAACAGTGAAGGAGAGAGACAAGCTAATTTCTCAAAGCTCGGATCGTTGATTCCTGCAATATCCCGGCTGCCGTCGCGTTTATTATGACTCCGGGCCGCCGTCGCCGCTCGGTTGGCTCTGACATCACTGAGCACGCTGCTCGACGCCACACGGCTCAGAGATGAGCTCACGAGCCGGAGAGTGATGTTCAACCGCAATAAAACAAGGTCCTTTTAATTTCATGCTGCCATAAACTGCCAGTCAAGTTGATGATCAGAGCAGACTTTGCTCAATATGCAGCGTTAGCCGATATACAGTGTTTCATGGTTTCGTGGCTGCAGCCTGGTTCAAAGCAAGGCAGGAACATTTAAAAATGATCAATAAGGGTGTGTGAAGAAAGACAAAGTTACATCCAAACTTTTTCAAGATCCAGATCTGCCAGAAGGATTTTGAGCAGCGCCGCTCTGGTGGCAGCCTGCTGCTGCTGCAGATCTTCACCTTCTTTGGAATAAAATAAAAAACAGAGTTTTGCAACCTTTTTCTGTGCTTGTTTTCTGCACTGCTAAAGTCATTTTTTCGGCAGGTGGCCGAGCTTTCCAAAGCTTTCCAGGTAAGTCCCATGTAATGGTTGGGACTTGTTTTTGGCAGGAGAACCTTTAAACTATGTCTTTCCTCGAATCAACAGGGGAAGATCACTGGCAGATATAATGGACCAGGTTGCAGGTCCGATGAGGAACATGAAGAACATAAAGACTTCCAGTATTGTGCTGGCTGGGAGAGGATATTCTGTGACTTGGGCTTTGGCGCCCGCGTGCACGTGAACATGAGTCAACGTTACTACGTGGTCCGCCTCAAACTAGCAGACAGAGACTCGTTGAAAAGGTGGACATCACTTCTCCACGGACCAGACTTGCTTGGTTTTGGTGTCAAATCCTTTCTGACTGATTTGTTCTTTACTAGGTTGACACAGACGTGACTTCAGCGATACCGCCGGCATTGTTTTAGTTGGTAAGGAAACCCCGCCCCTCACCCCGATGTAATCGCCCCTCCGGCATCAAGCCCTGCGGTTTTTTGGTGGTGGTGCAGCACAACTTTTCCTGATTTTCCTTTTAAAATAGTAAAGAAGCTGAGCATTTTTGTCTCATCTTCTATCAGTATACTGAGTCCTACATTTAAAAGTAATGACTTTATCAAAAACCACCTCACCACACATAACTTTCTGAGGTCAGATCATCCTGTACTTTCACTTCACAGAGAATCAGAAGAAATTTTCACTTGATCAGAGTCTTCTCAGCTCCTACTCTTCTCAACATGCTTGTGTGCTACAAACTCCAAACTGCAAAGTTTTTTTTTTTTTTTTTTTTTAAAGATCCATAGGGGAGAAAATGGAGCTCCTGTCCAAGCTGGACTGAAAGGAGATAATTCACAGGAGGAGTCAGAGTCGGGCTGAAATGAAGTGAAGGAAAGAAAAGAGAGAGGAAAATTGATGGGAGGAAGGCGGCATAAACACGATGGGTGCTCCTGGTCCCTCTCAAATGAAAATCCAATTTCAAAAGTGGCTTGTGGAGTTTATGTGGAAGAAGAGAGAAGAGTGAGAAAAAGCAAACAAAAAGTGGACTAAAATATGGCCTGGCGCAGATGAGCTGTGGCAAGAGGCGCTGCAAATCCTGAGGGCCTGAGGAGAGACAATGATCTTCAATTACCAGCTGTTCTGTTCTCAATTTTAGACAAGAGCAAAGGGGGGATGAAGGAAAGGAACCAGGGGGGGTGGGAGGAGAAAAGGGAGGATGTGGGGGCGAGGTAGGAGGTGAACAAGGACAGAGAGAGGACAAATCCTGTTGGAGTTGTGAGGATGAGGAGAAGACAGCAGAAGGGCTGTATAATTTTATTCATCACATCCCATAAGTGGCTTCAGTCCTTCTTCCTGATCTTCATCTCGCCTTGTCACCAGCACTTCATTTGCAGATCATATAATTTGTAAACACTTTCTGCCGTGCTACACCCATCTGGCAGAAGTACATTTCTGTCATGAACACCCCCAGCTCCCCCGCATCCACCGCCGTGGCTTCCACGGCTTTGTTTGCAATTCAAAACGACTTTTCCCCAGCAGATTTGTGTACACAGGACTGAACAAAGACAGCGGCGGAGTGGAGTGGAGTCCGGGGAAACAAACACGAGGCCTGATTTAACATCCTGCTTCACAGCGGCGAACGTTGACACGGCTGTCAGGACAGCAAACAAGAGATGTCTCGCACCGCTCCCCACCTTCATCCACACTAACGGATAAAAAAAACGAGAAAACAGGCAGGAGAAGGTGTCTCTCTGCTCGTGTGAAAAGTAAGGTGAGAGTATGGTGAAATGGATTTCGTCAGTCTGGGATGGATTTCTCAGTTCGACCCTTTTCTGCGTCTTTTCCCAGGTTAATTGTGTTTCAAGTATATCTCATCATGGTCATCAAAAGCATGGGGAGGTCTTTGCTGGGATTTCTTTCTGCTCAGCCAGCAGAAACTCTGCCAAAGCAATTTCAATGGAATCAACTCGACCAGTCGAGATTCACCTCGAGACAAGAAATGTTTGTGCACAGCTTTTTATGTGAAATTGTTGGCAAGGACTGAAATGCAGGCAAAAAATAAAATATCTCTGGGCAAACTATTTTACAAGGACTTTGCTCTTTATGTACTTTGGAGCCATTGAAGCCCATTTTCCACACGACAACCACCTGTTTAGCTCTTCTTTAGTGGAGCTGTCGCCTCACCTGAGCTCCTCTTCTAAAGAAATAAACAAATAGCACATTTAGTGTAAACTGAATGGTCCATTCAGTTGTGCAGTTTTTGGTTTTCATGTCTTTGTCCAAAAACGATTAAAATCATCTCTTCCTAGTAGTTCTTTATATTGGGCAAAAACATTTTTGTTGTTGTTGTTTTTTAAATTGTGGGAGTGTGTATCCAACAAACCAAGTACCCGTGGAACCCTCTCTGGTTCCGCAGGACTTGAGAAGGTAAGTTGCAGTTACGTTCTGCTGATCTTCACCGTTGATGAAATGGTCATCAGCAGGTGTTCAGGGCTCTGGAAAAACAGACATTCTGGTCTTCTTTGGTCCTCTGCAGCGTTCAGGTATGTGTTCACACAATGCCAACAGGGAAAGATATGATCCGAGGTATTAGAGAAGCACTTCAATCCACTTCTTAAAGAAATGTCTGCTTAAAGAAAATGCTACTACAAGGTGTAAAATCATGACATGAACTCGGTTTTTCATATGCTGCTTGTGCACCCTGCCTTCGGCTTTGTTAAGTACTGGATCATGTTGTAGGTTGTTCGTGCGTTCCAGTCAGGTGCCAAGACTTTGACCAGTAAATAATCTAAATGAGAACGGTCACTATCATTTTCATCCTTAGAAAAAAACATCCCACTGCTGCTTCAAAATTTCGGTTAATGCCTTTCAGGGAAAACGTCCCAGCGTTGATGAGAGCAAGATGCTGCGTTGTGTTCTTTGTCTTTGAACACGATGCACCTCCAGAGATTGTGAAGTGACTAATGATTGTCGCTGTAAGCAGATCTGCATTGTGGATGATTAGTTTCTCAGTGTAAGACATGTTGTTTTCTCTGAGCTGTTCTCCTTTGTGCTGTCTTGTATATGGTTTATTTTCTGCATCACTTTGCATTCTCTCTGTTTAATTGATGTTGTGAATGTATTCACTGACAGAGCTGCAGCGTTTCCATTGCTACGGTAACAAGACGGCTGTTTTTGTGGCTGAAGTGGCTCCTCGGGCTTTTGCTAATTCACTACCTAAAAGATGGCGGCTCTGAATCCAGAAACAACAAAAGAAAAGAGGCATGAAAGCGGCTGTTCATCCCCCGGAAATCTCACTGGGTCATCATTGGCCTAATTAAACCATAGAGTATTTTTAGATTCCTGACATCCTGTCATATTGGCTGCCTTTGTGTGTTTGTCTGAGCAGGAACAAACAGAACTGTTTTAAGATTTATTACCGACTGTCATGTTAAGTCTCCTAATGTCCGGGGCGTGAAAGTGAGTCCTGCTGGGAAGTTTTGCATCAAACAGCCCCTTTAGGAACACCTTTAATTACTCGCCATCTCTTGCTCTCTGAAGTCCTCGCTGTGTTTGGCTGTCAGCTCGTCTCAGCTTCCCTGGAACCATCTGGATCCGATTCAAGTTAACTCCTCTTCCCCGCACATTTTTCTGTTTTTCATTCCTCTGTTTCTCAAATTCAAATCATCTCTAACAGGTATGACTATATACAAATTAATTTGTATGCATCTTCGACAGAGGGACGTTACAAGTGCATTGCTTTTGTGACAGGTTCATAGGTTGTCTCTGAGTTAGGATAATTGTCGTTTGTGTTTAGTAGAACATCTAGTTGGTGTAAACTTTAGTGTGTCAGGACCAGTAGTCACAGCTGCAGGTGCAGGACCAGACTGGAGCAGCTGGTCTTCAACACAGCTTCATCCTGGATCTGCTGCTGTAGACCTGCTGCAGGGGGACACCAACATGATCCACTGACCTGCAGTCCCACCTCGGACCACCTCAGAGTCTGCTGTCTACACCTGTTTAGATAGTGGTCTCTGTAGTCCACCAACTAACCAGGTACCAGTCTGGTGGACAGAAAACTCAGTTCTCCAGTTAACAGATGATTATACTGATGGATCTGGTCTTTTGTACGTTGTGTTGGTGTCTCTTCTCTTTCTGGTCTTCCTTTTCCTGCTCTACCCAGCTGATCTTCGGCAGGGGGGCCTCCCCTTGTGATCCAGGTGCTGCTCAAGGTTTCTTCCCTGTTAAAAGGAAGTTTTTGCCTGCCTTTGTTTATGTAATAAACAATTAATAATTGTAAAAGAGTTTTGGTTATCTGCATTCAAACCTTAACACTTGAATTTTGACAAACAAATACAGATGTCTAATGGGTCTTAAACCTAACTCAGATTAAACCTCAGAAATGTGAACGTGTATCCATGTTTTCTGCCATTAATGTCAAATGTAAACTTCTTGAATTCCAAAATTTTATTGCACTGATGAAAAAGAAAAGTATCTTTCAGGAATCACTATCAAAACTAAGGTATCAGGTTTGGTATCAATGTGGCCCAACCCTACCGTTCCCAGATCGGTGGGCAGCTACAGCTGCTTTTCTAAGATCTCTGCTGATGTCTTTGCTCGTTTGTGTTAACACACACCTGCTGATCAATCAAGTGCACTTTGGATGCGACTTTCCTGTAGAAGCAATGGTGGTGAACCTTCTTTCTTAATTATTCTTTACATTGATTCTAGGATTTTATCTTGGATGTTATTCATTACATAAAGTTATAATTAACTAATTAGAAGAGCTTGGTAAAGACCGAGTGCTTTCAAATCTGTCCTGGTACATAAAACATTAGATGTGATAGCGGGTTTAGATGCATCGCTGCAAAGTGAGCACGTCCCCGTCTTTTTTTAACCCCCCCCCCCCCCAACCACACACACACACACACACAATTTATTCTTTATAAATAGTTCATGCTAAAGTCTGACCTTGTCAGTTTCTCCCGCGAGGAGATAAACGTTACAGATCATTTGGAAACAACTGAGTCTGGTCTAATTAAGCATGCGTTATTTCATTGATTTCTTTTTATTTGATGTTATAGGTGTTGCTGTAATTGTTATCTCTTTCTGTTCCTTTACTTTTTTATCTCTAGATCTTCTCCGTGTCATCTGCTGTGCTCGCTCGGCCCAGGTGGCCCAGGAGACCCAGCGACTTCAAATTGATTCTTTCTTCTTCACATTGGGGGTTTAAATTGAAATCAGTCCCCAAATGCTTAAAAGCTCAAACAGCAAAGCAACTTCCCATCTGCCGCCCACAATTTCTATTGAGAGAGAGAGAACTGGTGGGAGGATGGATGGCGGGGGGTGTTTGATGGCAGCGTTCGCACAATGAAGCGACAGGGTTCGTTTCGCCTTCGGAGGATTTGGTAAATCCGGAACTGTGTCGAGAAGCTTTAAACAGAAAAGGAAGACCCGCCAGAGCAGAACCGCCAAGCATGACAACCAGCTTTAGTTTATGTCATTGTATTCAAATTTACAACATCCACAACACTTATCAACCCACCGCCACCCCGCTCGGCACACGCAGGCCCACTTTGAAGATGGATCACCATGGAGAAAGAACACATTTTCCCCTTTTTCCAAAGTCAGATTGGCACAAATTGAAGCAGAAGAACTTTTATATGTGTCACTGCGACACAATGGAGAGCACACTGTAAAAGAAGGGGCACTTTAAGCGCCAGTGTTTTCTGTAGACAGTAGCTCTAAAATCTTTTTTCTTTTTGTTTTTTTTGCATTCTGTGAACAAGCGGGTCCCAGTGAAAAAGTGGATTGGGCGGTCGGACACACTCAGCGTGTTGCCTTGACTGCAAAGACAGCACCTCTAGAAATAAGCCTAGGAGTCAGAAATCTGGACAAATCGTCTTATATTAAGCAAAAGTCTCACCGTCAATGAGCAAGAAAACATTTCTTTACTTTACTTTAAAAATAGTTTAGACCACTAGACAAAACAAATAAGACACATTTTCATAACAAAAGGCTTTTTTCTTTCTTTCCTAGAAAAGAGCTTTTACAGTGTTCAGGCTTTACATAGATTCACACAGTGATTCAGTCTTTTCTCAGAAGGACGTTTTTGTTCAATGTTCGTTTACCTGGGAATATTTCTACTTAATTTTCCACCTCTGCTGAGATTCCATGCTTTACTTTTAACAACATTAACAACATTTACTAAAATACTTTTTATTGTTGCTGAAATATACTCATTTAAAGTAGTAATGTCATTTCTGAGCTGGAAAACAAAGGTATATAGTGAAAGAAATGAACCTAAAAGCTTTAGGGGCGCCATTTGAATGAAAACATCCAGCATACATCTCCGCCTCGCGAGGCCAAACAACAATAAACGTGTCGAGTAAAATCAGATGGTGGCCAACGTAGACTGTTGCAATTCACTGACACTCTGGTGTTTCTCTGCAATCAAACAAGCGCCAACAGAGAGACCTTGATTTACTGAGAAGAAGAAAGTAGAGGACGCTGCAGAAATGGTTTAATCTGCCAGACTGGTGTCTTGTTCACACCATCTCAGACTGAGCTGCGCACAGTGTAAGAGACGCTGCCGAGTCCTGCAGGACGCACTTAAAGACGTTTTTATCTGTCCGTGAAACCACCTTCAACAACACCTCCCTATAAAAGCACTCTTCATGCTTTCTGCTGGTGAGAAGATGGAAAACACTGTAATCTTTCCAAGAAAAGTGGAGATTACAGTGTTTGAGCAGTGGTGTGAGGAAGTTACATGCTGACCATCTCTCTCAGATATTTAAGTTTGTGTGGGAGGGATCTGACCCATCACCTCCGCCTGCTGTTAACACAAAACAAAGAGCTGTCTGCTTTGTCTTCCATGGAGAAGTCATCGGTAAGTATACTTTAACATGTGCTGTTGCCCATTTTGTTCCAGAGCCAATTGTGACTATGCACAGAAATAAACTACAGTAGAACAACAGCGATATTAACTTAGACAGGGTTCAGCCTTTTTCTCAAGCACATATCCAAAAGAAGATACAATTGAGAATGTGCTCCCATCATCAATTTAAGTACTTTTGGATCAAAATGTTTTTAACAAAAACAACATTTTAGGCTGTAGCAACATACAAAAGAAGCTCACAGGCCAGCTGCATCCCTGGAAGACCAAAGTGTCTTTGGACTGAGTCCAGAACACCTAGTTGCCAGCGTCAGGCCAGATATGGAGCGGTGTCAGCCAAATGAATTAATCCCACCCTGGTTAATCACTCCCCCTCAGCGCTGCGAAGAGAAGCTCGCCCTCTGTCCAAGTTGGCCCAGATGTTCAACCCAAACAAAAACCCATCCTCAGAGAAGGTGGTAAGTTCCTTACAATGATCATAACCAAAAGTATAACCATTCTGGAAGATTCTAAAATGAGCTGATGAATTGGTGATGGGTGCCAGGGTTCAGTATAAAGCAAGCAGCCACCAAAAATGTAGGCCTTTATAGAAGTCACAAACAGTTTTGAGGGCCAACAATGTAGAATCCAGTGTGCACTGCATAATGTTACACTGGAGGACCAATTAAACCGTAGCGACTGCAGCATGATTGGAAATTAGTTCTGTACTGCCTTGCTCCCCTCGTGTGCCGGCAGTTAAGTCTTGAGGCAGTCAAACGCTGCTGTGCAGCTCCCCGTCCCTGATGGGTTGTCTTCCAGACCGTGATCCTCCACCTCTCCTCGTCCGCATCCATCGTACTAATGCTGGAATCGTCCAAATTTCAATTCCATGTATCCTGCACTTGTATTCATGTGGTGTAGGTGCTGCATAACTCTGTGTATTATACACTTGTGCTATTATGCAGCACTTGTTTCTGTTTTAGAGCAGCGGTTTGAAGCTTTTTTATCCTCGTGCTGCATGGTTCCAAGTTGCCCAGGAAGCTGACTGGAACATACATAAATATGTTTACTTCTTCTCCAAAGTTGGACTTTTTACCATGAAGGTCAATACAGATTGACTCGCTTTTGCAGCCAGCCCCAAGTGGCGAGGCAAGGAACTGCAATGAGTCTTACTTCCAGAGGAGACTCAGTCCGGGACCTAGATGGTTGGCGATTGCTTTCCAACATAGTGCCCCACTGAATTGGAATGGGACACAATTTGTAAAGTAGACTAGTCAGTTGCATCTAGTTGCAGTAGGCCTCCTGGGTATGTTTTATATATTGCAGACTATGTGATTGTTTGTTTATGGCATCCCACACTTCTACCACGGTAAGCAATTAAAACATGTCCCTGATCTTTTCAAGCAAGGATGGTCCATGGCTCACCACAATGTGCTCCAATAATCATCAATAATCAAAATAAAATCAATTGGTCTGGCATCCACGGTGAAGCCCAAGATTGTGCCTCGGTGGACGAAGGCCGATGCCACAAGCCCTGAGCCTCAACACAGCATTGCATCAGAAACATCCCACCATGACCAAACCTGGGTTTAGAAGTATCTCAGAAAACCATTTTCACACAACACTGGCAGTACATGCAGAGATGCAAATTAAAACTGTTACAAGGGATAAAGACATAAAGCAGACAGAATGGTCAACTGCTGTTCTTGACGAAACAATGATAAAAAGGCAACCAGAGTCTGTGGTATGAGTATGCCAGAAAAAGTCTGGGTAAAAGCCAGTTCAAGACAGGATTTAAGGAGACCACCTGCTCTATCAGAGTATAAATACTGACAGAAATAAGAATAATTAGTTATTTTACTTCCATTTATTAGTAAATCTGGCAGTGAATCTACTCTCTGCTCTTACCACAAGAACACTCTGAATCCCAGACTTTGAATTTTAATTGAGTGCTGTCCCAAAGATGGTGCTGAAACTCTACCTGACTGATTTAAATTCCTCCTGCATCTCTGCATTGCATTCCCATCACAGACTCAGCAGCCCCATCAGGCCTCCCAGAGATGGTTTACAGGACAGGGAAATCTCCATGGGTCTGATTTCAGTGTTAGGTGCAGCTTTAATGATCCCCAATGGGAATTAAGGTGAAGTGAGGGACTTGTGGTGAGAGTCAATCCCCCAGGTTGGGGATTTAACCTGCAGCGTCATTCTGGATGAGCCAGTGGGGTGGCAGGCAGGAAGCCTGAGAGGATAACTTACTGCTGAGAGGTTGTCAGTATGAGGCAGTGAGAGCAGGTGGCAGAGCGCCAGTGTGACTGGAAGAAAGTACAGAAGTTTTAACTATCGCCAATGCAGACTCACGAGCAAAAGTTTTGTGTCGTGCAAGAAGTGACAAATAAGATTGCTGTTTTTAATGTTTATTTATTTGTTTTTTTGTAGTGTTATATAGTGGTTTTCTTCATTGATTCTTAACCATAAAATGATCTGATCTTTTCAATATTAAAGGAAAACAATGCATTTAAGCCCAGCCAGCTTTTACGTGTTGGTCCATATGCGCTTTAAAGTAGGCTGCATAAAGGGTCCAAGGTGGTTTGTGGGCAGATTCCACGGTGACCCCACCTGTGTTTGTGCATGTAGGTTGTGAAAGGGCTCCATCTGGATTTTAGGTGGGTGGAACTTGTTAACTGTCTAATATGGGGCATATGTTATTGAAACTACATGGGGCCCACACATTTCCCCCTGTCTTAGCCCTTTTAGTACTCTTGTTTTCCTCATGGGCCCCATATATTTTATACAAAATTGGCTTTTCATGAGGGGGCCAGAGTGCTGAAGCCATGAGAGACCTTAAACCATTTTCCCATTTTAAGCCCAATCCCACTCTGTACCCAAGTAGCCTACTTTTAATCTAGATGGGGCCCACATGGACATGCTGGCTGGGAGCTGATAACACACTATTAGGATTTTCTATGTCTTTAATGAACTGACTTATTAAATAGAGATGGAGAAAAGTAAACAAACCTGTAAACTAATTGCCTCTGTAAAAGCTGATGGGTTCATTTAAGTTAATGAAATGAGTTTGGCGACCCGTCCACGGTGTACCCTGCCTTACACCTGAGGTCTGGGGTTGCTTTCAAGAAAATCCCCATGACCCTGAATAGGACTGAAGCGAATGTAGATAATGGATGGATGAAGTTTGGCAAACCTAAAGCACACAAAAATTTTTTGTTTGTTTTTTTGTTTTTCAGCCACGTAGCTCTCAGCTAAACCTTCAACGATCAAAACACCTTTTCAATCAATACTGCCAGAAAAATATTTTGTGGACTGATTCAACAGTATAACAGAAAAATGCCCCAACTTACCCCCATCCACATCAATCCAAGGGTGAGGTACGGTGGAGGGAGCATCATGATTTGGGCTACTGCCCGGAGCACAGGATCATTGAGGGGGTAAAACATATTCACAAATTTATCAAAATCTCCTGCCAGATAACGATAGGTAATAATATAATGCAGTAAATAATGCAAAACATTAAAAATTCTAATTATTTCTTCAACAAACTGAACTGTATAAACGTCCTTTACATTTTATGTACAAGCCCACATCAGAGATTACTGAGCACTCTGCCGTGTTATTCATTAGTAATTAGTGTTTCACAGGATGTCTTCATACATCCTCAGTCTCTTTGTTTGAATACTCCAAATAAAGCCATGTTAATATTCCACTGTAGTGTTGACTGAAGTCTGAATCAGCGCTGTAAGCTGCCGTGTCAGCAACAGTTGTGTGTGTGTGCATACGTGTGATGGTGTGACGATACACTGCAGTAAGCTCAAACACTTTGTTTTCAAGAGTTCAGCAAACAGCCACCAAATGAAGGGAGAAAACGAGCAGATTGGCCAGCTTATTGTGGGGTTTTATATGTGTTGCATCAGAGAATTGTGTTTTTGTTTGTGCTATGGAGACAAACACGCAAAAAGCACACATGCTGACACATGAACACATGGTGCAAACATTGACATGTTTGCTTGCTTTCCTCTAGTTCTACTTGCTCTTTCTGTGCAGCTTCTGCTGCATCCACATGACGTCTGTATTCTGTTGTAGATCCATGTGACTTGTTCCACATCACTCACCTTTTCCCCACTGTGCCTGAGAGTTGATATGAATGTTTGTGTTATTATTCTGTGTTTTGGATTGTGTCATATGTGGCAACTCCACTTTCCTCTCATCTGTCCAAAGGACATTGTTCCAAAGAATGCACATTTCTGGCAGTCTTCTAGTCTGGAGGACTTCCGTGTTTGACAGCCAGGGGTGAAAGTAGCCTGAGAGAAGACCAGCTGCTTTTTCAAAATTTACATTCAAAACCATTCAGAGTAGCGCAACAAAACACATCCACTAATATCATACCATCCTAAACAGCTTATTGTCTCTTTACTAACTGCAAAGATGTTCTGAATTACTGCTGAGCCGGTGTCGTTGTCGTCCATTACAGGCAGGTAATGTGAGCGCTAACTTTTTCTTTTCTTATTTCCAATTATATGGGATTTAGTGTCCATAGCTTCTTTACAATTACTTCCAGGCATTATTTTTGTTACCCAAACTCATTAACATAAATCTGCTTGTCAGGAATTTGTGCACTGTAGTAATTGATTGGGTCAAAAGCTTATGATTTGTTTTGACTTCTGGGACAAGAGAACCGAACACATCCTGGGTAGGAACATCAGAAAAACAGTACAACCTGTGAGTACCAATCTGTATTCTGTTCCTGTTACTGACACGAGCAGTCATCTTAAACTCATGTCAACAAAGACATCCTTTAGGGCATGCTGGGAAACTACACCCAAACACCTCCTACAGGCGACAGCATTAAAGCGGTTGTGTCCATGTATCCTGACAACCCCTTCCACTCTGCCTGTGGCTTTATGGTCTTTGTTCCTGTCTGAGACAGAGGAGTGGCAAAGGGTCTTTCAGGAGAAAGAGTCACTCCTGTAATAACTTCTCTTAGTGGCTTTTTAGGGCTGCATCCACACCAGCCCAGTTGGTTTGGTAGAAAAGTCCAGTTCGTTTGGGATGCATGCATTCGAACTCGGATGTGAGTCAGTCTCTGCAGGGAAAGGCGATCTCCAGGTGAAATGTCTTGAGGTCAGATATGGAGTGAGTGTGAGGTAGAAGCTCTGATCCAAGTATGGTCAGACTAGCCAAGAAATCTAGACATACCGTCAAGGAAATTAGACTTGCTCTGCAGGTACGTCTAGCTACCACCCATTGGACCTCATTAACGATGATCAAAAGTCTTGTCTTAAATCAAATCAGTCTATCCGTGTAGAGAGTCTCTGGGTGGACCTAACACAACGATGACAGAGCAGCAACGTTGTAATCTGGATGTAAACGGTGTAGATAGCTGCAGCGAAGGATTAATGGTCCTTTGAACTGGCACGACAGTTAGACTTGAACTAAAGACAGCACTCAAATCATTCTACCACCACCACTGTCATTTAGCATTTAGACACTTTTTTCCAAAGCGACTTGCATCTGACGAGAACGCCACAAGCAAGACATCAAATAGCATTCTTTTGCCAGATACATATATTTGCCTTTTTGCTGACAGGCTGTGGCAAAAGTTTAATTTCCTCTTCTACACAAGTCTCTCTCCTGTCTCTCCTCATTTCCATCGCTCTGAATACATCACCTTGTTTGTTGATCTGATTGGTCATAGCGAAAACCAACTGCATGCAAAGGCAGTTTGATCAGCAGCTGTCAGTGATGCTGCTTGGATGAGAAGACCCTGCGGTTTGTTTCAGACCCTACATCTTTCTAGATGTGGATCTGTTTTATCACTTCATGGACAGATGAGTTGAGTTGTGTCATGACTGGCGGATGAAGGACCCAGATGCAGGAGACAAACACAGCAGTTGTTCCAAAAAACATGATTTATTTAAGTAAAAGTCCTGCAGAACAGGATTCAAACAAAACCAAAAACCCAAACTTGACAAAAACAGAAACTTACCATGAAGACGAGAAACATGATGGTGAAAACAGTATGGACCAGCAAGGAGCAAGGGAAGGACAAGACAAGATAAACACAGAGGACTCGATGAGACAGGTGCAAACAATCAGGGCCGATGGGAACAAGGGAAGTCAAGGCACAACTAAAACACAAGGACACCGGCTTTCAAAATAAAACAGGAACATAAACCCAAAAACCGTAACAAGTTGGTTCGTGACACTACACTTCAGGCTTTGCAGGAGTCATTCCTGACAATACAATTAGAAATAGAAGATGTTTGACTTGGTTGGATGGATGGGCTCCCAGGAGGAAGCTCTTCAGTCTCAGCAACCTAAAAACATGCTTATATGTTCTTCTAAGTTGAATCAAAAAAAGCCAGGAACAAGACTCGTGGAACAATATCCTGAGTGAAGTGGAGACATTCTGCCATGATGCATAGACCTTTTAAAGAAAACCACGACACCCCACACCTGCACCAGCACCTCAAACTAATTAGAAAACACGCAGGTAGAAGGCTAATGATGTGGAACAGGACAATGATTCCACGCTCGCCAGTAGGCCCACTGACACAGTGGAAGATGTCATGTCTGATGTATGAATGGTTAGAATTGCAAATAAACTGGTTTGTCTGAATTCTCTTTTTTAAATAAATGACAGACATTGAAAGTTGCCTGCAGGCAGTGGGACAGTGAATTCCCATAGAGAGGAAGGAAAAACACGTTAATTTACTCAGAAAGTTTGATAAATCATTTACAGTACGAGCACAATATAGACTTTAAATTTGCAGAGATGAGCAGTGGTGGAAAGCCAGCTTGCATTAAATAAATAAACATATAAATAATAGACGACAGTACATGTCTCTTGAACAGCAGCCATCGGTGGTTGTTTCCTGGAGTTTTCTCTCTAAAAAGTATTTCTTTGAATGTTATTGTTCTATACGAACGCTCACATGAACTTGGCTGCTTCACCTGCAGAAAAAATTCAGAAAAACCTCCCAAAGATGCCAGATGAGCCGTGTTCTGAGGACTTTCTAATGAGAAAGCTTTTTATTTCTGAGTTTTTAAACAATCTGAATATGTCCTCGACATAATCTTCATAGCTGCAGGATCAAATGTGTATCATTGACGGTAAAATCCCATCTCAGATGATAGCAGTTATATATTCAGCTTTTCTAACAGACGCAACAAGGTAATGGTTCAATAAAGATTACAGAGAGGAGGAAAGTCGGAGTCAGGACAGCCCCGTCTCGCTTCACAGCTGAGCACAAAAGGATATTTGGCTGAGGGTAATTACATAAGCTCATGGAAAGTCACAAAAGGTTTGAAGTGAGCAGGTGAAGCCTGATCCAAACCCTGCTGTCCAGTAAATCTTTATTATGTCTGAAGGGCTATTTGTTGTACAGCCAGTGGTCAATTAGGATCAAAAACTACAAATGTGAGAAGCAGAAAGAACAGAAACGGGGCAGTGACAGAGATTCAAACAGCTGCTGTTGAGACCGGATCACATAAAAATGTGTATATTTATATTTCTACAAGTAATTAAAGTCAGCGTTTCTGTTAAACAAACTGCGTGTCCCTGACTCAACTACAGATATGTTTGCAATAGCAGAAAATAAGAAAAGCCACTGCATTCGCAAAACCTCAAAGACTGACGCCTGGGAACATTTTGAAAACCCACAAACCTTTTTGTTTCTCTCAGCTGTCCCCGGAGTGACACGTCTCTGGACCATGTCAGCTGGAGAGGAATAGAGGAACATGGGAAGGGTGTACCATGGCCATACGCCGGCGGTCCAGAAAATCCGACTTCAGGCAGACGCCTTGAGCTGCCTCGTATGCGTACACTGCTGCGTGTTTTATCCCAATTAATCCATCTTGATCAGGTCAGTTTAAGAAGGAAACGGTTCGCACCACTCAAATGCCCAACGTCCTCCACAGCTGATTGTTTGGAGACGACGTCATGCCCATCGCCCCTGATATCTCTATGAATGCTTTGATTGTGAAGATTTATTAGATTGGAGCCTTGATGCCCAAACTCAATTGCTTTATCAGTAAGAAACCTTTGGAGTCTTCAGCTCGAGAATTTTCTGACTAAACTACTGATTGTTGAACTATTTATTTGAATTCTGGGTCAGTGGTTAGCCTTTGCTTCACATCAAAACGGTTCCTGGTTCGAGCCCCAGGCCTGGCAGGAGTCTTTCTGTGTGCAGTTCGCTTGCTCCTCCTGGTGTGGGTTTTCTCCGGGTACTTTGGCCTCCTCCCACAGTCCAAAAACATGTATTTGGTTTGGTGGATTGATTCTAAGTGGCCTGTAAGTGTGTGTTTGGTTGTCTATACATGTGACCTCATCAACATTTTAGAAAAACACGCCAGCTATATCAGCCATACGTGACACGACTTTGATGAATTAATTGGGCCAGACTTGGTCCTAAAGTCACCTGGCATCTGGCCCACTGGATTGTTTTGCATCCCAACAAGTGACATTCAAATATTCAGAGAGGGATATTTCAAACTGAAAGTAAAAGAAACTAAAGAAGCAGATGTTCGTTTAAAGTGTGTAATTGACAGCAGAACCATAGTTGACCTCTGGGGAGGGATATTCCAGTTAGTCCACGGTTTTCCGGTGAGGTTCATTTAGTCAGAGTTAAAAATTGATGCGACATTCAGTGTCTTTAAACTTCCAACATTTTCTTTTTACTTCCAGCATTGCCGTCCTCTGTTCTAGACTGAACAGCATGGCGTCAACTAAGGTCATTTTCACCTGGTTGTGTGAGAACATTGCGCGGTGGGGGATTCTGGGATATTTTAAGGCTCTGGTAGAACAGTGGACACCAGCAGAGGACGTAACATGTCTGTTCCTGCAGCCCCAAAGACAAGAGGCCACTATAACGGAGCACAAGGGCTTGAAGTCACTCTGCAGTAAACGCAGTTACAGTGAGACCGATGGCCTGGTTTGAAATGTCTGTCAAAATTAAAAACAAAACTGATAAAACAGTCTGGACTTAGTCCCAAGAGTGGTCTCACCGAGGGACAAGTCCGGATGTTCAAACTACTGATAAAAAGGTAAATTGGCACAAAGGTTCACTTACTTTCTCTCATCAACACTGCCAGTGTTTAGAGGGTGTGTTCAATAAATTGTACAAAAAAACAACAACAGGTTGTGACTTAAATGAAGATCAGATCACATTTTATGAAAAATAAAAGCAAACAAGTACATTTCAAGAGGTTCACATACTTTTTCTGGGCACAAATATGAGCTTTGCTCTTCATCTTTTCCTTGTACAGGACGGCGTCTCTTCGTCCCGTCTGTTTTCTCGGGAACGACGCGTCTCCGTGTATGAAGCTGTGACCGGCCTGGTTTACAGTAACAGCTGGCTGATCAGCAGTAAATCCTTGGAAGCAGGCCTCCTTCAGCTGAGAAGAATCTAACTCCAAGCTCCCGAGAATCTGCTGAGCTAATGTTTGTCCATCTCCGCTGGAAAATTTACAGCGCTCGCTGTTCCAGTCTGCAAAAACTACCGCGAGCCAAGAGAATTGAGGTATCCATTCAGACGACAGCTTTACAGCAGCTAAGTTCACTTAGCACTAAATCCTCCTGACTGAACACTAACCTTATTTTCAGAGCAAAAGCTGAAAGAGAGAAGGAAAAAGGCACACTCAAATTTAGTGTTTAATTTGGTTAATATCATTGGTTCACTCTAAATTTATTACAACGGTCCATTTGAATTAGACAGCAGGGAGCCGTTAGAGAGAGGCCACGTCCACATGAATAAAGTGTGTTGACTAATGCAAATGCACGAGCGCCAATCGATACTGCTGTGTTTGCTTTTCTGCACGCGTCCCTGTTTGCTTATAACGCGAGCGCGTGCTTGTGTGTGGGTGCTAATGGCTCGCAGTAAAATGCAAAAGAAATGTTCAAATATATGCAACGGATGTCAAAGAGATCAATTTTTGTAAAAAGCAAATTAATTTAGACAAAAAAAAAAAGTCCAGCTTGTTTTTGTCGGGTCAAAATAGTTGACATTTAAGAGATTTAATTTACAACACATTTGTTGTCTGGAGAGCAAAATTTAAGTGCAAACAGTGTTTTTGTACGATTTAAAATGGTGACTAATATCGTTTTTGTGCAGCTGAAGCTCTAGTCTAATATAAATATAAATCTAGATAAATAACTGTCAGGTCCACAGCTGCAGTTTTAAATACAAGAGAAAATGGAAAACAGACTGATGCCTCATTACTGTTCATCTTTTTATAGCAGCTATCAAAGTGGACAATGTAAGACTGAAATCACTTCGTCTTTTCGCAGCTGGGACTGATTTTTCTCATTTGCAACACTAAATGAATCTTTAAACATGATGTTACTAAGATGGAAAATGCACTGCATTATTCTACAACCCACTTCCAAAACTGTTTGTTCACTCTTTACTAAGGCTTTCATACATATATTTATATTAACAGGCCTGCATCATCAAACCAAAAGGAGCAATACAATTAAATATTAGATTATGAAGTCTTTACATAAGTTTAACATTAATCAGGGAAATAAAAGTTCATTTGAGTTGGTGGAAGACTTTTATTTACCTTTGTGGTGAGAGTTTCAGGCAGAGATAAACATGTGCTTTTTACTTTCAGAAACTAATCAAAAAGATCAGGATATCAGATGCATTTGTTTGAAAAATATTCTCTGCCTAATGAGAAATAAATAGGAAGAGTGTGTCACAAACACCTGACATCCAGAAAAATAAAGCCCTGATGAATCGCCTCTCTGATTAAACAAAGACATCATCAATCAACAACAAATTCCCTGATATGGAGCCCGTCTGAAACCAATAACCCATCGTGAGGGAGGAGGATTTCTCTCAGACACACAATCACTTTATTACAAACTTCCGAGCTCCTTCCAGGGAGACTGTTTCTTCACTTGAGAGACTAAAAGACGGGTCTCTAAGTCAGCACAGGGCTCGGGCTTCTCTCTCATATCAGGGTTTATACAGAGATATTGGATGCAGTGTTGTTCTTCATTACATAGTGTTTTATTATTTCCATCCCATATCAATGCCATCTATTCCCAAAGGTAGATGTATATTCAGGCTGCCTGGGCTTGTTGGCTAAAAAGACTTATATCCTTCTTTTGAAGAAATAGTCCAGAATCTATCCATTTTCTTCACCAGAAACGATGAAGAAAAAGATCATGTTGTTGCTTTGGCAGTTCATTAAATAGAGAGAATAAAATGACTTTGTAGTCAGTTGACGCTGGTGCTTTCGGTGCCCTGCGATGCTCATTTAAGAAGAAGACAGAAAACAGGTTACAAGAAATGACAAAGACCTATACACAAAGATGAATACAGCCCCCACCCCCACATACACCCCTCGCATTTACAGTGTCATTATTTCAAGTGTAACAAGTTTCTTTCTCTCTTTTTTTTTACTGTGCAACAATTTTCAACATTGCTATCAATACATTTTTGAAGAAACGCCTCGCTGTGCAAAATGTGTTTGAAAATATGAATAACACTCTATCAAGCAAGTCCAGTGAAAAACCTGTCTGTTATGCTCAGAGGCGGTTCTAGAGTCTCTGGGGGCCCTGAGCAAAAATCCACAGGGGCCCCTACAACTAATTAATCACCTTTTTATTGTAAATAATCTGACACTAACGTAAAGTCTGGTTGCGTCAGTGTCCAAACATTCGATTCGTCATTCATCCATATCCCAAATCACCACCCGTCCACCACCGCACCTCACCAGGGGTTGAAGTATCTGTGCTCTTGTGCTCTGATTGGTTTCACCACATGTGATCCAGTGTATTGAAATGAATTGGATAGAAGAAACATCTCCACTTAGGTCAAACAGTAACGTAAATAAACTGGCCTGGTGAAATGTTTCGTGTTGGGTGCTGCGGGCGAGGAAACCCGTCGTACTAAACCCTTCAACTAAAACTGAACATGCATGAATGTGGGAACTTTAGACAGAAAGACTCCTGCCAAGAACCAAACCAGGAACCTTCTTTACTGTGAGACAGAAGTGCTAATCACAATTATACACAATTATTCCAGGAGCAGCATTGTTTATAATATATTATTATAACACAGTGGCTAAATATGTACAAAGCACATTGTGGCCATTTAATTTTAAAAAAGGAAACAAACAATGTTAATTTCAGATACTTGTCGTGATTCGTGTCTGGACTGACCGTCTCCGGCAGTTCCACTGCAACTGGTTCCTTTCATTTTCAAGCTCACAAAACAACGCCTCCACTTCTGAAACCTTTACTTCTAATTTTGGCATTATATGCTTTTGGCTTTAGGGTCATCAATATTTTCATTCCAGGTCCACTCCCCTCCTCCTGGGCTCCTGCCACAGTAATATCCAGTATAATGAGTCTTTGCCAACCAAACAGACCCACAACAATATTGGGAGCTTCACATTATTTCCCAGAGGAAAATGGAAATTATGAAAAAGAAAGAAATTCATCCATTTCATTCATCAACACTGACCCACATCAGCAACAAAA
Organism: Xenentodon cancila; assembly: GCA_014839995.1. Lineage (NCBI taxonomy): Eukaryota > Metazoa > Chordata > Actinopteri > Beloniformes > Belonidae > Xenentodon > Xenentodon cancila. The sequence continues at coordinate 1,751,443 of CM026205.1, forward strand.
ACAACAGCCAGAGCTGCCCCACTCGGCCTCCGACCGAACCTACCCTCAAGTCTCATAACTCCGCTTCAACCCTTACATACTGTTCATATTCTACACCTTACCATGGTCCATAAATCACCTTGTAGCAAGTATTTCCACTAATCGTTTAACTACAAACCTACTCAGAGTGGTTAATGCCACTTAAAACATAAATGATCCATCCTTCATTAACGTTTCAAAGAGCAGGGAACGTGTATTTTCTAAATTTACACCACTCATTTTTAGTGGAAAAATAAATAAATAAAAGAAAAACATAACAGCTATTATGATTTAAATATATTTTATTGACCCTGAAAATTACACAAACATTCTGGAAATTTTAGACTTCATAATATAACATATAATAAAATAAAAATATAATATAACACTGTCCTCACTGCTATGTCGTAGATATAAACTAGTCGCTGCATTCACAGCAGAGGCAGGACACTTTCCATCAGATGGGGAGTTTTCCTGGACGTTGTCTTCCTCCTCTAACTCCGTATCAGACTCAGATCCGGGGCCTGACAGTTGCCTTGCTGCCATGGTGTCTGTCAGTGAAATGACAGCTCATACCTATCTTTATAATGTTATGACCTGCACCACCTCCCTCCCAACCCAAACAGATTCCAATTTCTTATTTTGGACATTATTTTATACACTGCAGGAACAGGTGCTTTCAGGTGCACATGTTGTGTCTGTGTGAAGGCGCCGCCTGACCTCTGGATGACTTCTGCTCCCTTTTGAATATATTGGGATTTCCCCTGTCCAGACCCGCAGGTTTCCATCTCTCTGGGAACCTGAGCAAATGTGTGGAAACACAGTCCCCTTGGACTATTTTTTTCACATATAAAATGCACACAAACATGCCATGTACATTCTCGCAGTTTTAAGACTCCATAAAAATATGGCTTTGCTTTATTTGATCCACATTAGAAGATCTAAAATCCCTCTGAATAGATACGGGTCAAATTTGTATGCATTATGGGTCATTACAGAAAAAAAGTCATCAAATTTCAGGCTAAAAGAATTACGTTTAGGGTATCGTTACTGCTGTCGAATGTCAAAACGGGTCAAATTTGACCCGAACAGTATGTAAGGGGTTAAGTTCTTGCGATCAGCCTTGAAGCCGTTGGAAACTTTATCCTCAGTGGGAGAAAGTGGGAACAATCTTTGATGGATGCAGAGATGTCACTTGCTGTTCCGAGATGAACCATCGAGGCCGCTGGCTGCACACTTGCTCCTCGTCTACTGTCGTTTTGTGCCAACGTTGCCACAAGCTTTTTCAAACATCGCTAATGAAGCGGCGAACATGACCTTTGGCCCCGGACGGAGACTGAGGGAGAATTAAAGAAAATCAAAAACCTCTGAATAGTCAGCTTGTTAACACTTTACAGGGCCTGACATTGAGTTGGTTCTGTATTATAGATAATAACCATTTATTGTCAATCTCCAGAAAAATGTGTTTACTAACAAACAAATGAAGGTTTTTTTTGCTACAAAGTTAGATTTCACATTCCTGACAAAAGCATAGGGGAAAAATTGTATCAACTTCATCAGGTACAAATATATGAAGCCACAAATGCATGCATCATAGGGGTGTGGCCTTTTGAGTGACAGTGTGAATCCTGGTCTTCTGACCCCCATCTTCAGATGAGTGGATGACCACGCCAGCACATCACCAGGTCTGCACAAGTCCTTCAATGACCAATTAACTCGAGGCAGGTTTGTTAACTGGACCCTTACCAACTGGACTGCCTCTTGCTCATCAGCCCGTCAGTCTGGTCCTCTGGTCATACCACGGCCCATTTTGGGTTCTTTCCCGGTAGACTAATGGGACCACTAGCCAGTGAAAGCTAATTGAAACTTTGCTTGGTCAAACCAGACGACTGCAAGGTCAGCTGGCTTGGAGTTGGCTGGGATCAGCCCGCCGCTGCCCGTCAGGTCAGACCAGTCACCGAGCCACTGAGTAACAGTGGGTCCCAGATGAGCTCCGCCACTGCTCATTTCAACTCCGGCAGCAGTTATTTCTGAAACGAGGATGGATGGACAGGATGAATGTAAGGCAACAGTAGCTAGAATATCTGACTCTGACTGCTTTTATGAGCTAAAACACCCACATGTTGGTAGCCAGGCTAAGGAGGGGGGGCTTCTAATGCCGGTTGGACCATGTTCTGATCAACCAGGGTTTGGTGGAATCACTTCCTGCCATCACAGGGAAGATGTCCACTTTTTTTTTGTGGATTATAAATTGTATGCCTTTATCAGTTGATCTGTTTTATCCTCCATTAGACGCAGACACTGGCATATTTTCATTTACAGACGTTTGTATCATCCCATCCTTCCACAACCTAAATGACTGGTGTTCCTACATGAATTTTAAAAAATATTAAATATTTCAGATGCAGCAACATTTTGATGCAGATGTTATGATACAACATCTTTTCAATAAATAATAAGTTCTGTCTGTTGCTGTCTTTGATAACGTTGAAGGTTTTGTGGCATAAATGTAAACATTTTACATCTATATTATCTGTAGGAAAGTAGGAAAGGACAGAGATCAATAAACTAAAAGGAAATCAATGGCAGCTGGATGCGATCCAGCCCCAGCTGACCCCCGGAGCATCTGTGGATGGATGGATTATTCATTAAACAGAATAAATCATTTTGCATGAAACATTAGCACAAACACAAACATTTGCCATGAATACACCGTGAAGAAGTGGACATGTTGATCACAGCAAAGATAAAAGCTTGTTCAGGGCTGACGGATCACAAATAATGCAGATATTCACCTGAGAAGAATAAAGCATTGCTGCCTGTTTGTTTAGCATTTTATTTTTCCACACATACACTATAAGGATGACCTCGGGATCAAGATCTCTCGTAAATTACTTGTTTACCTTATATGTGTTTTTAATAAAAATTTGATTTCACTGGCATTAACAAAGACAAGACTAATGTGTTTTTTGTGTTGAAGTCTAAATGTCATATATGATCATATTGGGTCATTTTAGCATGCAAATGATGCATAAAGGTGTGGTGGAGATGACCGCTTCACGAGCCTTTTTATTCGTAGTGTTTCATTTTAGGTCTTTTATTTTGACAACTTCCTGTAACATGCTATTTTGTTTGAAAAGCTATCAATTTGACTGTGTAAAAACCTTAAACTGTAAAATACAACGGACGAGGCATGAAGTCTCCGTGGGACCGCAGCTGTCCCCCGGGGACACGCCCACTGTATGCCAATCAAAGTTAGGCGTGGCTACCAGCTTCTTCAGCCAGTCCCCGCCAAAGCCCCCAGAGCTGCCGGCAGAGGTTTACAGCAGAAGATACCGTTTCAATCGTTGACTCCATGGCAAAATCAAAAATTACTCTCACGTTTAGGTTAGTTTAGTACAAACAACTGACTACTTTGGTAAGTGTGGTAGCATGACATAATGGCTGAGCCGACTGTCAATCAATGTCAATAAATGTATCACCCCCCTCAGAGCTGTCATGGATGTAAAATCAAATGATTGAGACCACAATAGTTTATTGCACCAGTGAATACGTTAATGTCTGCTCTAAAGATGTACATTTTAACATGCAGGTCGATGGAGACTGAGCCCCCAGAGGCCAGTGGAGGAACTGCAACCAGTCTTAGTTCAGGATAGACTCGGAAGTTAGATGGTTGGCGTTTGGTAAAAACAAAGAGATTTTTTTTTATTGACAGTTAACGTGGCTCTGCGCTTTAAGACCAAACACCCAGCTGGGGTGGGAACAAAGTCTCGTTTAGTTCATTGTCATTTATTAACAATAATTATGTAACTGACTTTACTCTGTACCACAATGTTGAGTGCATTTTTTTCCTGTGGTTGTCATGTTGTGATGAGCATCCAACTGTTAAACATAAATGAGTTACCAGCAGGTTACACGCACGCACGCACGCACGCACGCACGCACGCACGCACGCACGCACGCACGCACGCACGCACGCACGCACGCACACAGTGTTTGGCAATGATTATCATAACTTCTAATTATCCAGCTGGATTTCGATACATTAGCGACAACTACAGAATAACCTCAGGTAAACGACCGGTGACCCCCAGTGCAGAGGTCCGGCAGGGCTTTTCTTTCACCTCAATCACCACCGGAGTGCATGTTTAAAAACAGCAAAGATGACGGAAACATCTCTGTCCACTCCATGCTTACTTGCTTCTTCTTCTCTTTCTTCTGTTGCTGCATTCTTCTTTTTCATCTCTTTTCATGCAGCTGGCCATTTGCGAACAGTAAAAAATGCACATTACCGCCATCATGTGGTCAGCTGTGTTATTTTCCAGTCAAAGGTTCTTGTGTGGCGCTGGGTGTGACGAAGACACGCCTGCTGGAGGGGCTGAGGAGGGGGTCTGCCCTGTATGGGGTTTCTGTCTGGCGGTTTTACCCAGAACCCCCCGCTAATTGACACGCACCTATTAATACTCCACAAATGAAGTTAAAGTACCCCCAAGATTCAGTAGCTTGTAACATCTATCTTCAGCATCAATGAGCTGGAGTAGCTGAAATCTGAACTTTTACAAACCCTGTTTTTTTATCATTTCTTCCTTGTTTTTCTTTTCATTGTAGACTTGTTGAAATGCTGCAGATCACTGTCCTTTAGTACGTGAACTAATTTAGACCAAGCGTAAGGTGCACAGAAGGCCTCACATTTGCCTCTAGTATGTATTTGCACGATGTCCAGCTGGTTTTCAGTAATCCTTCGATACCTAACTTCACCTCGTCTCATCTCGTTCTTCCGTTTTGCCTCTGCCTAGTTTCATATCTTCCTTTTCCACTTTTATTCAGCCTCTCCTTCCATCTCATACATTTGAGCTTTTTCTCGTTTACCTGTCCATTGTCCACCAGTTTCTGTTTCATTTACAGCTCAGTCTCTTCTCATCATGACAAAGCGATAAAATGTAATGTGGTTGTTTGAGTGAGTCTACGTTTGTCTGGCAGGACTGAGGATCCTCAGGTTTCTTTCCTGGAAGCCAAAACACGGAGCACACTCTCTGTCTTGATCGTACTGTAAAACTTGGCCGAGTTTCAAAGCGCTGTCAGAGATCGATTGAAGCAATCTGTCACTCTAATTGAATGCTCCCACAGGTTGAACCTGAAACTGTGGAAACCCAAACATGTGAACAGAGACGGCCGTCCACAGAGGAGCTGCACAGAGCTGAGAGCTGTGTTCAAAGGAAGTGAAACTGCTCAGTCCTGCAGAAACAGCAGAGTGCCCTTTTTTTAATAGCCACTTAATTATTCAGACCCTGTCTGCCCACATGTGATCATCAACTTCTTGTGTTTGAAAGTCTGTTCAGATGATCCCAGGAAACCGGCACTGCCTCCAGGAGAGCAGAGGGTCTGATAAACACTTTGTTGGCTCTGCAGCAGCTCATTTCTGCCTCTCTTCATGCAGCTGTTCAACCTCTGAATTCATTTCAAAATCCTGCTGCTCACTGCCAGTTGTAACAAAGGCACTGAAAGCATTACGGAACCGGTGTCTCCTTATCATAATGTGACACCTACAAAGTCTTCGAACCGAGTACTGTAGGTGAGAATGAGCCAGAAGCACATTTTTAGGGAGGACACACTTACCTGCACACAAACTTGTACCAGACCAGGAGATTATGTATATATATATATATATATATATATATATATATATATATATATATATATATACACACACAACAGATATTTTGGCAGTTTGCTGGTGAGGAGCATCCAGGTGTGTGTAAACACATTACCAAGAGGGTATTAGAAATCAGGTATTAGAAAGACAATTGTTGCAGCATTTCATAATTTTTGTAAATGGTTTTATAACCTATTCCAAATTTGACTTTAGTGGCTGTGGACTGAAAGACATGTGGATACTGACCAGACATATGGATCCTGACGAGACATGTGGATCCTGGCAAGACATGGGGATCCTGGCAAGACGTGGATCCTGGCCAGACATGTAGATCCTGACCAGACATGTAGATCCTGACCAGACATGTGGATCCTGACAAGACATGTGGATCCTGGCCAGACATGTAGATCCTGACCAGACATGTGGATCCTGACAAGACATGTGGATCCTGACATAATGGGGATCCTGGCAAGACATGTGGATCCTCACCAGACATGTGGATCCTGACGAGACATGTGGATCCTGACGAGACATGTGGATCCTGACGAGACATGTGGATCCTGACGAGATGTGGATCCTGGCCAGACATGTGGATCCTGGCCAGACATGTGGATCCTGACGAGATGTGGATCCTGACGAGATGTGGATCCTGGCCAGACATGTGGATCCTGACGAGACATGTGGATCCTGACGAGATGTGGATCCTGGCCAGACATGTGGATCCTGACGAGATGTGGATCCTGACGAGATGTGGATCCTGGCCAGACATGTGGATCCTGGCCAGACATGTGGATCTTTCACTAACAAACAGCCCTTTTTTATTCACACGACTTCCTTATTAGTTCTTGATTCAGTCTTTATAGAAGGACCATAATAATCTGACTGTTTTACAGTATTTAATTGAAATTTCACTGGAAATTTGCTGAATTCTGCAGTTTTACCCTTTAACTATTTCCTTTATTAATCTTGAATATACTTCACATCTCAAGATGTTGTATTCGTGTTGCCCTCAAGAATTAGAATAAGAAACCAAAATTATCATCTTGGATTTGAACATGCTTGTACAAAGCAGCTGTTTCTTGAGAATAGGAGCAGCAGCACTTCAAGGAAAATACAAAGGAACCACTGAGTCAGCCTCCTGCAAACTACATTTATTTAAAAATGCATGAATTCAGATTTTAAAAGGAGGGTAATTCTTATATTGCTCTCTGTGCTGAGTAGATACACTCATTCTGCCGGAGCTTTGCAGCTGATAACGCCTCGCACTCGACCGATAGAAGGTAGCAGAGATACTGCGGCTAAATGCAGCTCACCCTGCCTGCTGTACAACACTCTGCTCTGTGGAATTAGGCGTGTTTCTAATGTAAATATGCATAATGCAAACTCGCAAGGTTACAGTTTGCATTCATTAATCTTTCCATTAACCTGACAGTTATTAATTTTCATTTAAAAAGGTGCACAAACAGGGACTTTAGTTTAAATCCCAGCCTATTTATCAGACAACACCAGGAGGGGAGATAAATGTTCAGACCCAAACAAGGTGTGGAAAAACAGATTTAACAAAAAGGACCATGCAGAATGTAGGAAAAGATGTAGAAAAAGAAGAAGAAGAAAAAAACATCAGGGGAGACCATCAATTTTCAAGTACCCTCCCTTCATGCAGCCTGCGTCCGTACTGATTCGGGGTTTTGTGTTTTTGGAGACGCCTGAACACCGACGGAGGTGACGTTGCATCCAGATACATCCACTTTAATCTGGTTGAAGTTGGTCTCCTTCTGCAGATTCAACTCTTTCAGGTGAGCTTGTCTTGAATGAGAGTGAGTGAACATCTGAAATGATAATTGATCATAATGATACTGCAGAGAAGTCAGACAACATGGAGAAACACAGTGTGGCCACTTTAACTGTATAAGAAAGTTTGTTTTTAAGTTAAAGAAAGTTCAAATCCCTTTGGTGACGTTTGTTTTTTAGTGATGTTGCCAAGTCCAAGATTACAAGAATTCACTACAAATTAAACACTTTTGGCTGCTTTCTTCTTTGGGACAACATTTTAACTTTGCGGACCTTCTAAATGCACAAAAAACTCACATAGAGCCAGGAGGGGAAAAAAACTAAAGACGTAATCTAAAATATGTTTTCTTAAGTTTTCTCTACCAACAATCTGATTACGTGGTTGTTACTTTCACCCGCCTAACTTTAGGACACTGAATCTCCCAGGAAACTGCAACTTCCACAAAGATTACAACATACATAGAAACCAGAGTTACGTGTTCAGTAAAAGATGCTCTCTGCTGATGCAGCAGCTTTGCTTCAACAGTCAGGCATCAAGCGAGTGCAACGACACAGAGACAGAGAGCCAGATGAAATGACTTCCATTCTCTTTGGAAAACTCCCTCAGCTATTCAGTCAGTCCAGGATTTACTTGTGCCTATTTCTTTATATATTTTTTTCATTTTCCTCAACTTTTTCCATCAATGTTCTCATCACTCTCTTCTCGCCGTGATTTTTGTACCAGCAGTGTTCTTTTCTTCCATTTTATGGTGCAACTAGGTGATGTAAAGCTGTAATTTTATGATAAAATAGTTACGCAAAGTTGCATAAAATCTGGTTTTGAGATCAGATTAAGAATCACTTTTTGGAAAAACTGAAGACCCAACTTTGAAACTTTTGAAAAGCAGAGGAGGGGTAGGTAGAGATGTATAGAACTATAAAACTGATGAACCTGTAAACTGGACTTTTTCTGCAGTTTTTATGTTTAGTTTCTGTCTCCTCCTGTTTCCACTCCACTGTCTTCATCGCCTGTCCTCCTCTTCATCTGTCCCCTCTGACTTTCTGCTTCTTCATAGTCTGGTCAAAGCCGGCCGGCCAGATCGCAGCGCTCCGCTGAGCCTCACGTCTCCGTCCACTTGATTAAATCGTAGTGTTGGCGCCGAGACGGGTCCCACTGAGCTGGTGCAGAATTATTAACCTTTGCTGTCGAAAGGATGCCTCCGTCTCTGCAGGCCTGGGGTGAGACGAGCGGCCGAGATGGACGCCGACGGCTCTCGATGCCAGGTTGTTGCGTAAGTGATGAAGAGGAGGAAGGATGGTCAGCTGGCTGCTCAGGATGGAGACATTGGTGCTGCTCAGCAGGCTCCTGCCCCCCCTGAACTGAATCTTTGTGCAGACGTTAGTGCCTGACTGAGAAGTTCACATCTTTGTGAGTCATCAGCTATCAGGTTTTTTTGTTTTTTTTGGTGACTTGTTGTTTTCCACGCCCATCCTCTTATGAAGGCACACTGTGATTGGGAAGATTATCTGTTTTGAAATGAACAAATTATTGAGCAGGAGCTGTGTTTACGGTCATAATAAACTGCAATAGAGAGAGAAAACAGTTGGAAACTAGCAGCTCTAAAATGGCTCAAACCTGACTGGCTGCAGAGTTGAAATTATTTTATTAACCACTAACAAGCATGTTTTTCTTTTTCAGAGAAGGCCACACAGCAAAAAACATTCAGATGACAACTGCTGGAACATACAGAAATAATCAGCACTGGTTTACACTGATAATTGCCTGTTCCACAATAAGAGGGACACAGTTGAGCCATTGTTTCTGACACGCAGAAGATGATGAACCGAAGGACAAGGCGGTAAAGATCATGTTCCCGCTTCAGGGAATCCAGGTTCCCAGCAACCAATTAGATGGTGAGTGAACCTGTGGCATGTTGCAACTGTCTGCTGACTGGTTGATGGGTAATGTGGACGCCCTGGCGGTAACGAGGTGGTGCTGTAATTATGTGATGCAACCTCCTGAACTTTTATTGCTTTTTATTTTTTTCTGCTTAGGTCACCGGGTCATAGAAAAAAGGACATTAATAGAAATGACACTGAGGAGCTTCTGTGGTTGGTTTTTTATATATATATATATATATATATATATATATATATATGTGTGTGTGTGTGTGTGTGTGGTAAGTTAAATAAATGTGACACATGTTGTTATTCCAATCAGTTTTTCATAAATATTACTCTGGGGGAGCATGACCTCCACAACGTTTGATATATTCAGGTTCACAGTTTATGTTTTTTACTGTTTCGACACCAGCTGCCACTACAATGAAACATCCATGTGCTCTTTTTCTATATCACACACATTTACACATTCAATTATCATTGTATTCAAGCAGCTACTACATCTTTTCTAACTGGTATTGTTGAAAATCAATCCTTTCAGAGAGTCTCAGCAGAATCTTGTGGGAAAATCCAATCTGTGATCATCTACCCTGTTATTGTTGCCACTATGGATGTGAGATGTAAAGGAGGGGTTGTCTGGATTTCACTGTAGAAGGAAAGCGCCAGGAAGACAGCTGATGATGCTGTAAGGTAAGCGTGCAAAGGAGGACTCAGGTGGCGGGGTGATCCATGATGGGAGTGACGGCAGCTCAGGTGGGACTTAATTCAGTGTCAAATGAGACGGAGAGGTAGGTGGAGGGCTGAGGGGGTGCGGGGTTGATATAGAGTCCTGCATCAGTACTGCAGCTGAGCCCTTCTGATACTCCTGCACATAGATCACACTGACAGGTCAGACTGAGTTATTGTACTGCCACAAAAATGGAGAAGGAAAAACAAATGCTGCAGAAAGAGCACAAAAATACAGCAAAAACAAACAAAAAACCCCAATGAATTAAAAGAATTTGTACTTACTTCATCGGACTGATAGAGAGATCAGCATCTGCCCACAAGACTGCAGCGTGGCTGCTAGAAGGTTTCACTTCCATACTGAAGGTGCACGCCGCAACACATTCGATTTTGGTAGGTTGCACCATGTTCGGATGCACGAACATGTTGCAGTGACCGGGAACTCGTCCTCCAGTCCAGCTTTCTCCAAACCTTCTGCAAAATAAGGCTGTGGAATTACATTAAAAATCCACTTTAGTAAAAACATCACAAGATACTATGCAAAGGTCGCCACAACTATTTAAGAATATGCGTCTTACTGTGACCAGTGTTTGACGACGGCTGGGATAGTCCAGCAGACTTCCCTGATCCTGAATAGGAAGAAGCGCGTTTACATGATAGACGGATTACGTGTCCTCATACATCATTAAATGTGTCCAAGTCTCATATAACATCAAAATAGCACCGATGAAGAAAACCTGTGTGTGTACTACTTTGTTCTGCTATTATTTTTGCCATTTTAATCCTTGGTTTGTCTGTTTTGAGCCCTCCTTATGTTTAGACTATTGTGCTGGTTTTTCAAAGTCCCACTTTTGACCAGGTTGTCCTAAGAATCGAAAGCTGACGCTGGAACCAACACGGCCCCTGGTCCATCTCAAGCCAGCCCTCCGACAACACACACATAAATAAACATCACAGTGTGGTTATGAATCTTGTGCTATTAAAACAGTCTACACTTAGTACGCCCTCGATTGCCTCAGATCCCTCCTAGCCAGCGCTCCGCTTGGACGGTCCAGTTCTTGTCCCGAACGCGGCGGCGCGTCTGGTCTGTAATCAACCCCGACGGACACACTCACGCCTCTGTTCATTCAGCGTTACTGTTCTCTGTGTCTGCTCCGATAAAAGCCACGTCTTTGACACCTGCCTACCAGGCGACTTAACTGCATGCATTTTGTTATTAACCGTTGCCGCGCCTGACCGTATTCCCTCGGGGTCAGTCGCTTTGGATAAAACTGCCTGCTAAAACACGAAGAGCAAAACCTAACAGGAAGCCTAGACCATGACAGACATAATCTAAACGTCTAGCTGTTCTGTTCCCTTCTGAAATAGTTTACAAGTTTCTTTTCTGAAGATTAATGTTCTGGACCTGTTTAAAGGATTTGTCAACGGGCTCCTCCCGCGGCTAGGCCGCCACCCATGCAGCACGCCAAACGCCTGCCAGGGCTTACATGATGAAGGCTACCGCTTCGTGCCGACCTTTCAGCCGGCTACTCCGTCTCTGCGTTACTTTTTGCAGATATTTGGTTGTGGCCGATATCCTTGTCTGCGTAATTACCTCTTCTGCTCGTGGAACCTCGGGGTGTCTGTACCTGTTCTGAATGTCTTTCTGTTAATTCAGCTCCTTCAGTTCCAATGAGTTTTCTCTTCTCTTTGATGCTTCAGGTTTATCTATCATTCATCTCATCTGAGTGAAACTGAGCGGCCCCTGCTGTGGATCCATCTCACGATCAGGACTGTACTGCCTCGGATTAACTACTTCAGAAAGCCCTCATTCATTAATAGTTGCTTTATTTGTGCTGCAAGGTGTTCATTAAATGCAAACTGACTGCATTTACACACTACTTTATAAAATATACAAGTTGTACCTAATAAAGCGGCCAGTGAGTGTATATTGAGCATTCCTGGTCTTGCTGACTATTGAAAGGGTTTTACACTACAAACCACATTCACCCATCTGCACACACATTTATGCACCACTCTCGGTCTATAGAGAGCTACACAGATATTTTTCTATTAAGTCTACGCAGTGCTTTTTTCCCTTTCATGCACTCAATTAGACCAATGAATGCATCAGGGCCTATGTGGTTTTCAGTGTCTTACATAAGGACATTTCGATGTATGGACTCTGAGGCCAGGCCAGACCAAAACAGATCTAAATAATCACAGCTAAGTTGGTGTTTTTTCAACAGAGCTGAAAAGTGAGTGGTACGGGGAGGTTTCATTCTTCCACCTCGATCTCATGTCGACGATGTCCAACAGCTCTGCAGACAATGACAGCAATGCAACGGATGCCTTTTCTGTAAAACATTGCTTATGCCAGTATTTGAGCTGCCAACCGTAACATCTGCCGCTGCAGAATCAAAGATGTTGGATTGAACACACGGGTCCATCATGTAAGTTTGAAAGGTTGATATTGGTAACTGCAGACTGTCAGTCGCTTTGCTACAACGGCAGCTAAAATCAGCTGTTGTGAAAGGATGCATCATTATTGCTGTCTTCATGGTGACGATAGAAACAGTTGGATAAGTAACTATATTCTGCTCAAACCATCTGATGCAATGTTCTGCTAACTAAGAACTTTTTTAATTCAATTTTATTTATAAAGCGGCTATTATAATACACGTTGTCTCTAGGCCTCTATGGCGACGACCAGCCGGGTAGAGCAGGAAAAGAGAGGTAGGAAAGAGAGGATGAAGAACAGAGAGAAGAGACACAGACACACCGTCAAAGGTACCAAAGACCAGATCCATCAGTATAATCATCTGTTAACTGGAGAACTGAGAGTTTTCTGTCCATCAGACTGGTACCTGGTTAGTTGGTGGACTACAGAGACCACTATCTAAACAGGTGTAGACAGCAGAACTGAGGTGGTCAGAGGTGGGACTGCAGGTCAGAGGTGGGACTGCAGGTCAGAGGTGGGACTGCAGGTCAGAGGACCATGCTGGTGTCCCCCTGCAGCAGGTCTACAGCAGCACACTTATGACTTATGAGCATCTCTGCCTCACCTTACAGATGTGTCACGTCTCCTCAATGGAAATGCAGGCCAACAGTCTGGGACCCATAAAACCAACTCGATCCCTCGCTAATGGAAACCCTCCTCGCCTTGCCCACCCACTAGTCCCTGTACGCCCACTTCTCCTTGGAAATAAAAGGAATACTAGTAAGTGTTGCCTCTTGTGTGAAATATTTCATCTGTTCTGTTCTCTCCCAGACATGTTCAAACATGTTTTGTTGTCAAGTACACGCTCTGAAACGTGGAGGACTGAGAGAATCTGAGTGTCAGTATTCAGTCCAGCTTCAGAGACATCTAAACATTTCAACTTACACTGACCTTTAAAACAATTACCGTGCTCAAAAACACTGTGGAGTAATTGAAGAAAAACTTTAGTATTAATAGAGCTAAATATACATATACATATATCTTGGAACGGGCAGCTCCCCTGACATTGCAGCTCTCTAGACTGCACAGGTGTTCCTGATCCACTGACTGCATGATAAATTGTATGTTTGCTTTTCCCAGCTGCGCTTTCCTCGTTCACTCTCAGAGGGCTGGCATTGAGAGGTCTGTAAAGCAAGCTCAAAGTGAACTTATAGAGATGTATAGAAAGAAAAAGAATGAGGCAGACAAAGTGATGGTGCAGTCATGCAGTAAATGATGTTGGTTTAAGGCATCATACCGCTGCAGATTGCAGACCTCCTCCAGCCTTCACACTCTCACACTTAACACACAGCCGCCTCTTAATGATAATGCTCTTTAAATGGCTTTATTGATTTTAATGTAGCGGACCACACATATATTCTATGAAAGTCAATACGGTAAGAGGGCCACCTCCCTAATGTAAATAGCTGCTTGGAAGTCTATTAGAATGGTTATCGATGGAGGATAGGTAATTACCTGCTGCTGCACTATGCTCACATACTCTTTATCCAGCCGTGTCTGAGTCTGACACTTAAAAGCCACAATAGAGCTGAATATCAGGGGGGAGGCTGGTGAATATGCAATGCAAATCACTGCCCACAGAGTCTGTGTGCTTTTGATCAATACAGAGAGGGGCATGACAATTTGGGCTGCACGTACTTAGTCTGCAGAATCCAGCAATGTGAGGTGTCTCTTTCTACCTGAAGGTCAGAAAATGATGCTTTTATTCTCACACTTCAGTTCACTTTCTAACTCACCATTAATACTGCTGCGGTTTCCACTCATGCTGCTGCTGGAGCTGCGATTGCGCTCTTAAATATTCCTACTTATCCTTTTAATGCTGCCTGTAACTACTTCGGCTGTTGTACTGTATCACAGTCCTGCTGATTCTGCAACTGCTGATTCTGTGGCTGGACCAGCTCACAGGGGACCCCTGGGGCATAATTAGCTGCAGGGCCAGATGACTTCCAGTTTTTTATTAATAATTTAGGTAAACATGTATTTAGTTGGGTATAATCAACATGATCATAGTAACAGTTGGATGTAATTTGAATATGTATCATGCAACTTGTATGTTCTCAGCAAACATTTGGGCCCTCCACAGGTAAATGTGGATTTTGTGTGGCTTAGTGCGGGCAGGGCCAATCCATCCCCATCCCAGTGAACAGCCTCATGTGTGCGTAGAGCAGCTTTGAGCTTTAGATGTGAGTGTACCGTGGTGAAGCCACACTGAATATTGCTCATAATGTGATTGAGAACTTTACAGGATTGTGAAGGCAACATCAGCAGGTGTTCTCTTAAATTGGTAACTCGCCAGCACATGATCGCGTTCTCCAGTGGCCTCATCAAATCAGATTCATTTTTTACTATGAGAGAGGATATTTATTTCAATCCTTTCCTTTCCTGGACTAGATATATCTTGATCTGAGTTGTTACCCTGAAAGTTTGCACTTTAAACTTTGATTCGCTCTTAACACTCTTGACACTTGACACTTCTTTCCCTTTCTGCCATTAAAAAAAAGTTTAAATGGCACTTTGTCTACGTTGGCCATCTAGGTAAATGAGGTAATAAGAAGCTCTCAAAGACAGTGAAATCCTGTTTTTGAAATTTCATTCACCATCATTTTTAAAAAAGCCTACAGGAACGTTACGCTGCTTTACGCCACAGTAACAACTCTGTTAAGTTTGCCAAGAAAAAGCTGCATTAAAAAAAGCTGCATTTAAAAAAGCTATAAACTCGGGAGATGCACTGACTGAACCTGCACTTCACTCTGTTATTCAGAGAGAGGCTAAAAGTCCAAGGCCAGAACCCTGCATGCGTCTGAGTGGACAGAAATGTACTTGCTTCAGAATTCATAAAAAGGTTGTTGTTGTTTTGAATGTCTCGCTGGTTCGAACAAAATCCACTCCTGCAGTCGACCACGTGGAAGGAAGCAGTGCACATAAATATTGCTTGTCATTATCAGACCCAATACGTTTAAAACACATTTGTCTTTACTGAGGGGAATTTCACATATTTAAGCTTTGATGATGATTCTTAAAGTGAGTGTTAAAAACAACACATCCCCTTGTTGGGCATAATATACACTGATATAATGCAAAGAATAAGTATAATCTTAACTTTGGATCTTGCTGTCGACTTCTGTGGAGGCTTGTCACCGTCTCCAACAAGTAAGAGGTCTCTCCAATTACAGCGGCGATGCGCTTTCCCTCTAGTTGCAGTGATGTTCTGTTGATGTACATTGCATTTATATTTATATTTAGCAGATGCTTTTATCCAAAGTGACTTACACCAAAGGAATACAAGCAGCTACACTGACATATTTGCTAACAAACTAAGTGCAGTTAAGTCTGCATGCAAATAAGTTCAGGAAATTAAAGGGAGAGTGCTGTTTAAGACTGAAGGCGTTCTTTAATGCAGACAGGGCCGACTGTTCCTGTGGCCTCGTAACATGTTCCACCAGTGAACAACGTGAGAGAACAGTCAGCTGAGGTGTGAAGAGAGGACATGGTTAGTTGGTGTTTTTGTGATCAGCGCAGTGCTCGCAGAAGGAGCGTAAACTTTTACTATTGAGTTCATATAAACACGTGCCGACCCTGCGTTTACTCGTAGGCAGAAGTAAAAAACGTACTGAGCGGACTTACGTCGCCAGTGAAGATCAATAAACAGAAGCGTGACGTGTGCCTGTCGGCGCTGATTAAAGACCAGATGCGCAGCTGCATTTTGTAGTGGTTTGATCAAGCTGGACGGTCATCTAGCCGGGCATTGAACCAGGAGTTCAGCTGTATACTGAGTTAGGAACAGTCTCATGGCACCCCAGTTCTACAACTGTCACCCCCCTCATGGGACAGTAGACACAGAGAGGTGGTGTAAATGGGAAAGAGAAGGGGCCAACTACCAAGGCCTAGGGCACCCCCTAGGACACCTTAAAGTACCGCCCAGTAAGGTCGGATCAGGATCAGAAATGCACTGAGCCTGAGATGTTTAGGTTTGAGAACATAGATAGCAGTACATTATAGTTAACTGCATTGAAGGCAGCAGATAGGTCAAGATGTTCACTGGAGATTGACCTGCTGCTCTTGTTGGACGTGTTTCAGTGGAGTAAGTCCATGACCCATTCAGAAACTGCTCATTCCAATAACCTTTGAAAGGACGGGAAGTAGGGAGACCGGCCCATGAATGCTTTGTTGGCATCAACTACATTAGTCACTTCTATAAAAACCTGAGCCTCGCGGGTCCCTTTCAAACCTGTACCTACAGAACAAAAAATGTTTTTCTTCACTCCACTTCAATTGAAATTACCTCTATTTCTGCACACAAATACGTTTGTCATCTTTGCTTTCTGTATTTTGACATGCACTGTGCCCATAGGTAGACATGCATGGTAAGCATACACCTCCTTCTGGTCCTTTTGTGGGAACAACCCATTAGTCAACCCATTAGTAGTTTTTATTTGAACTTACCTGACACACTGTTTGCTGCATACCGAATGCTTAATTATATTTCTCTATTTTTGTGACTTCGAAGATTAAGATCACATTTTAAGACAAATCACAGCAGAAGACCAATGAACTCCAAAAAGGTTTCACATCCACATACATTCATGTTTATTGTTTTTTTTTTCATGTTTAGTGTGTGTAATGAGAAAATACAAAGTATGGAGGTAAATAATAGCCTATTTGCATGAAGAAATCCATGTCTGGACTGTAAATGTGGTTTGTAAAATTGTAAAATAGTTATGGAGGGAAAAAGTACATTCTAAGTATTTTTAAATTCATTGTACTGGAGAGTTCAGCTCAACCAAAGGTACTTGGAAGTTTGGATTTAGACTGCACATTTCTTCCAGAGTCTCTATTCGCATAAAAAGTAAGAAAAATGTTGTTTTTTAATAATTTCGTTCCTTTTTTGCAGATTTTCTGTCATTCCTTTAACTTCCTCTTTTAATCCTCTTCCTCTTCTTCGTCGCTAGACTGGGTGATGCTGCTTAATTGGCAACGACACTGAAACATGTCATGTCCTGCTCTGCAGCCTCCTCTGCATAATTAAAATAAGATAACACTTCATCTCCATTGCAGCAGGAGGCGGATGTGAGAGGGTGAGAGACACTGAAGAGAAACACAGACAATCTCTTCTTTAAAACTATTTTTAAAATATTTGCTTTAATGTGATAGCTTTTATCCCATTATTTCAACAAATGTATTATTTCATTATAACCTGCTGTGTCTGTCCTTTTATTACTTCACTTCCTTTAGCTTTTTATTTAATTTCACTTTGATGTTTGTTTATTTCATCATTGATGCTCTTTAACAACTGTATGCATTAAATGCATATTATTTAGTAATAAAGTTGTTGTTAATGAAGTCCAACAAGAACGATGTCTGGATGCTGGCTCGGTGCCGGAAACACAAGAGGGCCTAGCGTGAAGTAGTGTGGTTGTTATGGCAACAAAAGAGCTGGAGTGGATGACCTCTTCATCTGCGGACGCTCTGAAGAGAAGCAGCTGGGCCGAACAGGATCGCTGACTGTCGGAAACACATGGCACTTACCAGCACAACGCTGCTGTCGCTGTGTTTGCACGACAAATGTAGTTACTATTTGTCCTCCGGTTATGCTGCTGTGTAAATCTTGTAATAAAACAAGAACCACTTCAGTAACATAAGCAAAGAAAGAAAAAAGAAATGTTTCTCTTGAATTTAAGACGTGAAGGTCAGTAATTCTAACAGAAATTCATGAAACCAACGTGAATGGTTTTAAAGCTCACGTTAAGGTCGTGGTAAATAATGCGTCAAGATTTCATGATGCTGCCACAAAAATAATTCCAGTGAAAAGTCATTTAGGTTTCTTGCAATGGACATGTCCCTCACACAACATTTCATCTTCCACACCAACAATTGTGAGCCCATTTCCGAAACCTTGGGTTTGTTTTCCTTCTTGGTGCAGCTTGTTTTGTCGGGTGTGAACATAGTAATTACACTGTGATGCAGACCAGAACAACCAGACTGCCAGAAACCAACTTATGAACACTGGTGTCCTCCTGCCGAGAAAGTACCACACAGTACCAACCGAGGACCAAAATCATTGAATCACACAATTTGGGGTTTTGAATCAAACATAAACTTTCATTTCTGGGGATTAACACTGTACTTCTTCTTGTATGTATTGTTTTAAATTTATTTTAAAATAATGATTAATGTAAATCAGTTTTAAATTATATTCACTTATGCTCATTGTATGACACGGAATTATGTAAATTTATTTGAAGCATCATGCCTGCTAACTGCATGTATTATAAATAGTCAGGGTGCTCCACAGGGTTCTGTGCTTGGACAATAATACTTGTTGCTTTATATAAGATTGCATTAGTTAAAAACTAAGGTTCTTGTCTTGAGACCTGACCTCTTTTGAAATGAACAAACAAACAATATAATCATGTAGTTACTTTGACATATAGAACTGCTGTGAGGGCAATTTTACAAACTACAATTTGTCCTTCGAATTCCGCATAAAATAATTTTTCTATGACCATGACCTTTCACTTATAAATGACAATAATGCAAAAAGTAATGCAGATAAAAATTAGACATTTGTTATAGACTGAACTACTGCAATTAATGTTATTAGTGGGTTACAAGTTTTCCCTAAAAAAGCTTCCAACTGACCCAAAATACTGCTGAGAGAGACTTGATGAGGATCGTTTAGAGAGATCATATTTCTCCAAACTGTTTCTGTCTGTTTCTGTTCACAGCTTGCTATGAAATCCAGGTGAGTATTTAACATTTTTCTCCTCACATATAAAGCTCTTTAAGCTGAGCTTGTTCTTTTCTTGAAGCACTCGTAGTTCCATATAACCCCGAACAGAGCACTTGGCTCCGACTGCAGGCTCACTCGTGGTTCTTTGAGTGTTCAGAAGTCAGAGTGGCTGACCTTCAGTTCAGTTACCAGGCTCCTCTCTTATGGAACCGCTTCCCAGTTTGTGTTCAGGATGGAGACGCACTACCTTTAAGATTAGACTTAACGCTTGTATCTAAATAAAGCTTATAGATAGGAGTGACGGGTGACCCTGAGGCGTCTCTGTAGAAAGCTCAGGGTCACCCGAGTTACTGTGGTACAAAATAAAACTATTTTTCTTCTTTACATTGCTGCTTCAACACGACTTTAGGAGTTCTCTGTGTAAAATGCCTTGAGATGATTTTTGTTGCCTGTTAGTGATAAATGAATCAGGAGTGAATGAGGAGCTGCCGAACCTTGGACGAGGAGCGATAGCGTCAGGTTGGTCTTTGTAACAGCTTATTTCCAGCGTTAAAGCCGTCTGACCGGAGCTGACAGCAGCCGCCTGACCAACGGCACATGGACGACAATACTGGCCATTTTGTTTTGCTGTTAAAGTGGAAAACAAAACAAAAAAAAACATCTCTCAGATTTTGTTTTTGTGATTTCAGTCTGAAACAGAAAAAGGCCAAAGTCTGATCGGCACGCACATCTAACATCATGACACAAACGCCCTTCTGTGGAAATGCACACAGCTGAAATGAAAACTTCCAAACAGTTTAATAAAAGCTTTTGAGGCGCCGCTTGAATATCTGATAAGTGTTTTCCTTTGTGCAAATTTAATGCAAAAACACCAAACAAGTGTAGCCGTGCAATACCTGTTACAAACTGTTGTGTTTTCCTCGAGTTTGTAGCAGCCTCACGTTCGCCTCGGCGTCACTGCTGTTCTCTGTTGTTGTCTTTGTGATGTGGATGTTGTGTTGTGCTTTA
Organism: Xenentodon cancila; assembly: GCA_014839995.1. NCBI lineage: Eukaryota > Metazoa > Chordata > Actinopteri > Beloniformes > Belonidae > Xenentodon > Xenentodon cancila. Next base: position 1,771,729 of record CM026205.1, read on the forward strand.
GGCAGACATCACGGGACAGTTTCTCTATTCTTCTACATCAGCTTCACGCTCATCCTTCCTCCCAGCAGTTTGCAGTTATGACCCTACTTTTACTATAATACACCTTGTCCGTTTTATTTATTTCTGTATTTTTGCGTATGTTCGCTTCAAGGTTCATTCATGACCTTTTTGTTTACATGTTTACATGTTTACAACAATGCACATACGACTGGAATACTCCACATGGAGGCCGGGAGGTTCATTCACGGTTAGGAGCCTGTCCGGGACTCCGATTTGGTAATTTCTCCGGCGGTGTCCGATGTTTTAGTTGCCTCTGCCGGGATGGCCACTGTAGTTCTGTGAGAAAGTTCACTGTTGTGATGCGGCCGTGTGCCGTACAACCAAGTGTCACAAGAGATGGGACTTTTACTGATAGTTGGGATGGGAGGCTGTGAGAGGTACCACAAATCAAATATTCCTTCAAATGAAATGGAGACTGCTATTTTAGGCATAAAAAAAACCTTTGTGCTGCTTAAAGGCATCCGCTAACACTGTAATTACTTCTGCTGAGCTCCAACTGGCAACACTGACTGCTGTGATTGCTGCTGCTGTTACTACTCTGTAATAAAGCTGTCAAGATCAAAGATGAATTATCATTTCAGCAAATAAGGAAACTGACACTTTCTGTATAGAAGGCTGCATGCTGATTGTGTCACTATCTTTTTTGTTCTGCTTTTATTCACAAATAATGTACACATCTAACGAGTCGCGTCAGCATGTCGACTTCGTCTTTTCTATCTCTTAACATGAGGTCATTAGGGGTTCAGCGCTTATCTTGCCTCAGGGCTGCCCATCAGGTTAATCCAGCCATGGATATAATTTACAGTGTGTACGAACTGTTGTTAAACACGGTTAATGACACTGAACCAGAGGTGGTAAATCTATTTAAGCCCATTAGTGGGAATAAACAAGTAAACAAAGAAGAACCTCAGTCGAGCAAAAGAGTGACTAATGTAAGGCGGGAGGGGGGTTATTCCCCACCTGAGCTCCTCACACACACACACACACACACACACACACACACACACACGCACACGCACACACACACACACACACACACACACACAGCCACACACACACACACACACACACACACACACGCACACACACACACACGCACTCACACACACACGCACTCACACACACACAGGCACACGCACAAAGGCACACACACACACACACACACGCACAGGCACACACACACACGCACACACGCATGCACACACGCACACACACGCACACACACACACACACACACACGCACACACACCTACACACACACACACCTACACACACACCTACACACACACACACACACACACCTACACACACACACACCTACACACACACACACACACGCACACACACACACACACACCTACACACACACACACACACACCTACACACACACACACACACACACACACACACACACACCTACACACACACCTACACACACACACACCTACACACACACACACACACACACACACACACACACACACACACACACACACACACACCTCTCTGCAGCTGTAAAACCGCAGCTGTGTTTTACTGCACTCGTTTTCCTCCTCCTGCATCTTGTTCTGAACTTCTGCCCACAAGTGAAAAATCTATTTTAATAAAATATTCGGTGATTAAAAAAAAGCAGGTAAACAAAACCAAAATCTGGAGACGGAACCGCAAACATCAGGGAGCTTTTTTGTAACTCCGGCAGGATAATTGCTAGCTGGCCTGTGTTTCCCTGTAATTACATCTTTCCTGATAATGTTTTTAAATTATTACAAATGAGTATGAAGCGCTATGTTTGTTTCCTCTTTCCAGTTTGCTTTTTCAAGAATTAAAATAACTTTTCTTTTGCACTTCCACTATAACCGGCAGACTGGAAGCTTAAACGCTCAGGTCAAACCCAGAACCTGGTGCCTTTGAGCACTGGATCCAGAACCATTTAAAAACATTCAAACCTCATGGTTTTATTCTTAATCGTAGTCGTAACACCAAACAGCCCAGCAGGGTGATGAAGTTTGTCTCAAACGCTGTGGTTGTTGTGAGTAGTTCAGGGATACTGATTACTGGGTAAAAAGAAGAAGATTTCTCAGCTGAGTCGTTTTCTCCACGATACCATCTGACACCGACGGCGGACCAGCCATACAAATCTGTTGACATGTGAGGATGTCTGCCGATATCCGCTCACACCTGTATCGGCCAGTAGAAGTACGGGCCAGCATCTGACCAGTACCAGTCAATATCAACACTTACGTTGGTTGAGAGTTGATCCATGTGAAAGCAAAAAAAACATCTGAGTTCACACAGGAGCTGATCAATAGGTGCAGCCCTAATCATAACTGCTTATTAGACTTTAAGACAGCAATGAGGAGGGTTGACTCCTGCTGCCGATTCTCCTGCAGAGTCTGACCATGACAGGATCAGCACAGGATGGGAGGCTAGAGGTGGTCACATGATCCAACAGGAAAAGTGTGAGGAACAGACTGAGGACCAGACGGTCCCAGTCCTCCCAGCAACTTGGTGATACTGTCCTCATTTCAATTTAAAGGAGGCAAAGGAGACTTCCCTGAACGCCTTTTTTCTCTCCTTTCTCCTCCTAATGGCCTCAGCGCTGTGTTTAATACACCGGCCTGACTTTGATAAAGCGCGCTGAGGAAACAGCCGCCTCTACAACACCGCTCGATTCAGGTCTGCCTATTCAGCAGAAAAATAAGGAAAGAAGAAAAAAAAGAAAACAGGGTGGGCCTGAAGAGGCAGAATGGAGACGGAGCGAAACTGGGAATCTTCAGATAGAGAGAAACCCATCGGAACAGCTCCAGTGCCTTAGCTGAAGCTCTGCTGCGTCCCAACGACGAGCTGGGGGACGGACGCAGGAGCGAGGCAGTGTGTCTTTGTGTCCTTGTGTGTTTGTGGGTTCCTACAATTACAGATGATTCTGTTTGAAGGTCCCGGAAGAACAAAGCAAATCCAGCTACAAATCCCAAACCAGCCAGTAAAACACACAAACTGTGTTGCACTGGCCGAAGTTTCGCTTTATGATCTTCTGCTTCCCAACACGGGGACCAGTCCACAGCTGACAATAGTCTTCAGCAGGTGCACTGGTTCACCTTGTGCTTCAAGGGGAGGTATTAAGAAATATATACTGTTAATTAGATAGTAAGGTGTCTGAAGTTTAACTCAGAAAAAAAACCACACATCTGGTGGGTGGACGGGGCAGACAAGACAGTGTGTGCAGATGGGGCTGAGGAGACACAGGTGCGAACAATCAGGACAGATGGGAACCAGGGAACCAGGGAACTCAAGCACTAGGACACCGACTTTCAAGATAAAACAGGAAACTAATCAAAACCCAAAACGGTGCCAGTTTGTGTGCTCTCTGGTTTTCCTGTGTCGGGAGTCGGGAGAACGTACTTTGGAGGACGCGAGAACGCTTCTCTCTTTCTGCAGTTGAACAGCAGTGTACTTGTGTTCTTGAGAGTACATCGGCTGCAGGTGATGACGTTTCACATGAACACAAGAACACATAATGAGAAACAGCCCGGGACTTTGACAGCCTGGAGCGCTTCAGTCCATCGCTCACAGCGAGACTGTACCTGAACGAGGCATCAGCAGCCGCCTGCAGCCAAACCGCAGGCGCGGAAAAATTAACTATTTAAGTATAAAATAACAATGTTTGGTATTGTCCACAAGGGTCAGTGGCCGAAAACGTTGCATAACAGCACATCTTTTCACAAGCAAAGCAAATACAGTCTGTAGCTTGTACAATATTATTTCTTCCATAGTGAACTATATAGAAAATGATGAAGAAGCTGGTGGTGCAGTGTTTTTGCTCCATCAGGAGGACCGCTCAGTCTGTAAAGTTTAATACTGGAAAGTCGGAATCCAGACTAATAATATTTGAACTGTCTTAGTCTCTCCTGGATCTTCCAAAAGTCAATCAGCGGTGAGGTTCTTCAGGGTGTCGCTGTCACCTCTTCTTTTATTCAAACGCAGGCCTGATAAAAATCCAAGGCCGTTCCCGAACAGCAGCATTTGTTTCACACGTGGATCAGGAGCTTCCAGACAAATTTAAATACTTTATCGCTCCTTCGTATTAGCTCTGCCGTTTAACTTTGTACAAGTCATTTTATTACTGTTAGTTTTCTCTTCTTTTTTCCAGGTTTTTGTTATTAAAGTTAAAGCAGTTTGAGCTGAATCCTGTCAGAACGGGCGGTACGGGCAGAACGGGCGGTACGGGCAGAACGGGCCGTACGGGCAGAACGGGCCGTACGGGCAGAACGGGCGGTACGGGCAGAACGGGCGGTACGGGCAGAACGGGCGGTACGGGCAGAACGGGCCGTACGGGCAGAGCGGGCCGTACGGGCAGAACGGGCCGTACGGGCAGAACGGGCGGTACGGGCAGAACGGGCCGTACGGGCAGAACGGGCGGTACGGGCAGAGCGGGCCGTACGGGCAGAACGGGCCGTACGGGCAGAACGGTACGGCGTCCAGCTGCAGGGACGAGTCCGGGACGCTCTTCTGCTCCTGCTTCAGATATCTTCGTCCCTCTCTGTCATTGGTTTCATCTTCTGCTAACCTCAAGTCAGTGAACTTGTGATTGCATTGACTTTCCTTTCATTTACCATATTCCTAACCGTATTTAATTTTAGTCTTTTATTATTTGACTGCTGGAGTGACACTTGCTCCCTGCGGGGATCAATAAACTTTCATCTAATCTGAACCTGATGAAACTGTGTCAGACTCACAGAGGAGCTCTCGTTGCTTTATTTAGTGCTGATTTTAAATTGAGTGCTGCTTTGATATTAAGACTGACGGACTTTTTACTCCTCAGTTTCTGATGTGACTTAAACTGTTTTCAAGGGGAGTATTTGTTCCTGCTGCACCTTTATCGCGGTTATTTTTACTACGTGCCCACTTTACCTGGTGCACGTGCAGTTTCCTGGAGCGAAGCGTCTGTCTTACGGCTTCTTTCTTCACAAAACATTCCAGTTTGTGTTGGGCTGATGAGGTTAAATAAATGATAAAACTGACTATAGCATTTACGAGATGTGTGCAAATATTAGTATTTGAAATAGTCTTCACATGTACACACACACACACACACACACACACATACACACACACACACACACATCTACATCTATATTTATATACTTTCACATGCTATGAGTGATTTCTTCTAGTGTTGAAGATGTTTAAGGGAAATTGCACATGTAAGTAATTACCGGTACATTTATTTGCAAATATTCTTGACACTGACTATTAAGTGACTGGATTAGATTTAAATGTGCCCACTAAGAGAAATAATGTTCCAATCGGAAGCCTGGGATCAGTACATGTGATTTCCTCTTCTATGTCTTTCTTGTGATTAGTGGAGTTTTGCCAGCTGTTTTCTCTGGTCGTCATAGCAACGATCAGATTTCCACCTTTATATAGATTATAAGTAGTCGTGTTGGATCTCATCCACTTCTTTTTAAAAGCAGTTTTGTTTTTCATCTAATGAATGTCCAGGAGTCAAAATTGATCAAATGAACCTTTCAGAACACACTGTTTGTACACAAGTGTGTTCATTTTAATGTAAAATACATGTATTTGGACTCTCAGGTGTCTTTATAATTTACACTAACTGTTTATTGAAGGAATGATCGTTTCCGCCTGGAAGACACTCATCTGGAAGACACTCATCTGGAAGACACTCATCTGGAAGATACTCTGCTTGTAGATACTTGGACCATCTGCTGAAGTTTCATGTTGGAAGAGAGAAGAAAGACAACCAGCCCAAAGTAACTGAGACTTGGTATTTCAGAAACTGCTACCAATATCTACTGAGACTTTCATATACACGCTCTGAAAAAAACACACACAAAAAAATACAAGAGGCGCCTTATGATCAGCAGCTCTCTGAGAGAAAAGGCATCAAAGACCGTAGATACTGGATAACAAGGCAGAACCGCTTTCAGCCGGTTCTGGAGCTACAGTTGACTAAAACTCCCCAAAACTGAACAGTGGAGAGATGGAACAATGACTCTTGCTCTTCTGCAGCAACATTTAGGTGCCCAGAATCAAGCAGAATTTGGACTAAAAGTCTTGAAAAGCAATCCGTCCAGTCCAGTTTGGTATCTTGAGGAGGCGGTGTAGCAGCAGAGTAATGGTGCAGCCTGCAGACCTGCAGCACCGCTGACCCTTCGCAGCTCAGTTCAAACTGCAAAGGAGGCACGGAGAAGTTATAAATTGGCTGGAGAGTGCATAATGATAGCAGTGACAACATCGCAAACATTAAAAAACTATATTAACACTGTGTTTTAGTTCTACAACCCAAGAACTGGGAAATAAAATCCATAATGAGGTGAAATATGACATAAAAAATACATTAAAAGCAGCATAAATTAAGACACAGGAAACATCTTTGTGCATGTCTGCGTGTGTGCGTGCGTGTGTGCACACGTGTGTGCGTGCGTGTGTGCATGTGTGTGCGTATGTGCGTGTGTGTGTGTGTGTGTGTGTGTGTGTGTGTGTGTGTGTTAGAGCATATCCTCGGCAGCTTCTCACTGTGTGATGTCCCAGAATTCCTTGCAGCACTGGCAGCAGCAGCTGATGATGGTGTTATTAAGGAGGAAATGTTGTAGGGGGACTTTATTGCCATATTCCATATTTTGTGTAATAGAATGTTACTGGCATCATTATTTTTTCATCACAACCCTCCCACAACTGTCTTCCACATCTAGGAACATCGCTTTCCTCGCCGCTGCATCCCCCGCTGCCTCTTCGTCACATTCTGAGTCAATTAAAGAGCTACAGATAAAATAGTAGGGAGAAAATAAAGAGGAGGGAGGCTGCTGCAGCTCATTCAGGGCCCAGCAGCAGCTTCTCCACTTGAGGCTGACACATGGAATCTGGAGAAGATAAGACAAAGGGGGACAAGGAGCAAAGAAGGCTGAAGTTGAAGCTGAAGACTCTCCTGGCAGCAGCTGGCGTCCGCGGAGCAGCTCGTACATCAGGACAGACGTGTTATTTTTGGGTCTGGGATGGATGTATGCATTAAAAAAGAAGGGTAAATGACAATCCTGCACAGCAGCTGTTACATGACAGCGATGCTCATTCACTGCTGGTGATAAAAAGCAGTAAGGACAAGTGTGTGTGTGTGTTTTTGTTTTTCATTAAAACAGTTAAGAGGTTAATACCAGTGCTATGGACAAAAAAGAGGAATGAGGCCTTCTTAAACATTTGTCTACAAACAAGCCTCCTTGATGAAGGTATTTGCTTCAAAGCGAAGTCATGCTGTCAGACACTAACAGGATGAAATGACCATCTGCTTCTTATCTGCTGCTTTCGGTAAATAAACCGCCGTCCAGTCACGGCTTTGCAGCCGGCATCCTGAGCACAGTTGGAGGAGAAATTTGATACAAAGCAGCTCCTCCGAGTGTTTTTGTGCAAGTTTCAGACAAAGAAAAGGTATCTATCAAAAAACAGAAAATGAAACAAAAAGATATTCATTTGTTTGGAAAACAATTATTATTCAAACTGCAGTGCAGCAAATTATCTGCAGCCTTTGATGAAGTGATGATGAGCAGGTTTGCACATCTACATACTAAGACATGAGAAATGTTCTGGAAAGGTTGTAAAAACTTTGGAGTTCAAGATGAGAAAGATGGAAAACCTGGAAGGCAGTTGTCAGTCAACCGAGACACAAAAACACAGGAGAACTTACTCAGGACGGCTTCAGACCACCGAGGCGAAGTGTTCGGTAGCCCATGAGCTGCCAGGGGTCAGCTATGCCCCGCCTCCCTGCTGTGGAGTGACGCGGTGCTGATTTGACATTTTGAGTCAGAACTTCAGACTGAGAAGGATGTTTCAAAAACGGAGAAGGATGCAGGCTCGCTCGGTTGGAGGTTGGAGGTTTTGATTTCATGGTTACAGATTTGGGGTTTTGGCGCTCAGCACATTTGGCGCTGAATGGACGCCAAAGTGGACACAAAACTCCTTCCGCTTTTGAGTCTACGTAAAACTAACACTGCCCAAAGCGCAGCAAATGTTTGATAGAAGTCAACAACAAGAAATGCTGGCTGTGGGGGGTGAAGGTCATTCTCTTTTCAAATGTAAAGCTTTTCCCATCTGTGTGTTTGTGTCCGCCCTGACTCATGACCATGTTTTTGCCACCTGAAACAGCTCAGGCGCTGACAGTTGAAGGTTCAACGCTGCCGGGTAATCCCAATCACAGACGGGACCCTCGGACTATTTTCTGCTTGCTGCTCATCCTGATTGCCTGTTAAAGATCAGTCAGTGGTTTGCCATGCTGCTCTGATTTATCCTCGCCACCACATATCACGTAAATAAACTCAAATTACTGGACGCGCCGCCTGTTTTCTGACATGGACCCTTCCCTGCAGGAGAACCAGGACTAGACGGTCACTGGTTCATCAAAGTTCCATTTGACCAAAGTCACACCATTTTCTCCGACACAAATTGTGCTCTGCCAAGCACCACCATCCATTTCCAACACAAATACTCATGTTTTCTTTGTATTTCCGGGTAATGTATAGGCAGAACGAAGCATTAACTGCTGCTCAGTCTGTGTACAGACAGACAATAAGACCCTAACCTTCCTTTTTACCTCATCCTAACTTCCACTTTGTCCCAAATCGCTCAGATATCACACATATCAGCAGGTCATCTCAGGCTTTTAGCTGGCGTAAACTGCAGTGTTTGTGCTGATTGTTTAGGCAGAAGTCCTGGAAGTAGAAAATAAAGCTTGGAAAGGGAATGAAGTCAAGTGCTGCACACGTACAGTGAATCACAGCCACCTTGACACTTTCAAAAAATACGCACTGCTACAGATTTTTTTCCTTAATGAATCCTTTCCTCGAGTCGGAAATGTTTGCGCTTGATATTTATCCCTTAAGAGCTCAATTAATAGTTCAAGTTTTCATATTATCTGTCAGCATGGCACAGCAGAAAAAGAATTTAACGACCAAAACTGGAAACTGGAACTGGATTTAGGACTCATGCAAGATTCAAATCGAGCAGCATTAAATAAAACGCATCAATATTGAAAAAGTAAAGGAGGCAAGCAGACAGTGATTCATCCTCTCCGAGAGGTTTTGCCCAGAAAACAGGTTTGTTGGGGGGAAAAGCAAAAATCACTTAGCACTTGAGATTTAACTTAAGAGCTCATTTGTTCTCCGATGGGAATGAGATCCAGAGGATTTATCACTCAGTTTGGACCGGCAGCATCAAAATCAATTACACCCGGGCCAAAAAATGAAAATGTTGTCCAAGTTGATGGTCAAAGTTGGTTATAATGCATTAAATTATTATTTTTTTCAAAGATATGATGTAATATTACTTATTTGCAAAGGAAGCTGTTTTTTTCTTAAGAAATCTTTAACAGAATCTGGAACAATCCTATTTTAATTAAAGATAAGAAAAATGAAAAGTAGCTTTCATTTGTCTGTTTTTTTTTCTTTGACTGACTGTTTTGTTCATCTTCATCTCAGAGAAAAGTCGCTCATGTGGTTTTGTGATTCCAAACATAACGTTTTGGCAAACTGGGTAGGTACCAGATGTATAATCAGTTTTCCCTGCTCCACCACTTTGGAGTTTGATCAGCTCCATGTGGACGGTGCACACTGTTAATGGATTATTGACGAGCAAGAACTTCATTTTATGCACTCCAAAGCTGGCAAATTGTGTGAATTTGGCAGCAATTATGCCCAGTTCCTGAACAAACGGTTCAGTTGGGCCACAGCGGCCGAGACCTGCTCTGTCGTGGACAGCGAAGGGCTCGCCGTGCATCTAAACCTGCAGATTTCTAGACACTTTCACCATCCTCATAACGTTAAAGCAATTTAAAAACGCAAAGTTTAAATTTATTCGTGATCTATTTGATCTCATTTAAATGAAAGCTTTAAAAAGGCTTGTGATATAATTTCATCATTTTTAGCCTTAACGTTATTTTTCTCCTCATGAGCCTTGACAAGGTTTTTTGTTCGTTTAAAGTTTGCCTTCCTTCTGTAAATGGCTCCCTCTGAACTTTGTAAACTGTCAACATAACATAAACCCCCCTTAGATTAGATGCATTGGTCTCATCTCATTTATTCCTGTCAAGCATTTATTTATGTGACCGTAAAAACAAGCTCTGAGAATCCATGCATGAGTACAGCTGTTTCATTTCCCCTATATGAAGCTGAAGGACTTAAATAATGCAGTTACAATGTTTTTATGTTACATTTATTATTTAAGTTTGTCTATTTTTTCATCTCTGTTGTTTTCCTTTGTGTTTTGTGTATCAAAATAAAAAACACTAAGTATCTAGGATAGTGTTTCTTTTCTCCCTCCCTCTCCCTCCCTCTTTATCCAATGTTAAACTCAAATGACAAAAAAAAGAACAATTTTTCCTAAAAAATACCAAAATAACAAATAAGAATCTGCACAGAGCTTCGAGCCGTCCGTGTACGTCACTATTAGAGTGTTGGCCTCTTCATCTTCATCTGCATCAGTTATTCCATCGGCTTTGACTTCTCACTCTCCTCTTTAACCTACATAAGAAAATTAAAATCCTATAATTATCTTCAATTAACAGAAAGAGGGACATGCAGTGATTAAGGAAATCAAGTTCAGGGACTATTTTCATTATCCGAGCCTCCCTCTTCCCCTGCAACTCCCCCTTCCCCGCATCCCCAAGCTCCCCCGGCCTTCCTACCCCCTTTTGTTAACATTCACCTTTAAGCCCACTGAACTGGTTTTAATTAACTTTTTTTCTGGTCTGAGCTACTTTGAAGTTCTCCGTCCATCAGCACATCAGTGTTGGTGGGGGTCGGGGGTAGTGTTCATGTTCATCCGTAGAGTCTGTTCAAACATTCCTGTGTATATCCAACCCAAACCAGGAAACGTTGGTCAAGGAAAAGGCAACATAAATCTGTTTTCTTTGTCCAGGTGAACTCAGAAGTCCATGTTAAGGGCGGCACGCGGGCTCTGAAATCTCTGTGGACTCTTGCGCATCACTGGCGCCGTCGCAGACGTGGAAGACCTTTTCTAAGATCAGTGAAACGGCCTCGAGCCACGACGGAGGCCGGATGTGTTGCTGATAACAGTCTGGATGCAACTTTTTGTCTTTGGTCTATTGCACATCAAAAAAAAAAAATCAATTACAATCTTTTTTTTCATGGATTTGTTTACAGACTGGACTTTGCTTCTCGAAGACTGTACATCACTGACCTCAATACCGAGTGCAGCTTCTTTTTATTTATTTTTTAATGGGAAAATGAGATCATTTGCTCAAAAACTCCTTTGTATTGAAGACGTTTTTTGTTGCTGGGATTGCCTCTGCGAGACATTGTCCCACAGTGTCTACAGTTTTAATTTCAGAGAAGCAGAAAGTAACAGAAGCTTCATTGTGGCCTTTTGTGACTTGGAGCAAAGCCGAACGGAGGGAGGAGCAGCAGTCAGTAATGGAAGTGATGGTACGGCGTGAGGGAGCTGCGAGCTGTTATTTGACTCACAGCCAAAAAAATTCAGTCAGAATCAGTTTCCTGCCAAGTACATGCATATACAAAAGATTAATCTGGAAGACACTCTCACCATGGGATAATACACGTGTAGAAAAACAACAGCTGGCAAATAATTACGCATCTGTCCGCATAAACTTTCCAACAGTCCTGGATATTGTGACAGAAAGCATTTTCACCACAAGCTTCTTATTCTTGGAGGATGTTTGGACAAAGTACAAGAATACAAGGCGGGAAACTTGAACCTTCTAAAACAATAAATAAATAAATAAAACAGGTATTTTTGCAGTGTGCTACCTTTTCTTTATTCTCTATTAAATCCTAACTGGCATATGTTCAACTTACATTTCACACATTTTTAATAGCATTTGCTGTTTATCTTCAGACTACCTGCCTCATTTTCTGGTCAAGGAGTGGAGCTGACCAAGGACAGAACAGCATCCCAAGTTTCATTAGGGCAGTGGGAGGCCCCCAACAGTGCACTGGAGTTTTTCCTAACCCCTGGGTCCCACCGGGCATGAGAACGCTGGAGCCTGGCTGCGCCACGCCAGCTGTTGGGAATTGCAGCAGCCTATTCAGTGAGTGTTCAAACCAAAAGCTGCCAAAACCGGCCAGCTCGGGCTGCAACAAAGTCAGACACAATAATGGCGTGAAGAATCCAGTCCATTTTCCCAATACAACGTCACAAGTGGACTCCGACCTGCACGTTCGTATTGGGCTAACCCACGGAGGCCAAGGGACCCTACAAACGCCTAAGAACTGCAAAACCACGTAAACCCCATGACTCAAGAGCTTTTTGTTGTCCGATACATACACGCCTTGGATCAAACGCTGCGGTTCTGACTCGTGGACATGGCGGTTGTGTTCTTGTGGACTTGTGAAACGCCATCAGTTATAGCTGGATTTCTGCTTCCGTCTACCCATGTACGGTTGAGGGTGCATCCAGTGGAGACTTGTGTGACGTGAAACAGTAAAGAATCCCAAAATGTTTTATTATCAATGAGCAGGAGTGGTGGAGGGAAAGCTCACTGCCGCTGCACCGGGGTCTCGTCAACTTGTACTTTTGAGGCACATTATGAAAGAATGTAGTTCTCATTTCTGACTTTTGTGGCTGAGTCATCAAGACAAAGCTGTTTTGAAGATGTCTTCTGACATTTCTGGAGATATTTGGGTCCTAGCTGAGCTGTGATGTCATCAAGTCACTAAATTAAAGGACGAACTGCTTCCTCCTGTCAGGGGTAGCGTCTTCTCCTGATTTCAACTTGGCAAATATCATCTGCCACATATGCCAAGTCTAAACGTGGTATCTTTGGTACTAAGAATAACACATGTTGGGATTAGGGATCAATCCGTCAACCTCCCAGTTGGAGGAGAACCAACTCTTCCCACCGCGGCACAGACTACATGCAGGAGAAGAACACACCGCGTCACAAAACTCATGGCAATGAGGTCACTGTACCCAGATGGCCTCCAACGTCATCAGAAAACAACCGAGTAGAGCATCATCATGAACAAAGACCAGGCTGGAGCTCAGGGATGTATCTTCTGTTCCACAAAAGATTGACACTAATGAAAAAAGGGGTCCAACCCGGCAGTAACAAGTGACGAGTGTGCTGTATGTGCACTAAAGTCAGCTCTCACAGACTGTGTGTGTGTGTGTGTGTGTGTGTGTGTGTGTGTGTGTGTGTGTGTGTGTGTGTGTGTGTGTGTGTGTGTGTGTGTGTGTATAAAGTTAAAGCTTCCGGGAAGAAACCCAGAGGAGGGTGCTGAAAGAAAATGCAGTTCTGATCTGACCCTATCCAAACTTCACAGTTTTTTGTTGTGTGTGTGTGTGTGTGTGTTGTGTGTGTGTGTGTGTGTGTGTGTCTGTGTGTGTGTGTGTGTGTGTGTGTGTGTGTGTGTGTGTGTGTGTGTGTGTGTGTGTGTGTGTGTGTGTGTGTGTATAAAGTTAAAGCTTCCGGGAAGAAACCCAGAGGAGGGTGCTGAAAGAAAATGCAGTTCTGATCTGACCCTATCCAAACTTCACAGTTTTTTTGTTGTGTGTGTGTGTGTGTGTGTGTGTGTGTCTGTGTGTGTGTGTGTGTGTGTTATTCGTTGAGATGCCCAGGGCAGCGCCTGTGGGCCTGCTGTGGAAGGAAGACAGTCTCTACTGATCATAGATGCACTCACAAAATACACACCGCATCTTCACACTGTTTCATCGTTCACAGTCAACATCCAACCACCACATGTCCAACATATATCTGCACACACACACACATTTCTCTGGCTTCAGTCTGCTGATCCATGTGGCTAGGGTCCAAGATATGAAAGAAAACTCTTCAGGGGGCGAAGAAAAAACAACTTTCTGTGCAACTTTTAAATGATGTGAGAAGTTGAGTTTGTTTTAGTTTTGCCGGTTTTCCCTGCTTACTGGATTGTAAAAGTATAAAACTTCCTATGATTTCATGTACTGTGCGCTCAGGCCAGTTTCTACAGAAAACATGCATACTCCTTTGTATACGGCTGTTTCTATGAATGTGTTCATGTTTGGGCCTAAACCAAGATCCACTGCAGCGGTGTGTCCTCGGGTTTCCCTCAGTTGTATCGTGTCTCTAACCACTTCGACCTTAAACTAACCACAGCCATGCCAGTTGTAACTCAACCACCTCTATTTGCATCCAAACCTAACTCCCATCTGAACCCACTCCAGTCCTAATCCTAGCCTAATCAGGGTTCATCCATGACCCAGATCTCCATCACAGACCTGATCCTAAAAGTTGCATCCTGATGCTTCAAAACACTGGTCCAGTTTGTACATTACAAAGACCAGAACTTGAGGGTCGTTCCCATGTGATTGCAACCCAACAATTCAGGAGGGTCAACTTCTCTATTCCTGACCGACCAAAACTAACATCAGGGTAGAAATTTGACAATATTGGGATATATTACAATTTTCAAAAGACAATAAATGAATGTATTGATCTTGGAACCATGTGAAAAGGCCAAATCCTGAATTGATATTGTTTTATCCTGATATCGTGTCATTATTTTAAGTAATACAAAACAATACATTAAAATAAGGACTTTAACTTTATGTGTCTAATTTTTATTGTCTGTCTTGTTGGCAATAAAAAAGCAATTAAAAAAATCATTTTTATGATAAACATTTCAGATGCTGTTGGCTTGTGGTCCAGTTAGTCAACACGGAAGATCTGAGGAGAAAGTTGCTGCCAGAGGTAGAACCGCGAGCTCGAAGCGGTCCAGCTGCCGCCGGGTCCATCCTAGACAGCATCCTTAAACTGGAGCAAAGCTAGATGTTTCACCCCACAACCGTTGCCAGGGCAACCCAAAGCGGGTTACAGCAGCCTCCTAGTTCAGTGAACTGCACAACCAAACTATATTTTATCTAAAATAAGACTGTTTGTGCTCTGTTAGGCCTTTATTCACAGCTCAGAAGTAAAATCAGTGCTAAGCAGATTGCAAAAGTGCTGACAATCCAAAAACTACGCTCATCATGTAAAAATGTGTTGCTTTGCACATTGAAAAAGAAAAATAAATCCGACCCCAGTAAAATGTAGCTATGGAAACCCTATTTTCAACCCGACTGTTAATGTGCTTAAATGGTGATTGTCAGGGTGGAGCCGTGTCCGCCCGCCAAAGACCTGGATCAAGGTGTTAACTCCGTGCAATGGCCGGGAAGCATCATCTGGTGATCTGGAAGCTTGGAGCTCCATGGAGTTTCACATGTCCACGGCAGGCGACGGAATATGACCTCAGCGCTCGACTGTTCAAAAAAGGTTGTTTTTTTATAAAGATTTTAATAATAACGCTTTTAAATGTGCAACATATCCAGTAAACTAACACACATTTGAACTGTTATTTCTGCCATGTTAAATCTTAACCCTGTGGATGGATATTCTTGTTTTGTTTTGTTGTTTTTATTATTCCAGATTTCGTTGGTAGTGCCCGTCTCTCTTTATTTGTTTCCAACGCCGCAGTTTTGCTGCGATCTGCATGAAGTGGCGCTGCAGGTCTGAGTGTCCCGACACCGTGAAGCCTTGACTGTTTGACTCCAGCGTTTAATCTGCTTAATCCTCTGCTCTCTCCTCTCCGAGTAGCGGTTCCATCTTATCTTCCTGCTCCATGATGTTTGTTTGGTAACCTCCGTTTCTGATGACAGCGAACACATCTGAGCCCCGCATGGACTCCACTCCAACAAATCCTCTTTATTCCTGCTATCAGGAAGTCAAATCTGATCCCGTCATCTTTCATTTGTAAAAGGAGGATTGTTTGATTTTATTCATGCAGGTTTGTTTTCCATCTCACTGATGGAGACAAAAAAAAAGAAAATCTCTGACAAAAATGGCCAAAGCTGATAAACCCAGATAATCTCTAGAGTCAACAAATCTTCCGCCGCAGTCTGAATCTGCTCTGTACTGTGTACAAATAAAAAAACAGAACATTTTTAATGAGGATTTGACCACTTAGGGCTCCCTTAAAAAAGCACTAAAACATTTTCTGTCAATTATGCAGTTTATAGAAGAGGTATTATGTATTTGTGTATACTTTTTGTATTACTATGGAAGATTTATTAGGTACTTTCCAAAGATGCTCTTTGAGGATCTCAAGAAAACAAAGGCGTGAGACTTCAATTTATTTAAAGCCCAGCACACTGAAGAGGTAGACTACCTTAAGAGTCTTAAGTACACAAGCAGCAATGCCAAATGTGAAAAAATACACTTGTCTATGAGTAACTGGGACAGCCTGAATATTCCATGCAGTCATTGTGTTCCTGACATTAGCATTTCGTCTAAAACTCCTTCAGACCTGCTCCTACTAGTCCAGCAGTTTTCACCGTTCTGGAGGGAAAAGGATTCTGGGACACTCTGGACCACAAGAGCTGGATGTTTTTCTTCTCCAATGTTTAGGGTGATTTTCCTGCTGGATCACCAAACTTCTACTAAGCTTCAGCTGGTGGACTGACGGCCTGACATTATCCTAAAGGAGATTGTGGTTAAACTTTGGAATTCATCATTCCCTCAGAGATGACATGCGGTCCTGGTCCTGACGTGATGAAGTGGGCCTAAGTCATTATGCTGCCTCCACCATCCTGCAGCCGACCAACATCATTTCAGTGGTCAACTGCTTTTTGTTCGACAGTTCACTAATTCAACATTTATTTCATCAGCCCATGAAACATCTGCCTCGTAGCCACACAGCACTGTGGACTGCCAGGCTGCTCTTCGGCAAACTTAAGCCATGCCGCTGTGGTTTTGAGAGCAGCAGAGTCCTCCATGGTGTTCTGTCACGGACACGGTTCATGAGTGTACGTTGGTCGTTGAACAGGCAGAGATCTTTACCCGTCCGAGTGATGTCTTCACGCCTTCAGCTGTTGCTGGAAGTTCTTCTTTACCTCATTGAGGATTCTGCTCCTGTCACATCTGATAATCCCCGTTGTTTGGTTACCAGGGCGGTTAGGGCTCGCCACCGAACACTGCCGGCACTCGCACTGACGCTGATACTTGCGGCTCTTCGGGCTCTTTTGGATTTAAACCAGCATGAGGACACTTTAAAAGTCTGAGCAGATAAAAATCTTTCCAATCTGGTCACTTTCTAAAATCAGCAGTATCCCATGTCTTATTGTCGTAGCTGGATGAGGAGAACGTGTAGGAGTCTGCGCCACACTGCAGCTAAAAATGTGGACTTCATTATTTCCAGCAGAAACTGTAATAATAACCTTTCCCTCACTTATTAGTCAGTGCTTATTTTGGCAGAGTATTCGTTGACTCTCAGCTGCTTCCTGCTCATAATGAAAATATCTTCGTGCACCTCTGATCACACAGAGAATCAGTCCTGTTGTCGTATCTTTTGTTGTGTTGTTGAGCGGAGCTAGCATGCGACGGGGCGTAATTACACATTCGGGTATGTTAATAAAGGACCGAGTGCTGATTTTGCTAAGAGGCTCAGTGTGTACTGTTTAAAGCCGAGTTTCCCTCGTTTGAATATTCATCACAGTCACACTCAGCTGCAGATGAAACGGCCTCATTGTTCATCAGCGACTGCAGCGTGCCGGCTAATTCGTGTTATGCATATATTAATGATGAGGACAATTCACTTCGAGTGATTCCTAATCTGTTGACAAGAAGTCTCTGCAGGCTGTTCAGTCAGTTTGATGTAGATGATGAGGGCGTTTTATCTTATTCCCCCCCGAGAGGACAAATTTACTCAAGTTTTACCCTCCTGAAAGTCATTTTCTTCGACAAAATGAGCGAAGAACATCACCAACTGGAATCAGATAAAATCAGCTGTTATGCAAATACACTTATGACCGTTACAAAATTGCACATTATGCAGTAATAGTGTGATGATCCAGAAGTAATTTTAACTATGAAATTCAGTAAATAATAAATCAAAATAAGTGTGGATAACACACATAAAGATTAAAGAGCGCGGCCTCATCGTTTGTTACCGTCCTGGTTATCGGCCCCGAGTGCACGAGTTAGTCTCACAGCAAAACATAAAATCGTTTTTTGATTTTAATGCATGATTTTAACTGGCCTTTTCATGGTAACACACATGTAATTAAGTAAATGGAGGACGACACTGTGAATGCATGAAACACCTGCAACGACCACGCCGGGGAATCGAGCCTTTGACTCTTGTTCAAAAACATGCTCTCATAACATTTCGCACCAAGATATCGTTTACCTTTTCATCTCTACGTCCAGCGCCTGACTCTGCTCCTGGACTCTGCTCCTGGACTCTGCTCCTGGACTCTGCTCCTGGACTGTGCTCCTAGACTCTGCTCCTGGACTCTGCTCCTGGACTCTGCTCCTGGACTCTGCTCCTGGACTCTGCTCTTGGACTCTGCTCCTGGACTCTGCTCCTGGACTCTGCTCCTAGACTCTGCTCCTGGACTCTGCTCCTGGACTCTGCTCCTGGACTCTGCTCCTGGACTGTGCTCCTAGACTCTGCTCCTGGACTCTGCTCCTGGACTCTGCTCCTGGACTCTGCTCCTGGACTGTGCTCCTGGACTGTGCTCCTAGACTCTGCTCCTGGACTCTGCTCCTGGACTCTGCTCCTGGACTCTGCTCCTGGACTCTGCTCCTAGACTCTGCTCTTGGACTCTGCTCCTAGACTCTGCTCCTAGACCCTGCTCCTGGACCCTGCTCCTGGAGTCTGCTCCTAGACTCTGCTCCTAGACCCTGCTCCTAGACTCTGCTCCTAGACCCTGCTCCTGGTCCCTGCTCCTGGACCCTGCTCATGGAGTCTGCTCCTAGACTCTGCTCCAAGACTCTTCTCCTGGACTCTGCTCCTGGACTCTGCTCCTGGACTCTGCTCCTAGACTCTGCTCCTGGACTCTGCTCCTGGACTCTGCTCCTAGACCCTGCTCCTGGACCCTGCTCCTGGACTCTGCTCCTGGAATCTGCTCCTGGACCCTGCTCCTGGACTCTGCTCCTGGACCCTGCTCCTGGACTCTGCTCCTGGACCCTGCTCCTGCACCCTGCTTCTGGACCCTGCTCCTGGACTCTGCTCCTAGACTCTGCTCCAAGACTCTTCTCCTGGACTCTGCTCCTGGACTCTGCTCCTAGACTCTGCTCCAAGACTCTTCTCCTGGACTCTGCTCCTAGACTCTGCTCCTAGACCCTGCTCCTGGACCCTGCTCCTGGACTCTGCTCCTGGACCCTGCTCCTGCACCCTGCTCCTGGACCCTGCTCCTGGAGTCTGCTCCTAGACTCTGCTCCAAGACTCTTCTCCTGGACTCTGCTCCTAGACTCTGCTCCTAGACCCTGCTCCTGGACCCTGCTCCTGGACTCTGCTCCTGGACCCTGCTCCTGCACCCTGCTCCTGGACTCTGCTCCAGAGTGATGAGTTTAGTCGTGGCGCCGCCCTTTCTTCTTCTGTCTCGACCTAACGCGACCCAAAGGTCCCTCAAATAAAGAGCTTGTAGTACTTCAGGCAGAACAAAACTAAATGTGTATCCGGCATCATACACAACAAAGAAGTTGACATTTTTGAAAACTACAAATACTTGGGAAGTGAAAGCTAAAGTTTGATAAAATCACAGAAGTCGCTGTTAAGAAGGGACAGCAGACGATTCATCTTTTTTTGCGTGAGCTGAACTCGATCAACGTCAGTAAGTAGCTTTTCTTTTCATTTACTTTTACATCGGTTAAGGGCAGGAGCAGCTTGAATGTTGTTGTTTAAAGTGTGCTCAAAGATCATTAGTGTTCAGCAGAGACGTGACGTCGCTGTGGGGAGTCAGGTTACCAGGAATCAGGAAAGCTAAACGGGTAATAAATGTGAATCAGAAACACATTTTACCTTCTAATGTTACTCTAACGTCTTCATGTCCACGTTAATAGATGCCCTTAACTAAAACTGATCGGTATTCCAATCATTGCTGCTTTGTATTCATCACGATGAATATAAATTACAGGTCTGATTGTGAAACCAGTCGAATTGCATGATAGATTTGATGCATTTTGTCCAAAAAGGTTTGGTAAAATCTCCAGTGAACTGGCAACATTGATTAGTAATGCTGACATACTGTTTGAAGCAGGAAAATCTATATAAGAGATCAGTTTGATAAGTGTACAATTATACCATCTCCATCAGCATTATCAAAATTCGTTGTTTTGGCCTTTCTCGCCCGGGTCGCCAGTGGGTCACTCCAACTTTGAAAAACTTCTTTGCGCAGGTCTTCTCTTGTGAACATTTCTCTTCATTCAAACTTTGAGGTGAGAATACTTTAATTGGAATTGTGTTTATCCCTTTTGATCTTTTTTTAATCATCATTTTTCTCATAGAAGGATATTTTCAACTCGTACAGTTCGAGTTAAGATTTTCATTTTTCCAGTTTGAGACTGGTAGGTCAGGGTTGGAAGTGAGTCAGAGACAGATGTTCGGTGAATTTTTCTCTCTTTGAAGCCGCAGACAGAAAGCTGCCTTGTTCGCTTGTATTTTTCATGGCCAGTCTGATAATATCACAGCATCTCAACGAAAGTTCAACAGAAAAAACTAACAGTCTTCTGTCTGGCAGCAAAGGGAAAAAAACGTGTATCTTTGTATGCAAGATCCACATGCGTTGGTTTTAAGTAACTCCTTAAATTAAACCAATTTAGTCCATTTTTTTCTCGTATTCTTAACACTTTGGATGAATTTATTTTGACTTCTCTAACTGAAATAGACTCAGAAAGCAGCTCAGCGGTGTCAGAACCAAGGCAAACTGTGATCCACATCCAACCATTTCTACAACTATTTTTATCGCTCACTAATTAGTGAGACTTTAATTTCTGCTCCGTCCTCCAGACGGACCACAGGGGGTTTAACACTCCACAACCTGGCGCTCCCAACTCCCCCATCTTCCATCTATCTCCACAGCGCTGCTCGTGATGAGGAGGAAGAGTATCTTTAACTTCAGCTACACAGGAAAGGTTCAAAAAAAGATTCGGTCAATTGAATAAAAAGTTATTAAATTCCAGCAATATGTGTCATATGAAGGATCTTTGTGGGTGGAATTAGTTGTAAAGACAACTTTACTTCAGTTGTCAATCTGCTGTCCAAAACAATACATTCAAGATGTAAAACGTTAAAGACAAAACTTTAAAACTCCAACACGACCCCACTGGATCTGAATCGGTGCCAGCCTGATCGTGTATGTAGGTTTGATAGAAATAAATGCGTGACCACATTGTTTGTGAACTTTACATACATATTCCTCCTCTCCACTGTGCGTGCTCGGTGGATCATGGCGTTTCAGTTTTCGATTTTGCCTTCCAGATGCAACCCTACGCATTTTTCCAGCCTTGGAAGCGGCGCTATGAGAACAGCAAATGACCCCGTGCGCTGTATGGGAGCCTTAAAAAGAAAAAAAAAGCCAAGAAAAGAAATCATTAAGCAGTTTCCACAGTATAGTTCATCATTACATCATCTTAGGTACAACATCAAGAAGATTCTGTGAAGCGTGAACAACAGACTTCCTGAATGGAAGGTCGCAGCAGATGCAAAATAGCATCATTAACATGCACTGATGGCAAACAATAAGCAAAGAATTTTACCGCACTTTAGGAGTAGTTTCTGAGTGTGTTGAACATACTTCAAAAAAGGAATCACGTGAGCAGGAGAACGTGATCCCCGTCATGATCAGGGGGAAGAGGCAGGTCGCTTTATTTCATGTTACGTTTTAATTGGCTAGTCAGCAGAAGCCAGTCGCGGATCTGAGGCGGCCACTGTCAAACTGCTCGCACTGCACAACGTAGGAACCTTGACGCGAATGTAGGACGAGAGACAGACTCTTACTCTGCGGTATCCGTTGTCTGTGACCGGGTAAATCGTTTGTGTTTTTCCTCATTAGATGCCCTTCCTGCAGAGGGGGCAAAGTGGGGTTCAGAGTCCCGCCCAAGAACTGCTTGGCATGCGGGGATCAATCCGACGACCGTTCGGCTGGCAGGTAATCAGCTCTACTCGCACCTTCATGCTGTTGTACAACCCCCCCTCGCAGAGAGAAAAAAAACTCACTTTAAAAGTCGCATTAACAACCTGGTAATAAAACATCATGGCCACTGCAAATTCTCTCCTGCTTTTTCCTGGTTGAGTCTGATCGACAAAAATTTACTTTTGTTAAAGTCTTTAAAGTTGGGCTCGGTACATGTCAAATTTAATTTAGCTGAAACAACTTCAGTTTATTTGTTCAGCCCAAATTAACAACAATCACCCGAAGATGATGTCAGTTTGGCCCGTTAACATACTTCACACGTGCTTATAAATGAGAAGCAGACTGGCTAAAGACCCAACAGTCACGTCCAACCTTCTCGCTGCTTCAGTGTCCTGTCCCGAGCGTGCACGCCGCTGTCATGGCGTGCACGCTCTCACACACACACACACATATACATATATATATATATATATATATATATATATATATATTATAGTGTAACTATTAAGATTTCCAGAAATATATGTTGACTTTTCTGAAACATTCCCTAAACGCGTGGACAGGTCCCAGAACAGAAGTCCTGCCGAAAGTGAAAAAGGAAGCACTCACACACTCGTTTCCTTTTTTTTTCTTTTTCATCGTTAGTTGGGTCGCAGGTTTTGGCAGAATTCCTGACAGAGAAATCATCCAATAACTGTTGGAGAGGGAAAGACAAGAAATTAGGTTTCTGCTCTCTGCTGATATGAAACAATATGATCTGCACCATTTGGTGTGTGTGTGTGTGTGTGTGTGTGTGTGTGTGTGTGTGTGTGTGTGTGTGTGTGTGTGTGTGTGTGTGTGTGTGTGTCCCTTACCCAGGGATTTCCATCTCTCTGCTCTTGCCCTCCTCATCAAAGGCTTCAAAAATCTGTAAAGTCTTAACTTCTCTTTGAACTTCTGCAAAGAGCAAACACAAACTCTTGGCCTTCAGTAATTTTAGATCCGATATTTCCTCAGAAGTGGGAAGCAACGCTGTTAGATGTTTGAAAGTGATTGACAACTCATCTCTGGCTGTGTGACAGCCGTCAGAGTGGCAGCGTCGAACTTGCCGGTCATTCATGGAGAAGCTTCTTCTCAAACCACCTTTGTGCAGTGGGACTCGACCGGAAGCAGCCTACGGCGCACTGGGACTTTAGCTTCCAGCGCCCATTTAAGGAATATTTAGTACTTAGATTGAGTGAAATACAACCACAGTTCAAAAAACTGTTTGGACACTGTGGTAGAACATAATATACTCTCCCATGTACGTGATATCTCAGCCATCCCACCTCCTCCCAACCTCCTCCCCACCTTCCAGCTGTGGACTGTCATCCTATGGAGGGAGGTTATGTTCATCACCCACAGAATCATCACACATGCCTTAAAAGTGGGGATTGTTGGGGTTCAGAGCCTAGGCAGCAAAACTCAGGCGCTTTAACCTTAAGAAACTCCTGGTTGAGGAGAAGAAGAAGCCACATGAGAACCTGATCCATCTTCTCCGGACCAAAGCACATTTAAAATGGACTGAGGTAAAAACAGACAAATTGAAATCTGAAATTCTTTCACAGCCTCCAGACTGACGAGACGGCGTATGGATAACTGTTGGAGTGAGTGGAGTCATTAAACCCCCCTGCCTCCCGGGGGAGGAGAGTTGGGTACCCGTGGTGGTCGCGTTCTACCCGTGCTTCGTTGAAAAGTCCACACCTCCGATGGTGGGCGGGTGGTGGGCGGGGTTGTGGGCGGGGTTGTGGGAGGTGCGTTAGTGTCTGGAATGGTTATTTCATATATTTGCTTTTATATTTGCTCACCTGGAAATGAAACGCCAAAGCTGAACGTTATATGCAGGTTTTAGAGCAACACATGGTCCCGTCCAAACAACGTCTTATCCAGGGAAGACTTCTCCTCTTTCAGCTGCATCCAAGACGAGAGCGTGGCAGAGTCCAGATGTTGATCTGGCTCGTTTACAGTCCAGACCTTTTACCAACTGGTCACATTTAGTGAGTCATGTACTGGAAAAACACAATATTTTATGTTTTTGTGAATTAAATACGGAGGGTAAATGAAGGAAACAGAAAAATTACCGTTTCCTCTTGTGTTAGCAGACATTTACCTTCTGACCTGCCAGATATGTTTTAATATGTTAACCCACAATGCAACTGTGCTCTTTGACCTCGAGGCTGTCTGCACTCGTTTTCTTTCCAATACCGTCCATTTTAAATACATTCACAGAAGAAATGCACGCTGCACGCATTTAAATGACATGTTTATCCTGCTGCTCACTTTTTATACGTGGAGCTTTTATTCGATTGTTTAAACAATCTGTTTGAAAATGCTCTGCTCATGTATCTTCACAAAGATCATTTCTTTTGCTTTACGTCATATATAATACTAACTCAGATTTTACCAATCACTTGTGAACCTCCGTACATGTGTAACGAGCGGGCTGATCAGGAATTTAAAAGCAGATGCTCTTTTGAGGTTGTTTTCCTCCCTGAAACTTAGATCGGGGTTATCCGATTTTCCTGACGCCGCCGGCGGATAAAACGCCCAGCTTCGCTCTGAAATTGTCTTCACTAACTGATTTACAAGGAGGAGGCCCAGCGAGCACCATTTCCATCTGAATTTCATAGTTAGGTCGAGACTGAAGTGCTGCAAAGCAACATGCTTTAGAGAGTAAACCAAATAGCAATGTCGAAATAATTGAAAGGAAATGGTAATTACCACCAATTAGACCTTATTTTATTTCTCATTGAAATTTGAGCTGTATTCTGAAACTCAGCACTCTGCATCTGACACTGTAAATCACTTCTAAATCAATCTAAACCTTCCCCATCTTTGAACCAGACACTGAAGCCCACGTGTTCCTCATTTCAGGCAGAATCCATTGGTGGAGGTCCGGTCTGCTTTCACGGGACTTCTGTGGCGGCACTTGTCTCCATTATCAGGAACAGCCTATCAACAAGAGTTTTCAGGCCCAAACTAAGTCCCTGCCTTGACTCAAGGACTTCGGCACAGCCCCCAAAAAACCGCCGGGTGGAGTTGGTAGTGTTTGCTTGGTGCACACTGGAAATACCATAACCAGGAGCTGATGTACAGCCCTCCTGATGTCCCCTTTATTTATTTTTTTCTCGCCATTCATACATCTTTAAAAATATTTCTTCCATTATGGATTAATCAGATGAATAAATAATGAATGGACAAACTGAAAAGCAATGCATTTCCCGGCTTTGAACACTAGGAGTCAAAGCCAGTAAATGAAAGGGAATCGCAGACATATGTGGTAATGTCCATCCAAAAACAACCAAACAAAAACCCAAAACAAACATATTTTCATTCAGTTGGATATACAGATCTGGGGAAGCCTTCAAACCCTGTCTCTTTGGCATGCTTATTCTAAAGAATGACATTCATTTAGTTCCAGTTTTTATTTGACAACCTATGTAGAGGACAGTGTTTGAAAGCCATTTCATGCAGCTGAGAGATGTTTTTGTCTGTTTTTTTCTGCCAATAACTTCACGTATTTGTGAATTTGAGTGGGTCTGGATATCTGAGACACGAGTTCGATGTCCCGGGCGGTCAGGACATGAAGTTTTACCTGCCGGCTCTCATCGCTTCACTGCAGCTCTGCAGAGCAGCACATTATCGTGTCGGCTTTCGCCTGTTATGCAAAAACAGCAGGGAAAAAATAGCCTCTAATAATGTCTGCTGGCGGAGGAGAGCAGAGGCAATAACAGAGAACACATTCCAACAAATAGCCGACACGAGGAGCAAAGTGACTGCAGAGTCTGACAGGAGTAATATTACAGCCATTTGGCTAATAGCCACCATCCTTGTTATACAGACGAGAACAAACACGCCGGGTGGGTGGAGAGCTGGCGAGACCAGACGAGGACATCCGAGTGTTTTAGCCAGGTGGAGCTGCTGTCCGTTTGGAGTCCACCCTGGAACTTTCACAAGAAAACCTGGTGGCAAATACGACAACTCACATCTACTGACATCCCACAAAATTTGGCCTTTTGACTGTTTTTGGACAAGTGGAGTCACATGTCGCTGCACATGAACATGCGCATAATTACAGTGAATCATAAAACCGCTTTTCCATTCTGAATCTATTAGCGCCTCTCAGTAAACTAATTTATTGTGCTAAGGACCAGAGGATATGGATTTCTTCCCTCGCTACAGTCTTGGGGGTAAAAAAGAGACACAGGATGTACAGCAAAAAGATGGAGGTTATCTGGTCTTTTCCAGGTCTTAGAGGAGGTAAATACAAACCCCCATGAACAATGGGACATCTCACACCGTGTAATTACTTACTGAAGCAACACCCCGTGGTAAATTTGGGATGCAGTGTGTGACTAACTGAGCACTCAGTATCTGGTAGAACCACCGCCAGCAACAAGACCTTGTCACAGACTCTTTTTGTCCCAGACGTCTTGTGATTTGCAGCTTTGCAGCCGTGCACTTTGGAAGGGTTACCAGGAAAATCCTTGAGTATCTACAAACGAGCCGTACTAGTTCTGCCTTTATTTTTAGTTATATTTGCATGAACAGTTTAGTTTAAACATGCCGAGTTCTGTCCTGACAACATGTACGTATCTCAGTCCTGAACAGGAGGTGAAAGAGCACAGCGGTGGAGACAGATCAGACTGGAAACCCAACCCACATGTATCCAGAACGTTCTTCTGGATCTATTCATTTCCGTAATTTAGCGTCATAAACAGCCATGTTGGGGAACCCTTTATCACAAAGTATCACATAGGCCACCTAGATTGTTATTTTGGCTGTAAATTGTTATTTAAGCTGTAAAAGAGTCCGAAATCATACTATAAATGAGTGCTTTTGTCCATTTTATTCAAAATAACCTTATTTTTCAATATCTATGGTAATGTGAAGCGGAGATTGCAAAATCTAGGCGGGGCTGATTTTTCTGCCTGTTTTCAGAGAGCAGCACCTTGTTGCTTTGTGCTATTGTAAAACCCCAAATGTCTCCAAATATAAATGTCTTATCTTCTTCGAAAAACTGAATTTCCAAACAGTTTCTGAAATTTCATTTTCTCTCACACAAATGGCAACGGAGTTACAGTATTTTGAAAAGTGCTTGTAAACCAGGCTGTAAATATATGGGTTAGGGTACAGGTGGAGGTACATGTGCCTTCCAGTTCCTACTTCTGCTGGTTTTGTTCGTTTTAACACAATGGTTTAGCTCACTGTCAGTTAAGGCTTCAGGCACAACTGTTTGCTTGCACCTGGCATTTGATCGGAAAAGGAAAATCTAGACGATAAATCGAAAGGACTTGCATGCTGACCATGAAAAGCAGACTTGACAAAGTCCAGAGAAACTTAGTGATACCAATTCAGGCTATACAAGAATAAAGAACTAACTTCCAACAACTGAAAAAAACCCCATAAAAAGCAACTTTTGCACAGCAGTAAGGAAAAGGGTGAGTCAACTCATCGGGTTGGTGTGACGGAATAAAGACTTATTACGGGGAGAATGAATAAGGCCACGGTGCCTTATAACTCAGCCTGCAGTCAGATATTTAGAGGGAGTCATATTGAAACCGGTGACGTTTTTGATTGGTAAGCGTAATATTTACTGAGTAATATTTACTGAGCAGTGCCTTGGCGACCAGCTCTGCTTATTAGAGCAGATTTCTAAAATCAGTGGGCAGCAGCGACAGAAGGCGAGTTGGCAGCTGATACGCTCAGAAGTGGATGTGAAGGTAAATTGTGCCGTCATTGGGCTGTCAAGGGGAATGCAAATATTTCACTACAGCCAAAAAAGGTACAGACTGCAGATCCTCCACACTATACCGTCTAGGCGTTGATGTGGCTGTGAGTGGATTTATCACACCACGTTTCTGAAGACATGCAGGCATTCAATCCTCTGCATGACTGCTTCATTTTTATGACTCCAGGTTTTCTCCTTAATCTCTTCCTTCTTACCTCTATACAGTGTTTGCTGTGGTTCGCGTGTATTCTCTTCGCTGAAACTCAACCACGGAAACTTCCGTCTCGAAGCTCGACTCAAATAAGAGCCCACTGGTAGAGCAGAACTAACATGAACTGTGAATCTCTTCGCTCCTCGACCAGCAGAGCTTCTGGCGTCTTCTTCTCTGCTCAAGGCTTTAGACCGGCCTCTCTGGAACTGAAACAGCATGTAACGTACATGTTTTACAAGTTGGTTAATGTGATGACATGTAGTATTACCATGCAGTTGTTTTTAACAGTAAATTAGTAAATGTTCCCAAAATGAGTCCAGATTTCCCATGTGGTTCATTTTGAGTCGTCCCTATTCTGCGGTGCATCTTCACCTTTCAGTACACCGCAGTACACTGCTCCTAGTAGACTTCTGCATGTTTTTTACACCCTGCAAGAAAAATCAAAAACACTTCAGACTTCAGTTTGTTAGTTCTGCAAATCGAAGGTTTGTCTGACTCAAAAACCTTCCAGTCAACATTGTCCTTGTTTCCAGGGTGACTACCGACCCTGCTACACGGCCTGCTGGAGGACGATACGATGCAGCTACAGATCCGTCTGATGATCATGCTGCTTCAGAGCCAAAGCATGAACCCGGAAAGTACTGTTGCTAGGCGGAAAGGAGGTTCCCAGTTTACATTTCTGCGTGGCTCTGGCTTGAAAATGTAGTTTAACCAACGTAAGAGGCTGCAGATGTAACAGCACCAACCGTCTCCGCCTCCAAAACCAAACGGGAATGATGAGACAAACCGAGGTGACACTTGTTCTTTTGTGCTCCATTTGCATAAACTGCAGTGAAGGTGATTTAAATCACAGGACAAACTCTGACGAGGTCCTCCTGGGAACTACCGCCCCACCAAAGCCTAGCTTTTATTCCTGCCGGACTAACACTACGGAGAAAAATATCTCATAGTTTACAGCTTTGTATGACTGAGGAACACAGTCTTGTACCGTGTGATTGAGCCTTCGGTGACAGGAGTGAGAAACCATCGCTAATGGATATCAAATAACACACGCACACACACACACACACACACACACACACACACACACACACACACACACACACACACACACACAAACGTGATTAAAGCTTAGACTTACAGCTTTTAGTTTGACACCTGACAAAAATCTGGCATCATTTAGGAACTTACTCTTAGAGAAGTAGCTTCAGTCAGTGGCCACCTGAAGTCTGGAGCATCTCATCACCAAGTTTCCTCCCAGAAAATGTTTTGCCTGACCTTCTCTGCAGCCACCTCCAGATGCTGATTGTTTGTGGGTTCCTCCGTCTTCGGTCTTGTCGTCTGTAACTAAAACGCATCTCTACCTGGTTGAATTTGAGTGACTGACTTGAGCAGTGAAGAATATTGCCGTTTGGTTTTCCTTGAGAAGGTCTTGAGTATGTTTAGGATCATTATCCATTCTACCAGTTTCATAGCGTTTGTGTGAATGTGAGCAGTATTCCCCTTAACACCTCACGTTGGACACATGTCGTGTTTTCTTTGGACCATGAACTGTTCCTTTCCTCTTTCCACCATCCTGATACAGGATTGTACAGATACTTTTGAGGCTCGGGAAAATGGAGCTGCTTTGCTTAAAATAGCTGTAAATCCTGAATGGTAAATGCCTTTTTTCTTTTATTTTGTGAAACCATAAACATTACTGCTTGACACTGATTATATCCTGACTGTTTACTTCCAAACCCTCTGTGGTGGTTGTTACAGGCAACATCATACATGAAAACCATACTAAAGTAATACTTCTGGACCGAACTGAAAAAGCACCATAAAGAATCACGAGTATGACAATCTGCATACGTCCATATCAGGCAGAAGTACATTCCACAAGACAGGGCCGTCTTTCATCTTCCGCCTGTGTTTACGTGTTTTGCTCTGCTGAGACATCTGTCCACCGAGCATCAGTGCACTTGGATGCATCTCTGTGTGAAAAGGAAGTGAACTAAATTAAAGATGGTACAAGTTTACAAAACCTATGGAATGCTTCAGAACAGAGTGAGCAAACTAAGAGTGTGTAAAAAGTGTTTATCAATTGTTTTGCTGCCCCATCACCTCCACCCCCACCGCCACTCCATGTCCTTGAACAGGATGAAGCAGATACAAAATGGATAGGAGCTGAATGAAGGGTGGATCTGACGGAGAACTCAAGTGTGCAACACACAGCTATGCAGTGGTGAATTATTCAATCTCCGTCTGGATTAAAACTCCACTTTAATCCGTCAAACTGTGATGGAGGCACAGGGTGTCGAACTCAGCTGATTTTCCTCTTCCTCCTCCTTTTCCAAGGTCATCTTTTTCCAAACCCCACACTGGTAGCTAATGATCCTCCACCCACCTCCCACTGTCCATCTGGAAGGTCAGCAGAGTGGGTCGCACTTTCAGCTCTTCACCTGCCGAGGTCAGGGTAAAGATGATGTACGACCACAACCACTGCTGCTTATAGATCACAAATGACGATTGTACCAGTTACCTTCTGATTTTTATATAAACTATGGAAAACAGGAAGGAAAAATGTTGGGGAAAGGAAACAGGAGGGATGCAAGGATCGAGGGGATAGAAGGAAAGTGCAGTCTGAGCAGAGGCAAAGGAAAAACGAGGAGACTTTGTGTGTCAATCAATGCAGGAACAGAGAAGAAAAAATGGAGGGAAATGGATGGAAAGAAGAAAGGATGGATAAGAGAACTCATCCAAGTGGGGTCGGGGGGAGAGCAGGAAGAGGAAGAGGATGGGTTGATGGAGGAAGCATTGTACTGTGGGATATCATTCGTCAGAGTCGTCCTCTCCTCCTGCCGAGTGATTGATAGTGTGAGTGCTTCCTCTGGTCTCCCTGAGCGAAACCCCCCTCCCACCTCCATCCATTCATCCATCTGACTCGTGCAAGTACCTGGGTGTAACACTGGACAAAACCTGGACTGGTCCACCAACACACAGGCCGTCTACAAAAACGCCTGAGTCAGCTTCCTTCCTAAGGAGGCTCAGGTCCTTTCACGCCTGCAACAAAATGCTGTACCAGTCTGTCGTTGGCTTGAAACTTGTCACCCTGGAGGAGGTGGTGGAGGAGAGGATGCTGACAAAACTGCTGGTAGTCAGGAACAACCTCTCAGACCCCCCCAAAACACTGGACAAGTAAAGAGCAGCTCCAGCGACAGCCTCCTTCAACCCCGCTGCTCTAAGGAACCGTACAGGAAGTCGTTCCTGCAGTAAGACTCTACAACACATGTACTTCTATCTATCTATCTATCTATCTATCTATCTATCTATCTATCTATCTATCTATCTATCTATCTATCTATCTATCTATCTATCTATCTATCTATCTATCTATCTATCTATCTATCTATCTATCTATCTATCTATCTATCTATCTATCTATCTATCTATCTATCTATCTATCTATCTATCTATCTATCTATCTATCTATCTATCTATCTATCTATCTATCTATCTATCTATCTATCTATCTATCTATCCGCCTTACAGTTCTTCATCCCTCCTCTGTTTTCTCTCCTCAGCAGGCTCCTCAGTGGCCTGCCTCGGGGCTGACAGTGATGGAGAGAGGCCATGGAAAGCACAAGGAGGAGAAGGGGATGGAGGTGGAGGTGGAGGTGGAAGGGGAAGTACTGTCCAAAACGCAGAATTATGCAACATCTCCTGGCATCCATCCACTCACTCTCTCTGTTACAACCTCACAGACCAAACAAGTCTTTCCTGTAATACAACAGAAAGATCAAGACTGAGTTCTGTGTTCACTTGTAATTATTTTGTTCTTAATTAAATAATTGGATTGACATAATCATTCAGTGATTAATACGTGACTTTGTGGTAAAAATGAAGTTCTAATATGGTTAGGGATGGAAATCGTAATCGGTTATCGATTCGGCTCCTTATCGGTTCGCATATCCTCATCCATCTATATATGTATAGTACAAATTACTTTGGCTGCACACTTTCATTTCAAGTATGCACCAACGTTTTGACTCAACTTCAACTAAATCAAAACTGGCTTAGCTGAAAAACAGAAGCTTTTTTAAATGAATATTGTGGCATAGAATACAATCACAATGATCAACTTTTGCACATAAGCAGTTTTTGTGCAGAAAACGTTTCGGCGTGCCGATAGAGGCTGGCTCCAAAAGTGAGTCAGTCGCATTGACTCCCACATTAAAATGTCTGACTTCAGAGCAGAAATAAATGTATTTACACCCTGGTTCAAAAAACCTTTTTGGTCTCAATTGTTTGATTTCACATCTATGACAACAGAACTCATAAACCGTTCGTTGGGCAGGCGGATTAATGATTCAGTGGAATCGAACTACTGGTAGCCAGTTCTCTTAGACAGCCGGTTCTCAATTGGATCCCTAAATCTGGTGTGGTTCACATTTATTTCAGAGGGTTCACCATGATAAGTATACAGTATATCCCAGCCCGTTTTCAACATGCTGGTCACCGGTTTCTAGCAGTTCTTTAAATGTGTTTTATCTGCGCTTTAAGAACAAAGCCTGGTCAAAAATAACTGAAAGGTTTCTTATAAGAAAAAGACAATCTGGTAGATCTTAGGACTCAAATTGATCTAGTAGAGACAAGTATGGACACAACTACACAATCTGAGGCCTTGAGCATCTTTCACCAGTGCTGTATGACTAAGGTCTAAATCCTGAGTAACGCTCATTGAATAACTGGTTGTTATGCAAACTGTTCATTAACAACTTGATTTTAACATTTTATCAAGAAAATTACATTTTTAAAAAAGGTAGATAGGATATAGGTCTATAATTACATAGAACACTTGCATCAAGACCAGCAGAGTCAAGAAAAATGAGTACTCCTCCTTTAATCCTGTTTTATTTCCATGTAGCACTGTTGCCTCACAGCAAATAGAAAAGTATTGGCTACACAAGATTTCAGAGGGTCATTTGCAACCAGGTGCTGCAGACCATCAGCTCCCCTTGAATTGATCGTGTGGATGTGTGGAGGCACCTGTAAAGCATTTTGGCAGTCTGCTGGTCTAAAGGATTCACGTGTGTCAACACAATACCAAGAGGAAAAGACATCGACTGCAACAATAATATCATCAACATCATCATCATCAACGCATTTGCTCCAAACGGGGTATGAAACCCTTTCTGAACAACTGGGAGTCATCTTTTTACAGTGAGAATGATTATATGCAGATGAAAATGCATTCAGTCCAGAACACAAAAATCACAAGACTTCTGGAACGATGTCCTTTGGACAGATGTTACTAGAATAGAGCTGTTTGTATTTTGCCAAAATAGTAGTGGGCTTCAAGGTCAAACAACTCCAAAATCTATATAACAGCATTTGAGCAAAAGCACTTCATACCCACTGTCGAGCGTGATGGCAGAAGGCTCATGATTTGACTGTATTTTGCAGACCTGGGCACCTCGCCGTCATTGAGTGGATCATGGATTTCTCTGATTTCCAGGAGCATTCTGGAGACAAATTCAGTAATGCAGCAGGGCAATGATCTGAAGCACAGCAGAATGGCAGAAAATGACTAAAAATAAAAAATTCCAGATTTAAAATGCCCTATATGGTCAATAATTGAGATCATAAATTGAATTGTAGTGGCAACTCAGGAGAGCGCTGCAAAAGTGTAGGTCCAAAAGAGCTTAGTGAACAGAAACGATGCTGTACAGAAGGATGGACCAAAACTTCCACATCAATCTGAGACTGACAGTCATACAGGAAACACTACTTCAAGTTACTGCTGATAAAGGCAGTTCTACAAGTAACTGAATCGTGGGGTACTTGGTATTGGCCAGATGATGCATATACAGTAAAAGAGGAGAGACCATAGACATACACACATAATGATTAAGCAAATGAAAAACGTACATATTTATTGTTCAACAGCAGTCTGTAATGCTCTTACTCCTGCAGGTCATCCTCATAATGGACTGGCTTTAAGTATGACTCTGCTGGGGCCTCTTCCTCTGCAGGGCAGGGTTCATGTGCGGGTCATGTTTTAGCAGCAGCAGCCATTTCTGCTTCTGAGAGAATATGCACAAACCCATTGGGGTCAAGTTTGTTGGGCGCCATTAACGCTGCCAACCACAGCTTTGCCGCCACTTCACTGTCATGAAAAGAGGAGCTTTTGTTCACCATTTTGGTAGAAGGGAAGAAAGAAAAAAAAGGCACACGACTGCAGGCAATGTGTGAAATGTTAAAATGGAGATTAGCCCGACCACCACAGATGTCGCTTATTATGATTAAACGTCATGCCTTGCATTTGAATGGGAACACTTGTGGCTGCGAGCGCTCCGATAAGGTCCTGGTTTAATTCACACATATGCAACACTGAAAGATGAAGAAACGACGGGCTTTTAAAGTGAGAAGCTGCTTGTTCTGATATTTGTCCACGCTGCCTCAGTGTCCAATGACATCAAGAAGCAACAACAGAAATGTAGCAGAAAATCAAACCGAACCCTTCTGGGGCCTTTAAACATCCTGAAGCTTTTAGATGAATGATTCGGAAATGAAACACAACAGATACGCCTTCAATCTTGTTATGTGTGTCCGTGGTTTACAGGGATAGTGGATCCAGAAGGACGGAACAAAAAATGAAGTTTTATTTTGTTGAGGGGAAAGTTGATCTTTTTTTAATATACATACATAAGCATGATATAAATACATGGTGGATTGATAATACATTCAGTATTGGGGAGATTATGAAGCGATGCTCAGTGATGTTTTGTGATTAATCAAAGACGGGAAGCTCAGCCTAAATAAAAACTGTTTGCACCATTAAAAGGGGCAGCATCACAATAATCCCTCCGTTCATATATATATATATATATATATATATATATATATATATATATATATATATATATATATATTTATTTATTCAACTCTCACTGTCTATTACATCTTTGAAGATGCCTTGGATTGCATCATTACTTGTGTGCGTGTTGGAGGAAGCAGCACAGCTTGACTGGCTCACCTTTTCTTCATTATCTGATTATTTCTTTATCTTTATCCATGCTCCACCTGCCACCAGCTGTCTGCTTCACAGTCGCCCAAATGCCAAATGCAAAAACCTCTCTGGAACTTCTTAACTGTCTGTCACTTCATCATGGAGGCCCTGAAAGTGACTCTTCTAAAAAAGAAAACACAACAATCAGCGAGTTTGAGGCTAATATTTCTAGTCATTTTCTTTTTTTACGTCACTCAATTCTGCAGGAAGAGGCTGTAGTGAACCCCCTCCGTTGACTGGCATCTGGATGCCTTCCATGAACAGGGACTTGCTAAAGCCGTTTCCTCCTCTCATCGATGTGGAATCCCACCAGTCTATACAGAATCAAGACAATTCATGCAGAAACAAGCAGCACAAAAACAGACCTTTTCTTTTTTCTTTATTATTTTTTTTCAAAAAGCCTGACATAAATAAATAAATAAATAAATAAATAAATAAATAAATAAATAAATAAATAAATAAATAAATAAATAAATAAATAAATAAATAAATAAATAAATAAATAAATAAATGACTAAGTACACAGCAGTACCCCTAATTTTCACCTTCTCATTCTAGGATTTAAAAGGTAAAACGCATATTTCACATTTTTTCTCCATTTGTTCAAAGTCATGAAGTCTGAGGGAAAATAATTTAGTTTGACATTTTTTTTGAAGGGGTTCTGTTCTTCCACCCCTGGCCAAAAATATAATTGAAAAGCACATACCAACACCTTTCTCCTCTCCTCCTCTTCATCTTCCAGCTCAACTACAACACAGGCCGTGGTGTGAAAGAGGCTGAGGAAAAGCCTCTTCACTCAGTTCCCCAATGAGGAGATTTAAGATTTTTCCACCATCCTTTTGAAAGTGTAATAGTATGAATCTCCCAGCATCCCCATATGTTCCACACATAAGCCAAAACCTCTTACAAAAGCATTCACAACTTCTTCATTCATCAATTCATCCAACATACTTTTACTAAGTTTGAAATTCCTCTGATGGCATATTTACTTTCATCCATTTGAGCAATTGTTGGGCTTTCATTTCTCCCCTGATGTGTCCTGCCGTTGACCTACTTTAACCACTAAAGGTCAATGAGGTGTTATCTTACATTACTTTATGGTCAGTTCCTGTTTAAGGTTTATTTTACACCTCTGCTTCAACAGAAACCACTTACAAAGAGGAGCAGGAGTCCAAAGACAAAGAGAGACAAGATATCAGAAAGTAAACGTGTGCGGGTAAAGCACCAGTGAAATACAAGATCAGGGCCAAATTTGTTCCCAATTCTCCTCATCTGACAATCCTAAATAAACTCCAAAATTAATTGCTTGTTCTGCGATTGTCTTACCAGACATCTCCATTTAATCTGGTTGGAGGAACATTTAAGTTGCACTGAATTGTCTATATCCAACATGTTTTTCTATATTTACAATCAGAAATTTAGTCCAAGTTTGATTGGATGGATGGATCATTTATATCAACTGGAATTAATTTAGTTAGCATGTGGCTAATTCATCGATGCTTTAACACAGAACCAAAACAAATTCAACATTTCAAGTTGAACCTGCAGCCGTGTTTCACAGCTTCACAAACTATAATTAGAGGTACACACAAGTGTAAATTTGGTTCCTGTGAGGTGGACCGTCTCCCGGGGAACCCGGCTCTCACGGAAGCTACTGTAACGTTCAAATGAGCCAGGAAAACACAGCTCTGGTGGTTGAAGTGATACATTCTGAGGACAAAGCAACTCAATCAAACTAACCGACAACTGCAGGTTCAACAGCAGTACAGCGAGGTCAGAGGGGTGACGTGACATTCCTCCTAATATGCCATGTCGCATAATAGTTTAACACCAACTTAAACTGTAAACCTCAGCTAAGCTAACAGGCCCCATTTGTGTAGAATCACTCAAACGGTCAGGTGAATGAAAAACTGTGATTTTATTTTGCACTTGGGAAAACTAAGTTGGATGTATTTCATGATGAAGCTGAAAAAAAAAAAACAAGGTAGATGCAGGTAGTCCGAGTTGGTAGCAAATTAGAAATCCAACATTGGGGAACTTTTGGTTTTTCAAATGTGACTCCGGAATGTGAAAACCAACTTGAAAAAAACAAGTTCAGACTGCTAATGAAATACACAAGAATTACCTAATTAAACTTTTTAATTTGTTTGATGAATAATTAATCTGTCTTGAGGACACCAAAATCTCTTTTCCAAAAGAGACCTAGAACACAGATTGTGAGCTGGAAACATAAATGTCATGTTTCCAGGTTTTGACATTTCAATTACCCAACTGTGAACTTAAAAAAAATTAAGGTCTAATGAAATTACTCATATTTAAAACTCATATTTCAAAAAAGATTTTGATACCGGCATGAGGTGGCTTTTTCCCAGGCGATTATAAAAGAAAGGAAGGAATGTTTTGCATGACTGTAATGGAAATACCCTTTTTTGTATCAATAGGCCACATGAAGTACCAGAGTTGCGTTCATTTTTCTAGAGTAACGTGCTCCGTTGGGAATGATGCAGGAGTTGGAGCAAAAGGAGTCTTGAACTTACATAACTTTCAAACTTTGCTAAAGGAATTCTAAAGTTTTGAATCTACAGCTCTTCCATAAAATAACAGTTAATGACGTCAGTCAAAGTAGTTACATCAATAGAATTACAGCTTCCAAAATCAGAGGTTCTGGACATCTCATGTGAAAAATCATTCCACAAACTCCAATGGAAAGGCCGTCATTTCGTTATGTCATGTTATTCAAGACTTCACCCGGACTCTTTTTCTTTTGGGAATTGTTCAGAAAAAGAGTGAATATTGTAAACTTTTGAATATTATTGTCTGCAGTTTCTTGCATGTGTCTGTCTGTCTGTCTGTCTGTCTGTCTGTCTGTCTGTCTGTCTGTCTGTCTGTCTGTGTGATAACCTGAGTAAACATGGAGACAATGTGAAGGAGATGAAACTTGAACATTGAAGGAAAAATGTCAGGCAGAATAAATTAGGACTATTAAGTAGTAAAATAAATTGAAGAAGAATAAAAAAAGAAGGAGAGGATGAACAGAGAGAAAAGAGACATAGGATGCAAAGATAGAGGGATGGAGGAAGTGTTGGAAAAAGGAATGATGGACTCCAAAGTGAAGAAAAAAAGAAATGTAATGAAACTGAAGAGCAGTCGTGAAAGTCAGGAGGAAACAGAGAGAAGAGCACAAAACGGCTTAAATAAACCAGAAGAAGATGAGAAATGGGGTAAAGTGATGAAACCTTTGGGGAAAAGAAGGCAGAGAAAAGCAACCTGCTGCAACTGTGTCATACTCCTCAAAACAAGCTGTGAAAATATCTTCAGTCGTTGTTCCCAGAAATATTGTGTGGCAATGAATTTAATCATTTTGCCCCAGATATCAATTTACTGCTGTAATGCGATGCAACAGCAGTATAAGCAGAGCGTCATAAACGCCTTCCGTAGAGTACGTTTGATATTCCTCAAACAGCAGGCACACGCAGGGTTTGTTTTTATTTAAATGTGATTGGGCGGTGTCTCGCTTTAGGGCACAACACACTACACCTTCGAGGTTTCATGAATCAGTTTCCTGAAGTGAAATAAAAGTGAAGATGCAAAGACGAGATGATTTCAGGAGACTGTCACTGATGAGACAGTCACTCCAGGGATGCAACAAAAAACTGTACATTTACGATCAAGAGTGTCTGACTCACCTGGAAAACCTGCCTTTTAAAGCACCTATGAGACACGGGTTGTGTTCTTATATCATTTCTGTGGTTTTTAAGTATCTTTGTTGGCCTTTACAAAGGAAAGTCAGACCTCTTAGGAAGGCTAAACTCAATAAATAACTTGACATGGAGTTTATTGTCTGAAGGAAATAACAGTAATATGCTTTATGGCTCTGTGGGTGTCCCTGCCCCCTTCTGAGCTGTACTCATATGAAGGAGCCATGTGCCTACTGATCTTCTGATGCCTGACAGGAGCTTCCATGTTGTGCAGATGCAGGTAATTGGCCGGCACTTGGATGGGATTGCCTTTTCTGGGGGTTCTTTGTGATGAGGTGAGCCGTTCTGGGGTCCCATCTGTGAGCAGCTGGATCATTTGTGCAGCTGAGCACTCAAGATATTTCAGCCAGTAGGTGTGGATCATGTCCGGTCAACTCTGCATACCTGAGACTCTCCGGGCCTGGTACTCACATCCCGACATATCCCTTATTTATTAAAAATAAATAAATAAATAAAACACAAAGACTCCCACAATAGAGAGCTAATGACTGACAGACCAGCAGACAAGGATCTTGGTTGGATTCCCAGTTATCACCTCTGAGACAGAAAATAGTCTGAGACCGTTCCTTTTCTTTGACTGAATGTATTTTATTGTAAAGCTATGAGGAAGGAGTAATTACAAGATATTGTTTCTTTGATTCGCTCAGCAAAAATAAGAGACCACATTTTCTAAATTTCAAACATGCAGATGCTGAAAAAAGAACAGATGAGGCTCAAACAAACACATCACCCAACTTCGCCAAAATCAAAGGTAATTAAAACAAAAAAAGTCAACATATACAGTGTGGGGCTGGACAAACATAGGAAAAAGAAAAGTGGTATATTGGGTGGATGATTGGAGGAGGCGCACTGCCGCCCTCCGCTCTGAGCCTGACTCATCATTCCTACGTTGAATAGAGCCTACGATACTTAAACGATATAATCCTACAGGTTCAGGCTCGGACTTCTTTTGACTTTTTTGAATATATATAGTTTCATCTTCATCTTTTAAAAACCTACACTTGCATGTACATAAAACTGTACGAAAAACAAGGCATCACTAGCATTTTCCTATATAAATATAACCAACCAACATTTAGGCTACAAAGGTGGACTTCCTGTAAAGACGAAAGTGACTGGACAGTTCTGTCCTGCTGTTTTCTTTTTCTGATCTAAAAATGTTGAAAAAACAATTTTTCCATCTTTGATGTAGCTGAACTCAGTTTCTTTTTACATCGGTTGTAGCTAAAGATCACAGATCACTTAAATATTTCTCACAACCAGTTGCCAAACTACATAATGTTTAGAGAAAATCAAAGCGTGTGAACCGACCCATGCACATTTCACTTTTATAGGTAAAAGAAGGATTTAACAGCTGTGTTCAGATAAGACTTTAATATGATGCTGTCAGAAAAATCTAATGATTACAAACTGATCAACTTCTATTCCAAAGGTAAATTTTAGAGAGTGATTTTAATCTCCACAAATATCTGTCAGCTCACATAGCAACATTAAAAATATATAAAGGATTATTATTTAGACATTTCAATTCTTTCATTTTTTTTCAAGATCTGAATGTGACAGATTTGTCACATTTTTCTACAGTATTTTAATTAATTTCTCTTTTTTAAAAAAGAAATAATACCTGCAAAAACCCTTGGGATGATTTATTTTCTTTCATCAGGGGCTCGAACCTATTTATCACTCTGAGGAAAGAGCTTATATAGTACAAAATGAATCATTAGTTATGATGTTGACTGTATCTTATTCCTGTGAGTATTAGTGTTTAGTTTATGTGGCGTTCGGGACATCTTTAAGGCAAACCGTCTCATGCCCACGCCATGTCATCAAAGTAATCAAAGTGGCTACTGGAGTTTTAAAACTCTGTCCTTTTAGGTTTCTGGATCCACGACTGATTTTGATTTTTTTTTCTCATGATGGAGTAAAGGAATAGAAAAGTCAGATTCTAGGGTGCCTGGTTAAAAAAAATAGAAAAAGGAAAAAGATGAAAACCTAAACAACAACGCATCTGATTAAAAAAAAACAAACAAAAAAACCCAGCAACAACCACTTATATTCATACAGTATGTCTATAGCAGTGTCAATTCCATAACATTGATAAAACAACTCCAACAACAACAAAAATGTATAATATTTATAAGTTGCCTTTTTCATGCTCAGGTGATGCTTCGTGTCCGGAGACTCCGGCCTCGGTATAATACACAGCTAAAACCAGCGACCCGCTCCGACCGGCTTTACCAGGTTCGATGCAGAGCACGACTTCTGCCATCAGGGCATCACTCTGATTTTGCTTTACACTTATGCAAAAATGAAGTTTCAGTCACAGAATTAACATACATAGAAATAACTGAATATGCTGCAGGGGTGATGGGTCTGGAGTTTGCACATAAACTGTCTGTACTACATCATTTATCACCTATACATCAGTATCTGGACTAATACCAAAGCGAAAATATTAACTTTGCAGTCAAGGAAAGAAGTGCCTCCTGCTTGATCAGAGCACTGGAGCCGACCTATCAGAGCAGATCACAGAGGGATATGGGATATTTTTTTGTTTCTCCCACAGGAAACATTGAAGCATGTAGGCAAATAGCTCTAGTTTCCTACTTCATGGTATCATTAAAATAGTCAAGTAGAATTCAATAAAATGTTTGTGTGGGGGAAAAAAAATGCTTCTCCTGCAGATTTTCAAAATTAAGCGTATGTGTCGAGCTTTACAAAGTGAATTACAGTCTGCATTTCAAGAGAGAGAAAATTTGCACTCAACCTCTAATATTTACATCCATTTAGAAATTCACGGAATGAGACGCTCCAAAGCTGTCAAAGTTGATGGTCAAAGTTGCTGGAGAATCTTATTTGTGAAGTTCTCTTTCAGAGACTGATTGTACATCTGCCAAAAGACAACTAAGCTCTCACAGGGAAAACTAGTCATCCTGAAAAAACGTTCTCACATGCTTTATAATGTGCATGTGCAGCATTTTTACGTTGTCCTGCTTTCTTTTTGTACCCGAGGATTGGTATTTAAATGTGTACTGCATATAAAATACAGTACACGTTATGTACTGCGTACTGGTCTGGCAGTCTTCTGCAGTACTTGACGCTGGGAAATTATGCAACAGCATAAGTTGAAGCTGGTCACATGACCGCTGTGAAGGGCTTAAACTGTAGTCGGGGATCGTGTTCTAGGATAGATTATTTGAGACAGACTTATTTTGAAGAATTAGCCCACCACTGGGGTATTTCTAATACTGAAGACTGTTCAACTACACACATCCTACATAATAAGTTCTAAAATGTGACTTAATCAGTACGCACCAGCAGTAGTATGAGGCCAACAGAAGCCAACAGGAATCATGTCTGTTTAGTTGTTTTTTTGCCTCGAGAGATGCATTCAAACTGAAACCAAACTGAAAGGTGATGGAACAAACCCAGACACATCTGGGCCTAATCTGGTCTGCTTTCTGAAGTTGTGGCCAAGTTCCCTGGTAGGTGGGCCAGATGTGTGCCAAACTTTTTTTTTGGCACGTGTTGTTACTGGATCAGCTGCGGTGAAAAAGTCCAAGGAAAACTGCAGAAAATGGACCAAGTTTGGGCCCAATGCTCTTTGCTGTTTGGGAAGGTGCTTCTGCCTCTCCTGCAACAGGCAGTATGAACGGGATAATGAGGGCGTGTGTAAACAGATGTTTTTAACCGGAACACATTTACAAATGTTCCTGTTTCACAAGATTGTTGAAATTTTGATGTGTTGAAAATTAAAAGATTTTAGGACTGTTCAGCCTGATTTATTCTTCTGCATCAAAGCCACAGCATAGAAGTGAACCCAGCAGCGTAGCGGGACATTCACCTCTCCCCAGTTCTAACTAACGTCACTCAAGAATGCGATAGGTGCATTTGTTTTTGTTTCTTTATCAAATTTCCCGCCACTATTTTGCTTTTGTTGGTTTCAAGTCGGGTAGAATGATAGTTTGCTGCAATGTCAGTAAAATCGACCGATTTTTAACATGTATTAGCTCCACTCCGTGTAAAATATACTTTATTTGCTCCGGTTTTAAGTCCGAGCTACATACAGGAAGTAAACAAAAGGAAACGTTTGCACTGCGAGCTACGGTGCTGTACAAAAGGACATACACTTACAGCTGGTGAAGGTGGTGTAACTATAGAGCGGTGCAAACGGTAGCGCAGAAGTAGGAACGCCGGAGATGTGTCGGCGCCGTGCGTTGCTGAAACCAACTTTGGTGCGATAGCTAACGAAGCTGGTGGGTGGTGACGGAGCTGTGGAGGAACATCTCTGGTTTGTTTCTCCACATTTGAATGATAAACATCAAAGACCCGGACGTCCTAGTGTTGAACAGCAGGTTGTGTCGTTTTCAACACGTACAGTTGAAAACGTAGTGAGTGAAGCTGTTTGTAATGTTTTCCTTTTTAGTTAGGCTGTTTAGTTAGTTAACTACGTTAACTACGTTAACTACGTAACGCTTCGTGACAGATCAAGAAACATAAAGTAGATTTTGTACCTTATTTTAGATTTTTGCTTAGAAATAAAAACGTAGCTGAGTGACTTGACAGATGGGTCATTACTTCCCTTCATTTACTGGCTGCCATATTTTTATTTTTGTGACTGAAACGTCATTATCGGTGCAAACACCCCAAAAAATACATAACAGTGATTACATAAGAGGCATAAACTGGGTCCCGACTAAATATCAATTGACAGAAGAGAGAGAAAAGGATGGATTCAACCGAGACATAAGTCATAGTTGTGTTATGACAGACTTGTAATGTTGTCGGCAGCGGCAGACTGAGTACAGAGAAGTGTGTTGAACATGTTGAACACGAACTGCCGCAAAAGGGCAGCGATTCAGAAACACTGCCACGCAGAAAGAGAGCTCAGCGCACGTCCGAACGTTCACAAACAGGCCACAAAAATACAGCGTCAAGATACAGGCTGCATCTCAAATCTTACTCTCCTAAGCTTCCTATTGTAGAACTAATTGTGTCGACATAAATGTCCAATAAACCTAATATTTTGGAGAATTTGTAAACTTAAGAATATCTGTTGCACAAAACAGCTCAGTTGGTTTAAAGAAATTAAAATCCAGATACAGTTTAGTGTTAGCTCATGAACTTTTCATAGAAAATTTAAAAGGAAAAAGTCACTTAAAGCTGCACTGATTTGTTTGTACTGGTACTACTGAACCAGAAGAAGCAAATAGCAGCATTTACAACATCCTAACTGAAGCGGCAGACGGCTGAATGAGCCTAACATCATCTCATTTACCAAAAAGCTCAACTTGCAGCTGAAATGGTAATTCGTAATAAAAATGTTCATTTGTGCAACAGTTCATGCAAGAGAAAGTCTGACAATCTGTGATGCAGCCTGTATTTTCAGAAACAGGACTTTTCTGGATGGATGTCCTACATAAAATATGCCGGTCAGTAGTAAACCAATGTTTTTCTCAAAATAAACCAAATCATTTCCTGGAGTTATTTGTGCATCTCAGTCAT
This sequence comes from Xenentodon cancila, assembly GCA_014839995.1. Classification (NCBI taxonomy): domain Eukaryota; kingdom Metazoa; phylum Chordata; class Actinopteri; order Beloniformes; family Belonidae; genus Xenentodon; species Xenentodon cancila. The sequence continues at coordinate 1,815,979 of CM026205.1, forward strand.
GAATCAGTCATTTTAAAAGTGTTTCAGAAGTGGACTGTAGTCGTGCACTTTGGGTGTTAATAATAAATCAAGGGTAAACCAGTGGGTTTTAGTGCCAAGATGGGTCCAGTTTGCAATTACAAACTGCTGATTTTCATGGTGTTGCCTTCTGCTTGTGAAACATTGTGTTCAGAGATGCACGTTGCCTTTCAGAAGTAAAATGAATGAATGAATAAATAAATTATTAGTGAATGATGGATGTTGGTGTGCACAAGGATAAACTCCTCTCAAGCTTCTGATTTCTTTTCAGTACATTTTCCATCTTAAATCCATGATTACATATCATTACAAGACCTCAGTTTTAGAAGTATAGCCTGTTCACTGAAGCTACTTAAATGCTGAAGTGGCTCCAGCTTGAAAAGTTTTCACACTGAAACCTGTATTAACGACCCGATGGGACGTCAGGAACACGTGTTCCTGTCACCGGGAAACTACGAGGCTGTGTCGGGGTTGAGGTTCATGATCAGGGAGCAGGAACAGTTGTGAAGGAACTTCTGAAGGACAATTTTTAGCTTAATTCATATTACATCTCAGCAGTGAGTAAAAACTCAGTGGTGTGTATCATCTCAGGACTTGGCTTTGCATTGTCACACAGGAAGACGGCGGCCTGGCGCCTGATCACAGGGGTGGCTGACTGTTGTACGGAAATACACGTGAATCTCTTCCTATCAACGGACTCGAGGAGTCTTTGATTCAACAGTTGACACTTGATAGTCTGAACCATTTGAAAGTTTTCAAACTCTCAGTACGAGTCAATCTTTAAGCACATCCACACACGTCCGACAGCACGCACTGATACACTCATACATAACAGATATGCTTGAAACTGAAAGGTGTTACAGCCTCCGGTTCAGCTTTACACAACAGTCTGCCGGTTGGCTGCTAAGCAACACCAAAAGAAGATGTACAATTTAAAAGAAGAGAGAGAGAAAAAAGTGGATTGTCTGGATACCAAATTTGATGTCGACATAACAAACGTCGTGGTATCTGAACGTTCAGGCCCAGCCCTACAAAATAAGAGTACGCACCTTTTAAATACTGATTTTTATTTTATTTATTTATTTTTGAAACTATACTTTCCATCTAACATGTCTGTGCTTGTTGTGGACATAGACAGGTTTGGGATGAAAGGACCATTCAGGTCTTTCTGCCGCTTCTCTGGAGCAAACAGTGAAAACAGACTTTCTTGATCAGACTTGGAAACAGTTTTGAGTCCCTTAACAAGCTTAAACAGCTGCGAAGGTCTTAATTTGACAAACGTGGTAAAAATCTGATTTTCTTTGTCTGATGTTTTTAAAATAAATGAAACAATGCTGTCCAAACTACTCCTTAGTGGATTTCTGTATTATTTAATTTCCTGTAGCACCAAAGGTTTTTTTTAATCATAATTATATCTGGCTCGGTAAACTGACATTTTATTTCAGTTTATTTAGTTTATTTCTTAATGTTTGTTACAGCATTTTGGCCAAACAGTGTCTCCTCACTCAATAGCAACTGTGCTTGTTATTCTGAATACAATAAAACCCTGGAGAGGAAAAAGCCAATCGGTTATTTATGACACAAAATGCTCATTGAGCTGAAACAGGGAGTCAAGAAGTATTTTCAGCTGCTTCCATCTACCTCCACTACGGTTTACACGGCCACGGCCTGCTAACATTATTATGGTGGGATGATGTGGTAAAATGATGACGTATGGTGGGTATTTACGCGGGCCACAAGCCTTTTGTACATTTTGCCGGCAAAAAGTATTTAAAAAGCAAAGGCTGAGCTCTATTGTGTATTTTATGTTTTTAATATGCAAAATCATCTCTGTACATCCACAAAAATGCAAACCAGCAATGTCTGTGTTTGGTCTTGTGGTCCCAGGTTCTTCTGTGAGGTAAATCTAACATGAAAAAAGTTCACCAGAGGTTTCCTCGGGGTTGTGAGAGGTTGTTTTTCTTTTTCTGGGGTTAATTGGTGCCAAAGAGTTGAGGTTAAACCGACACTGCATGACATCCGGCCTCTTACCTCTATCTTTATTTTACACAGCACACACACGAGCCACCTGGGAGTCCACTGCCCAGCCAGAAAGCGGGTGGGCATCCCAGAAGAGAATAAATTTACTTGGTCATGCTGAAGCTGAAGCATGCTGAGGCGGAAAAAATGACGAGGAGAGTGGAGTTGGACCTCCATGTCGGGCCTGTATGTAATCAATCAGAGTTCTGAGCGGTAAATCACCAGAGGAAGACGCGGAGTGCGAAGAACTACGGCAGAAAACGTGAACTCTAAATCTCTGTCGCACAGAGAGTTGAATGGCGGCTCAATGGTGGTAGATATATGTGCGTGGCTGTGTGCGCTTGTGTGAACAGGCAGGTGTGTCAACAATAAATCAAACCACCTTCAGAGATCAGTGGGATCGTGCTTGGAATCGAGCTTACAACCACACACAGGCCACACGCCAAGCCTCCAACAACCAGCAACATATACAAGGACGAGTAAATGGCGCCTCAGAAAACACGACAAACGAAATAAAAACAAAACACTGGAAGCAGAGGAGTGAAGCAGTACGCTTGACAAACTGATTATTTGCCTAATAAAACAAGACGCGACCCCTCCCCAACCCAGCAGATGGCCCCGATTTGCCGTCTGTTTACTTCCAAGGCGTTGCGGCATTTGATGTTTCCCCGGTGATTACAGAGGCTGAACGTTCACGTCAAAAACACAAATGACGACTCATTTATGGCCAGTCGTCAAGACACGTCTGCTCACATGGATGAAGAAACTCCACATATCATTTTTTTAGTACGTGTGAGACGTCACACCAACAAAGCAAAATGAAACAAAATGTATTATTTTTCACATGCATTAACTCCCATGTATGTGTGCATGTGAACCTCTTTAGTTCCAGCTGACAAGTGGAACGTTGCAGTGATCCACGATCCCGAGAGCTGTCTCAGTCTCAACACTACAGCACCGGCTATGAGAGAGAAAGAAGACGAGACATTTTCACGCCTCACACTTATGAGGTATCTGAGAACCCTAGACAGCATTTAGGCTGTGGGTCTGAATGGCCAATTTCAATGAACTGCCTACAACCAATTTCTTTTTGATGAGGTGCTTCCATTACCACTTAAAAAGCACCTAACATCTGATATCTGCATTTACACTGGTCACAACCTGGGGTAACAACGTGAAACGCAGATGGGCTTGGCTCCATGGCCAGGCATCGCCGTTCACCGACAGCATCCTCCAGACTGACAGTTGTTTCTGGTCAGCAGACGGCTTTATCCTCCAAAATGCCTTCTTTCTGGTCATAAAAGGGAAACGAAATTCAGTTATTGCATCCTTTATTGTTCTGGTCCTTGACCTTCTCGTATTTCGACTTCAGGCTTTTCATTTTACATGTGCAATGAAGCCTCAGCGATTTATAACCTTGCTTTGCCACCTCAAATGAAATGTCTTCGTAAATTGATTTATTTTTATAACTGTCCTTTAATTTGTCCTGAAGAGCCTTTTCTTCTCTAAGGTTTAGGAACGCAGCTACTTCTGTGTGAGCCCATTGACTTGAACTCCATCGTACAGAGGAAAGTGTTAACTTAGATAATGCTCGCCTGTGTTTACGTCACTCACTGCTGTCATAGTTTCAGGACGTATAAGTCCCATTAACCAGAAAAATCTGATCGCTCTGATAAGACGGCATACATTTATTCATGCATCCACAAAGGAATCTGACTTGAAACTGATCCATGTTCTTTTTTGGGGGTTGCATGTTCACTGGTCATAGCCTATCTGTGCCACATGGGTTTGAAAATATTCATATATGGTGAAGAAGGATTGAAATTTGGTAAAGAAGGATTTTCTCCAAACGAGACCCAGATACCAGACAGTTTCTGTCAGATATTAGACAGAAACTGGTGCACGCTAATGACAAGACACCCAAACAAAAGCTGAGCAACACTTTGTTTGAAGTTGCTGACTGATGCAGCGACGTCTTTAAAAGACACTAAATCACCTCTACACAGATCAACACAGGAGAGCCAGATCCACGTGACCACAACACATCACAGGACAGTTGAGCCAAAGCCAGTTGTTTTTTTGCACAGAATTCCTTAAAACCATCTGGAGCTACATGCTCTGCCTTCAACCCGAATGAAGCCTTTTGTACTTGTGAAATCATGATTTAGAGATTGAAAATGTATCTTTACTTGCTCTGACCTACTTAGTTCTGCATTTCTTTGAGGTGTTTAATAGTTTTAGAGGTTGTATGATGGCAGTCTACAGGGGGAAATGCTTCATCACAAGCTCCTCTTTCATCTGAATAGATTGAAATATTTTTACTACTCCACTCACGACTTCACTCCAGAGAACAGGCTTGATTAGTGTGGGACCCATGTGAAATGATCCCACCTCTGCGGGTGATTTTTTTGCTTTGTTTTAAGAGCAAGCCTCTACGAGACTAACCGATTGCTCAAGTTTAGTTTCTTTCTTCTTGTTTTTTTAAAATCATTCTCTCTTCCTGACACTTTCCTTTCATCCATCCATCCTTCCAGCCTCAGCAGGTGGTCAATACTTCAGGTGCAACGTCACTCTTAAGATTAGGCTCAGGATGCAAGAACTTCCAAACCAGCTCAGTTTTACCGGTGCAAATTATTAGTGGCAATGTGCACATCCTCGGGTTGTGTATAGAGTTTCTCTACGATGCTGTGTGGCGGTGGTGTTAGTAGACTGGAGCCTGTGCAGGTGTCATTAATTCTGCATTTCTTTGTGGCTGCAGCACCGCAGGAACTGCCAGCTAACTCTCCCACAAATTTAATAGGCAGGTTTAATAAATACTCCTGCTAAACACAAATCAGTGTGGCCACATGCTAAGGATATAAAGAGGTGGGAATTGGCGCCGGCAGTGATGCTCAAACACATCACAGAGCAGCGCTCACCAAAGTCACCAAAAACAAGCAAAAGCAAGCCCAAACCTGTAGAACAGACATGTATCGGTCAGAAACAGCCACCCCACAGGTTTAGGTCTGGTAGGAAAACCCTGAAGAACATGAATCCAGCTGTCACGGTAACTACATCCAGGCTACCAAGCTGGACATTCCAGCTCGGAGTCCAATTGATTTGATTTCCTCTGATTCCTAACGTATCTATGATGGTTCACCAGATGATACTTTGGAAATTTTACAACTTATGATTTGATCATGAAAAAAATTATGTACTGATAACTTTCAATTGACTAATCTCCAGATATTGAAGTTTTTCTTCTTCTGTCATGCCGATAAACAACAGCAGATAACATTTATTCACAACATTCCTGCTCTCCTGGGGATGAACCCTTCAGATGTCAGTCAAAAGTTTCCCCTACTGTCATGGAACAAAAATGGAAATTTGAGGGTTGTGATTAACCAGAAAACACGTGAGTTGTTTGTTATGATTATTTAGTGGAAGATAATACATTTGGGTTTGACCCAAAGCTGCAGCTGTTCACTTCATTTAAACTTAAGCTTTTAAAATATAAATATAAAAGAGAAACATTTATTTAAAAATGTTTTTGTAGATAGTTTTCTGTAAGGATGAATTTAACTAACCCCTTCATTGCGCCCATCATGGTGTACTACTGACAACAGCATGAGTAATCGATACATAGATTATGATCCACTGAATAAAACCCAAAGAACATCACATTTCTTTTCAGTTGATTTCAGTTGTTTTGGTGCACCTTGAACCCTTCCACCCCTTGTAAACTCAAATTCCAGCATGTTGTAAAGCCGTAGAGCAAAATAAGAGCAAACAAAAAGTTTCAGGTTTGTAACTCGGCACCATCGGTGATGCTCAAGAGTCCAGATTCCTGCAGTGCAACAGCGAGTGCTGTCATGTCATTTCTCTGTGCATGCCAAGATGTTCATCACACCCATGTTACGTGAAGGTCTGGAGATGACACAGCAGTCACGGATCCACGCTCTGAGCCACCAGTTCCCTCAGTCACTGTTTGTAGTATTTACAGCTCTGTACACTGAAGAAAGACCTCTCCACAGGGGGAAAAAATGTAAAAGATCAACTCCAGAGATTAGAAAACGAGTGCGTTGGTGAAAACGTCTTAGGTTAGCAATGAGCTGTTCTAGAAAAACACGCCTGGTTGATTTGATTCCTGCCTCCGGAGTCGACAGGAAAGAAACAAAAGCAAACAGAATTACAGTCGAACAAAAACTGAGGCTAGATAGCAATACACAGTATACTTAAGTAGGATTTACAAGAAGTTTGTTTCCTTCTGCCCCCGAAGGTGTTTTTTTTTGTTTTTTGTTTTTTTTTCTGGTCCAACACACCGACATAGCCAAAAGCAACGCACAAAGGTTCAACTCAAATACATGAGCAGCTAAATAGTTTCCCATAAATCATCACAACGATGAGGTGTAGTTTACATTCCTTCTGCAGCAGCACAAACTGTGTATATTCTTCAATTTAAATTTCTATTTTACATTTGATTGGTTTCTTGAGGGGGTGTGGGCAGTGGGGAAGGCAGGGGTCTAAAGCCTTGTTTGGTGATGCAGTTATAAAAAGGAGGACGGGTAAGTCGGTGCTGCGGCACAACGAGTTATAGGCACAGGGGGCGCTGTGAGGGGCGGGACGTGTGGCGGTGAGCAGAGACATTTGGGGGTTTTAAGTTGGAGAGCCGTGATCTCACAGGTAGATCTCCCTTTTGGAGGTCTGGCCAGTCGGGGTGGTAGCTGAGTGGTACTCCGCCGCCTGGCTCAGCGGGATCTCCTCAAGCCCACAGTCTTTACCGGATGAGTCCCCGCTCCCAGGGTAGGCACTGCTGTAGGGGGTCATGAACCTCATGTTGGCCACTTTGGAGCTGCTGCCACCAGCACTGCCTCCACCCGGTCCACGCTCCTCCATCATCATGGGCTTGGGGCTGCCATTAGCCATAAGCTGCTCTTGTCCATCCATCTCCTGGTAAGGCACGAAGGTGGAGAGCTTGGGGGCATTCTTGGAAACCTTGCGGTTGGGGGAAGGCTGTCCGGGCATCCAGCAGGAGTCGGAATGACCAAACTCGGTGCACTCGCGGGTGCAGTTACCAGTCATTGCCACATCGGGAAGGGACCTGAGGTCTGCAGAAAGACAAAAAACAAAACAAAAAAAAACCAAGAGATAAGTTACTTGGAAGCAACAGAGTAATAGAGGGCATGAGATGGCAGTGTTAAGGTTTTTGATCCCATGAAAGGTAAGAACCTTTTAGCATACCCAAGTAACATGGTAAACATGTTAGAAATATCTTTGATAGCCTTTGAATGAGTCGGATTTCTTTAAACCAGTTAATCATGATGCTCCACAGGAATCTGTGCTTTGACTGAATCTCATCTCTCTATATATGCTTGTATTCGGTACTCTTGTTAGACAACATGGCATAAGGTGGCAGTCGTATGCAGATGATACTCATCTGTTCATGAAGTGACACAGGTTCAAATCCCCAAATAGCCTGTTGCTATTTACTGCCTGTCTTCCCCCTCCCTCTGCCACTAGAGCTGCAACCTCTTAAAAAAAGAAGATTGGATTATAGTAGTTGTTTACTTGTGGACATTCTGAAAATTACTCCATTGTCTTAACATAACTCGACCTCCAGGTGATCCAAAAAGCTGTAATAGGTTAGAAGGAAAGATCATGTTTCTCCAATCTTAGCTTCCTTTAAAATCCTGGATTGAACTGTAAACTCTTCCTACATGTAAGGCCCCTCACAGTAAAGCTGCAATGGTATAATTTCTATTTATTTATTGTGTTTCCTTTTACAAAGCTTTTTATAAAGTAGCACAACATAAACACGGGGTGTTTTCTGTGACATCATTACAGCAAAGTAATCAATCAAGTAACTCTTGATATAGAGAAGAAAATAAAAAAAGTGCGTTTTAGGGAAATGTACAATTTCTCAATTGCTTCCAGATGTCATTGAATTTAGATTGCTGGAGCCTCATTGAAAAAGTGATGCTTTCCATTACATACAACTCGTAAATAATATTGCACCATTCGTCTATGGATGGGATGTCTGGCTTGAGCCATTTCTTTGTAATTGCTTTTCTAGCAGCGAGACTCAGTATTCCAAATGAATATTTATTTCCCACACTTACATTAGCTGAGTGTACAAGCCCTAAAAGAAGTTCATCCCACTTAAATGCAATGTCAGTTCCAAATATAGTTACTAGTTCTGAATAAACCTTGGGCCAGAAAATATTTATTTTTGGACAGGCCCAGAACAAATGGTAAAGATTGGCCTCCTGAGAACGGCAGCTGTTGGTTTCCCTGTCCCATTTATGTTTTATATATGTGGTATTCCCTATTATTAATTACTGCAGCCTCTATACAATCCAGAGATGACTTTAAGCATCGTATGTGTCCTATAAGTGCTGATAAACTGTTTTCAAACGACTTTAACATTGTGCTGTTGGCGGTGGTGGTGTATCTGAAGAAATCTGAAATCTCTTCAGTGTTGCCTGGTTGAACACGGTACAGTGGGAGGGGAAACCCTGGCCAACCCATCTCCCATCTCATTTGAGGCAAAGTCAACATCGTAGCAGCACCATTTCAGAATCTTTACCTCTTCTAACAAATCATTTCTAGTGATAACATATAACCATGTTTTCAGAGATAAGTTGATCCATTTATTTCCTGTTTCCATCATGTATTTAATTAGTCTTGTATTCCCTATTCTAGCTTGAATTGTCATTGTCCCAGATATATTTTCTTCAATTTCCTTCCATCTTGCTTTGTAATCTGAGACGCACCAACAGAACATTATCCGTAGCTGGGCTGATATATAGTAATTATTTAGACAGGGGAGAGCCAGTCCACCCTTATTTTTGGAAAATTGAAGCGTTTGGAACCTTATTCTCATTTTTTAAAAATTGTTTATCATCAATATAAATTGGAAGAATCTGGAAAAGATATTGTATCCTTGGCAAGATGTTCATTTTTGTTCATCTTGAGCCGTTCATTTGGATTTATATGTGCGCGTCTCAGAGGAATGTCGAGTCGTATCCGGGCCGTGTTTAAATTGTACCATCGGTAGCCTTTTAGTTCACTCTGTCATCACTTCATCACTTCATCACTTCATCACTTCATCACTTCGCCAGCCAGACCCGAAGCTACAACACCACACCCTGAAGCATCCCTTTACTGATGCTGTAGAGTTATAGATAGATAGATAGATAGATAGATAGATAGACAGACAGACAGACAGACAGACAGACAGACAGACAGACAGACAGACAGACAGACAGACAGACAGACAGACAGACAGACAGACAGACAGACAGACAGACAGACAGATAGATAGATAGATAGATAGATAGATAGATAGATAGATAGATAGATAGATAGATAGATAGATAGATAGATAGATAGATAGATAGATAGATAGATAGATAGATAGATAGATAGATAGATAGATAGATAGATAGATAGATAGATCAGTACATGTGGTAATCATGTGGCAAGTCAAAAACCTGAATTTTGTTAAGATTGTTGTCAGTTCAGAAAAGAATTTCAGCCTCTGCCTTTATATTTTTTATTGTATTGATCTTCTTGTTTAGACTGATATTCTTTTTTATACATATATTGAATGTCTTGCTTGGATGCCTGTGTGATTTTCATCTATAGCACCAGAACGTCTCCCATGATATTCAACACATGAGTTAAAGTTGAATATAAAAAGAACTTGACAAAAGACAGATAAAGGTTTCCCGTCACTAATATTGCCATTTCTGTGTGCAGAGATCTAATAAATGTTGCTTTTGTTCCCTAAAAAAAGAAATAAAGCAAGTGCAGAGTCACAGTTGAGCTGGAGAGAGAGGGAGACGCTGATTAAAACTGTCATCCCTTTATGTACACACTGCACTCTATCCATTTGAAGGAAATCAATTAAAGCTCAGAGTGTATTTTTAAAGTCACTAATAGTTCAGAAAATGCCAGGAACCTCGCCTAATTTGCTGCCGAAAGATGAAAGCCATATTTTAAATGGTGTTTGCTGAGCGTGAAACAGGATCAGCTGCGTTCAAGAAAAAAAAATACTCAGGTTTGTTAAAACGTTAATAATGTTGCACAAGCAGCTAATTAAGGCAAACATCACATAGTATCTGCTTTTTTATTTACTTGCAGAAAATGACATGATTAAAGATGATGGATAAAAGAAAAAATTTGATTGTGCAACAATGTATACAGTAGAATTGCAATAATTAAGCCGTCCTTCTGCATTCTCTTTCCTTTCAGTTCAGATTTTCTGTGCTCATTATCCCTGAGCCTCTGAGAAAGACAGACAGGCAGACAGACAGGATCTGACAGACAGCAGCACTGGGTTCAAATAAAAAGAAAAAAAAATCACAGCTGAGAATGGAAAAAGGTCAGCGATGGAAGCAGAAATATCAATGTGTATGCAGAGAGTAACCTTTCTTCTGTGCGTGACATTAGATCACTCTTTTGATACTGGAGGCTGGAGGATTGAAAGGTGGGGGTGGCAGTGGGAGTGTGGGGGCTTATTTCTCAAAATGCCCTCAGCTTCATGCATAATTGAAACTCATTGCCTCCTTTTGGCAAAAGCAGCTACAGTCGGCTTTTCTGTCTGTTTGTAGGTTGATGCTTATTCTCTAAACCCGGGGAGCGCTGAGTAGCGGCTGCACTCCCCCTGATATTCTCACGGCCGCTGCAGTGGATTTTAGTTTTTAAGCACTTCCCATGCAAAAGCGAGGTGCTTGCAAAATGTTAAGTCATGTGCAAGTGACTGATTAGTAAGTGCTTCGCCTCTGAATGTGGTGTCAGCAGGAGCCTGATCGGGCATGTGCTGCCTCCATCAGAGCTGCGAGGCTGAGCGAGCTCCAAATTCAACTGGTCTCAGCGGAAGACGCTAGACTTGGCAGTCCAGTTCAGCTGGACCTCTGCCTGCAGGAAAACCTTCACACGTGACTTCTGGAGGCCTTCCCCTGACTGGTATCTGGTAGTACGTTTGTCTGTTCTTTTGTTTCCAGGAGCAGCATCTCAACTATGGTCCCCCACCTCCTATGTGTACTGTCCTCAGATGGGGAGATAGAGATGACCTCTCAAACTACCACATGTCACCTGAAACTTACCTTGTGATACAGGTAATGGTACTAATCCGGTTCATGATAACCTTTGTTCACCAAGAGTGACGCTAGGGATTGATACGGCAACAGTACCAGGACCACACTGATTCCCCTCGTTAGTAATAAATGTGAAAGACGATACCCTGAATGAGAAACCACCTTGTAAGCAGCAACCTTAACCCCAGTAAGATCATATTTGAAGTAAAACAGTCACTTGAAGAGGTGTGGGCCCAGGTGCACTGCAGATTAGGTAGGACATGATAAAGGGCAGCTACATTTAAATTAAATCATTTTCTGGAAGCATTTATCAGTCAGATTACTGAAGGGACTTCTACAAATGTAAACCTCTTTAATCATAATTTAAAGACCTGTTTGACTTTTGATAACATTTTTATAACACCAAATGGTTGACACATGGCACACACCAATGTGGTGACACGTGCAACATAAAAAGTACTAAACAGCACTAAATTAAGAACCAGTATATTGAAGTTTCGTTGGTTTTTTTGTACCTTGTCAGGTACAAGACTGATGAATTCGAACGACTGATGGATGTAAAGCATTGGGATGTACAGGAATTATGTTTTTTTTAACTTTAAAACTTAAACCTGAAATAAATATTGTAAATAAATGTATCCAAACACTTGAATCTAAATATTGTCTTATTTAGAATAAGACAGATAATTAAGTTGATCCGTTTGTCCATGTCTCTGGCTCCATCGCTCTGTAGGGCTGCAGACACGGTTGGAGTAGTTTTATATGCTGCAATATTTACTATGTTGTAATTCACATGGCTCTTCATATGTGATACTAAGCTTTTATGCATGCAGATGATTTCTAGTTCTACATTAAAAATTGTTTACTTCCACTAAAAGTAGAGGCTGAACTAAAAGTGCTTCGTGGCACAGAAAGTTTACTGAATTTCTGTGAAATTGAAGGTAGATCTTCACCTTCCCCTCAGGACAACATTGACTGTAAACCAATCAACCAGGTTAAAAAGCTCAACTTACAGTATATAGTTATTAAGGCAAGGTCTGATCTGGAGGCTTTATTCTGTGACTTGACTTTGCTTTTCTTAGAACTAATGGGTACTTCAGACCGAATCGGTTTGACACTGAATCTACACATGAGATGAATAACAGGTGGAATAAATGGAGGCTCATATTTTCTCATGATCAAAGTATCAGATTGAATTAAAGCCCACATATAATTACCACAGCGTAAATAATCAATCTTCCTTTGGAAGGGCTTTACAGTTCCTCCAAAGTATAAAAAAGCGTCCTCCTGACCCTTTGACTTTCTGTTTTCTGTATCTGTTTAGTTTGACCTGTCTAGCAAAGCAGTTGGAGATGTTCTTCAAGGAAGTCTCACAACTTTGTCTGTAAGTATTTGTCCCTTAAGAGCTTTGCGACCAAGTGTGAGGCGCTTTTCTCATCTTTGAAAGGAGGCTTATGAATCTAAGACGAAACCAACAGAAAGGTCAACCTCCGGGACTCTGTTGAACAAACCAACTCGATCTCATAGAAATGAGATGCCACGTCTAGAGGAAACACAAATAACAGAAAATTTTACTTTTGGGAGACAAAGAGCATCAAGTTCAAGACTTCTATCCAAGCAACTTTGGTTTGAATTTTCCTTCCAAATATATACAATTTTAAAAATTTGAAAACTGTTTGGTTTAGGAAAATATATCACTTGGGCAACATAATTTTACCAGAAAAACAGATCAACAGACTGTTGCTTCAGTACAGCCTCTACCATATTCATGCAAAACTGCCAACTGTAATAAACAACATTCATCTAGGTTAAGTATTGTGACAATCAAGTTGGTATATTAGGATCCATCTTGTGTTTTTGAGCCTCAAATATATGTTTCTTTCATTTCTGACATAATATCTACGTCTGATATCTGCAGGCCATGAAGAGTGTTTTCAAACACCGTAAACAGCAACAATGAGTACCGGAGAAAGACCACCTCCATAATAAAAGCATGCTTGCTGTTTGAGATTTTTTCTCTTAATGCAATTACATGAGTAATTGTAGGTATTCATTAATGTATGTATTAAAAACACACCTATTATGGTAAATGATTAAAAAGAAAGACGGCCAATCAGATGGTAGCCAAATGTTCTGGGTCTCTGCGCAGAAATCTGCAGGTTCTAATCAAACAATCTAGCACTGAGCGGATGGAGGTCATGTTCATCCTAATTAAGCACAGGAACTAATGAGGTGTGGTTGGAGATGGACCTAATTGGAGAACCGGATGCTGGGAAGAGTTTGGGTAGTTAGACTGGGGCAAAGCCAAGATATGAGAATATTAATAATCCCGGCCAAGGAGGCCCTCCTATTACAGTGGCCTCACATGTGCAGGTTCTTGAAGCCAAGATCTGGCTAAGATCTTTATCACAGATGTTCAGGAAGATGGTCTGATACTGCTGATTGGACTGTTCTTAATTCCACTGAGTCTCATTAGTGGTGGATCTGAAGCAGTAACATTGCTACCTGGAAACTTTGCGACCTTCTCGTTAAAGCAGCATTTGAATGAAAGTGTTTGAGAGACTTTAACCTCAGCCTGTGTTACAGTGCATTTCTACAGTAGCAGCGGCTGTGGTTTAATGCACTGCGTAACCCTCTGAGACCTCCTCATATGAGAATGTTAAACATGAAAGTACGATCACACTGGGACATCGCTTTTTAACATGGCAAAAGAGAAATGTCACTAAGGCACATAAAAGTGGGCCCTCTTTCACATGTGAGTCGTCAGTGGGGATTTTAAGGTCTAGTCTTTCTTCAAAACAAACGATCTCGACCCAGAATGGCTAAATGTTCATCAGATAAACTGAACACATTTTGCCCAGAGGATTAACTCCTCTCATATTTTTGACCTCATTCCTTTGACTTTTCACATGAAAACCTTTGCTATATTATTGGCTCTGCAACTCCCCGAGGTCCAAACAAATTGTGAGTTTAAAAAGTCACAATTTTTTTTAATAACGTCAAAAATTCTGAGTTTCCTCTCGCAAATGTGTAAATTTATGACTCTGTTGCAAATTGTAATTAATTTTTAATCAAAAATGTACCTATAATGCCAGATGTGTCATATCTGATACAAAAAAAGGTTTTATACAAGCTAGAATATATTCATATTGACAGGAAAGATAATTATGTAGAAAGTGTTGAATAGAAAATTGGAAGTGTTTTTTGGGTGTTATTTTATATGCCGGGCATTAAAGGGTTAGACTGAATATTACTCCCCACGTCACCCTCAAATACACCTAATATGCTGTTATGGTCGGCTGGCCTCAACAACAATTGTGTTTGCCGGGGAATTAGTTTAATTAGCTGCCGTAACTTGAATTTGAACTTGAGATTCATAAATTAGCCTGTTTTATTCCTCCCTAAAAAGAAGCTAGAAAGAGCCGTGTTTGCTGTAGACAAGTTGGGAGCCGCTGTGACAATCGTTTCTCAGTTTTAGACATTCTGGGAGCAGAAATGTCTTTAGGAACCAGTAAGAATGTCTCGCTGCTTTCTATTCACACATGTTACTTTAGCGGGAGCTGGATGACTGAGAATCTACACCAAAACATGTAAAAACATGTAAAAACAGCAATGATTTGCCGTCTAATCATCCCAGGAGGACAACAATCATGTAACATTTAAACAGCTTCCTGCAGCACCAGCAGCCACGACTTGTGTGAAGTTTGAAAAGTTCTGGGGTGAGCCCGGGAGGAGCGGAGCTATCTCGTCTCCTCTCAACGTGCCCATCGGCGAGGCTGGACTGCAGCGCTGTCACACGGCTGCAAGGTTGCTGCTATTAGTCAAGGCTTTTTAAAATGGAGTAACCCTCGTGAATATTTTTGCCCGTGTAGTCCTTATCTGCACTCCTGAGTTTCAGTTAACCCCGGGGACCCTCGCGCCCCCCGTTGGCCTCTCTCTCTGCATAATACACTCTGCTACCTTGGTCACCATTTTGCAGTCAAACTAATTAGATTTCAGAGTCCCCCTGCTTGGAAAGATGTCAGTGGTACGACATAGAAATAATTTCCAGATGAGTATCTGACATTTTACGCTGTCGACTAGAGTAAAGAGCCTCGGCCGATTGGCTCTCTTCCCCTCTCTCGCTCCCTCCTGCTCTTATTCCTCTTTTCCACTCCATCACTTTAGTTCCAGAGATATGCTAAATCCTAGCGCTGCGCCTCTCCCCGCTCAGTCCGAGGTGATAAATGGAGGCAAATGTACACAAAAAGAGAGCTTGTGTTTTTTCATGCTTCTGCTTGAAGTGTTAATGTGTTTAATTACTTTGAAGCGGGGCTTTTGTACGTGTGTGTGCTTGTATAAGTGTGCGTGAGTTGGTGTTGAAGCGAACCTGCATGAAAACCTTCCATTAATGCCTTGTCTTTGCCTATGAAAATGGCTCCAATTTATCTTACAGGGACAATAGAGGAGTGAGAGGAGGTGTAGTTTCTCTAAAACACGTGCAGACATCCAGCAGAAAGAGGAAGACGCGTTACAGCTTCGCCGCTCCCCCGCTCCAATCATCTGTGATGCCAGCAGCCCACACGGCTTAAACATGAACCTAAACACTCCTCACTGAGTTCGACTGGTTCCCTGGAGGCTGCAACCGTGATGCTGACGTTAGGCCAGACCACATTCATGCTCTTCGAGACGATGGTGGTTGTTCTTCCAAACCAGGACAATTCACTGTCTTGTGCTTCGATCCTAACGTAGTAACGAGTGCACCAAACTTAACCAATCAAACTTTTAAATGTGTGATGTGCAAAGGTGATAAATGAGTCATGGAGCAGTCTGCCTTCCAGGCCTCGGGAATTGTTGTTTATGTGGCACTGGTTCATAAACAAGACAAGCCAGATGTTTGCCTCCAGATTTCTTACAGCCAACTGCCACAAAAGCTGAATATGCTGGTTGAACCTCGTGGAAAATCTTTCCAGGTCATGATACCAACTGATATTACTGAGATTCTTTAAACATTTAAAGATATGGTGAATATTATTTATAATCTTCCAACATTTACAAAACATTTAAACGTGCAAAAAAACATTTAAGCAGTGAAACACAAAGTTGATATTGTGGCCGAGCATCCATCTAAAGTAGTCTTCAAATCCCAGAACCTTAACCCTCCAGTCAGGAACAGGCCAATGAAATCCCTCCCATTCAGGTCCAGATGGGACAAACCTTTCAGGCATGACCAGTCAATCGATTTTGCAACAGATATTTTGCTGTGTGCCAACATGGTCAGGTGGAACACCAGTGCTATGTGTCTGCTTGCTTCAGTTGAGCTCATGTTGAGGTTCAGCTTTGGTTTTGTTAATCTTCTTGTGTAAATGCAGTAAAAGGTGATTTCTTTATTCCCCAAAAAAGTGCAACTCCACTTAAAAAGATCACATTAATGTTAACGGACTGCTGTGCTGCTGAGTCTCGCGGTCTTGAAATGAGGAGTCTTGAAGTCATGACGGCGTTCCCACACTGACGGATCCACGTTGAGGGTCACCCAACAAAATCTGACGCAATCTGACAAAGACTCAATAACCCAACTGCTATCTGCTCCCCATTTAATCACCATTTTGTCTAAAGAAATACAATACATATTATATTTCTATGGTGTATTTATATGCCAGAAGACTAAAAGAGCCTTGACTGAGATCAGCATTTTTACAAATTCACATTCTGGATTGGTAGCACACCCCGGCCATGTGTTCTGTTTATAACCCCGCGTTATTGGCCTCTTCTGACACTTCTTCCTCCCCCTGAATAACACCCTGAACTATGAGGGTTGACTACCTGCCCAGCACAGCATCATTACATTACACTCATATTACTCCTATAAGACATTATTTATTGTAAAGCAGCATGGCGCGTATATTTTTACTCAGAATAACAACAGTAAAGCTCTTTATTAGTGTTTGTAGGTGGGTTTTTTGTTTTGTTTTTCCATGGAAAAGGCACAAAAGCCAGCAGTGATGCAAACACACACTGCTGTAAACCTGAATCTGTATTCAGTGTCACACACACTGCCGCTGTTCACTGATGCTTGTACGACACAGACACACAGGCCGCTGTCTTTGCTGTTCTGTCCCTCGGAGTTTCAGCGTGATCGTACTGTATCAGTGTGTGCTGTACACCTTGTTCCCATAAAGATTTTACAATCATCAGCTATTCTACGACTATCTCCTGACCTTCCCTCTGAATGCAGTGATCTTGGTAACAATAGCCCTCGCTGTTCATATCAAACCCTCCTGGATAATATGTTTCTATCTTCCATAAATGGACATATGAGTTATCACTTTGACAACAGCTGTAATATTTGGTTTTATATAGTTGTCATGGACATGTGCAAATGTGGTGCAGAAATTCAAAATCCCGCAAGCGTTGATGTTTGATGTTGCCTGTCTGGCAGATTACAACCACTTGAAAATGTCCATCGATTTTTACTCCTTGACAGGGTTACATGTTTGACAGAGTTGACTGCATTAAAACATTCATATTTTGAAAAAAACAGCAGCCTGAGAGTGCTGACAGCAGTAAGAGTAAAGAAAGGAGGGTCTGTAGTGCTGGTTAAAGGCAGAAGGTGTCATACTGGGCGTGTCACTGTGAAGGAGCGTCTCTGCCGCTGGATATTGAAGTGTTGGCTGTAAGTTTCTGTCCATGTCACAACTGCGACAGGTCTCCTGTGTTCCCTGGAGATCTCTGGATCTCTGGAGGTTTCAAGCACTCCATTATCTCTGTTATGTTTCCACCTTTCAAAACGTTTGCCAAATGATTCTTGTTTTTTTTTTCCTGGAAAAATAATATTAATTATGTTTAAGGATAATTCAACTCAGTTCAATTTAAATAACTGAAAGCAAAGATTTAAGGCTTATTTGATTCTCTATATGGTCAGAGTCAAATTCAATGTAATTTCACACTATAACTCTCTTATCTGTGCTATTTCCAAAGTGAGTTCAGAGCGTGGTTGGTGATGAAAAATGAAGCTGTATCAGTAATTGTAATAAAGTTTGCATCTGCGACGGGGTCTCATTCCTGGTTTACAGTCTGCAGTCGCAGAGTTCACCTCCACTCTGAAAGTGATCTTTAGAGAGGCGATGGTCTGTACTGCAAAGGTTTGTTCTTTTCTTTGCATGCAAGAGAACCAAACTGATCCGTGGGTCATTTTCACAGGCTGAAAAAGTGTGCAGGGAACAATAACACTCCAAAATACTGGAGGCTGGATTCAATTTTCACTGAAATTTAA
This sequence comes from Xenentodon cancila, assembly GCA_014839995.1. Taxonomy (NCBI): domain Eukaryota; kingdom Metazoa; phylum Chordata; class Actinopteri; order Beloniformes; family Belonidae; genus Xenentodon; species Xenentodon cancila. The sequence continues at coordinate 1,834,348 of CM026205.1, forward strand.
ACTCAAAGAACAGTTGTTTAAAATACATCTATGTCATATTTAAAAGGAGAATCCGGTAAAGCTGCTGCCTTGAGGAAGCACAAACCACTTGAGCAGGAGGTGCGGCTGCTTAAACGCTCCTTATGAGAACAACAGAGCCCCCCCCACCCTTCAAGAGGGGACGAGGGAGCCACTTCAAGTGGGTTTGAGATCCAGTTACTGCGTTTGGAGGATGAACACAGAAGTTGTGGGAACCCAGAGAGGTCACTTCATTAAAATCTCCATGTAGGCCAGATCCATTCCTGGAGGCTTGGTCCCCCTCCACCCTCCACCCTCCACCCCCTTGCTGTGGTTCAGTAGCTCTGCCTCTCCCTCTGACCCCCCAGTTTGGCTCCATGCGGAAATCTTGCCGGCTCTAATTAAACTTTGGGCAGATTAGAACTTTGCCTTGTCAGTCTTTATTCAGGCTTAAACAAGTTATTACTTTTTGAGAAATTAAATTAGCCGGCAATTAATTAATCGACACAGAGCTGGGAAAGAGGACGGGGGGTGGGGGTGGAGGAAAGGAGGTGGTGGAGCAGGGGGCTGGGATAGGTTTGGCAGAAAATAAAGGAAAAGAAGACACTGATTTATCTCAAAGATGAAGGGAAACAAAAAAGAGGATATTAGATATTTAAATGTCATCCATTCTTTCACTAATTAGCAGGAGAGAGAAATGGAGATGAAAGTCTTTTTTCTTTCAAACATTAACATTTGATGCTTTCAGAACCCCATTTCTCCCCACCTACACCCCCACGACTCATGCAGAAAGGTTATGAGACAAACAAGAACTCCACTCCCTCCCCTCCTTCTCCAAAACGAATCCACCCCTCGATCCCCTCTGAAAAGCGGACCAGAAAACAAACAGGCTTGAAAAGCGAAATAAAGGAATCTGTACTTTCTCTCTTTCCGGCTCGTCTTTTTATTTGTTTGTGCTCTGCGGGGTTTGCTCTTTGTTTCCGCGGTAGCGGTGGTGTCTCCTCTGTGACATCGACTTATCGACCGACATGTTTAAAAATGACTCCACTTCTGCTACCTGCGAGGTATAAATCCATTTCTTGCTTGAACCCCTGGAGTCCAGCACACCCACTACTCAAACAGAATCACTGAGGTAAAATACGAAATGAAATGATGTTGGGATGGGGTGGGGGGTGGGGGCATTCAGGTATCAGCTCCCGTTGCTGACCTGCTGTCATTATCTTAATTTATTTATTACACATTCATATGACATTAATGTGGGTGTGTAGACAGCATTTTAATTAAAAACAACTAAAACTTTGAATTTTTCATACAAAGTAAAAGACAGAGAAGAAAGCCAGGGTAGTGGATGAGGAAGGGATGTCAAAGATGTTCTGAAACTCTGTGGCGTTCCCAAATGGCATCCCAACCTTCTTAAATAACCCCTCTTCAGCATTCCAGCATTATTTTCTTCCTACCTTGGGAAAAATAAATGAGCTTGTCCACTTCTCTGCATTAATGTCTTCCTTCCCTTTTGATCTTCATTTCAAACTCAGAATACAGTCTAATGCTTCAGTTGCACTGGATCAAAATTATGCTGGGAGCTGTGGTCATTTGTAATTATTTCAGAGGATGTGTAAATGTGCCGTGTTTGGGATTTACATTCAAGAACAATCTGAAGAAATTAATCAAGATTAAGTTCAAAACCAGAGGTGCAGACCAACGGAAGAGCGGCGATGAGATGATGACATCACACAGTAAGAAACCTTTAATCTTGCTTCAAGCTCAAAGCCTCTTTAGACTTCAACAAAAGCCGCGGTTACATTCACGTTTACTGTTACCACGGCAACTTAAGCACATGGGCCGAAACGCCTTTTTCTTTTTTTGAACTTTGTAATAAAGTGACACGTAGTCACTTATATCTACGTATAGTGTCTGATCACTCATTCAATTCTAACTCAATATTCAAAGTTTATGTTAAATTATTTATTAAAAGCAAGGCCTTGATGTCACTTCCGGGACTCAAAATACAGACTTTAGTAAACGGTGCAAATGCGCTGAAAAAAACACAGATGTGGAACTGGCAACTCATCCCTTTAGTTAGTTTCCCTTTGTTGATTAATAAAGTATTTTGAATTGAATTAAACTGAATTCAGGGAACTTCTAAGGAAATCTTTGGACAAGGAGCACTGAACCTCACAGAGACACTTCATGTTGGTTTCATCTTCTCACCTTCTCTTGCTTCTTCATCCTTTTTCACCTCTTCTATAAGTACTGCCTTTACATTTAAACCCCAATTTTAAATTTAGATTTTTTTGAAAGAGTTTTATTGTTTCAGCCAATTTAACTGGGATTTTCTTCTGGAAACCAACTAACTCAAACTCTGATCCAGTTTGATTCATGTGTGTCCTTCTCCCTTTCAACTATGTTCCTTTGTGCTTTCCATCCAAGCAGCCCCACTGAACTGAAGGTGCACCAAGACCTGTCCTGTTGTTCGGTTTCTCGTCATGGAAGTAAGAATAATTCATGTTTAGCATCGCCTCCCAGCTCATTGATAAGCTGCTGCCACAGTGGCTCAGATAACGATGTAACGCCAGCAGAGGACACGACTTTCTCCAACAACCAACAAGGCTTCTGAGCTGATGCATCAGCACATGAAGATTATGCTTTTCTTAAATAGTTCTTTAACGGCGTGTAAAAAGCCTTAACTGGTGTTTTAATGGCCACATCACCACATCAAAATATTCTGTCTGGCATAATTTTTTATCTAATTTTAAATTCAGCCTTGAATACAGCATATCTTTGGGAAGCTTGGCAGTCGCGTGTAGAATATAAAATCTGCGGTAAACTGTGGGTGTTTCATTACAGGCTCGGTGTGATGCAACGCTGCCAATGCCTCTGGAGGAAAAACTTTGGCTTTGATTAATTAACAGAAAACACAAATCTTCAGCATCAGGTGGTTGAAGTTATTTAAACACATGTGGGTGAGCCTCCCACAAACCAAAGTTTTGATTTGTTGCATTTTGTATTTTAAAGCGTTAAAATGAACCAGAGCAGCAGCAATAGAGAGCGCCGGAAGGTAAATCAAGTTAAATACTGCTGGCCATAAATATTTGACCAGTGCACCCTGTTGTGAGTGTGTAAGAGTGAATCTGGAAGTGTGTGTGTAAGGCAAAGAGAGGACATTAAAGATGCAGAGGAACAGGGTTTGTGTTTGCTTTGAATGCACAAACTGACCTGAATACACAAACTCTGGCTGGGCGCAGAGCTGGCAGCACATCTGCATCTGTTTAAAGGGAAACCCGCTCCCCACTTTTAATAAAGTGGGTGTTACTCTTGTTATTTTATGCAGGACTCTGGACAGCAGCTACACTGGTGTCAGGTTAGTTAAGGTCCTCTCTTTGTGTGTCTTTCTGAGATAAATTACCAGCTTCATACCTTATGATTACATTAGATTCTCCATTAAAGGTATGTTTATGTTTTTGTAAACAAGTTGCTGTTACCAGATTTAAATACACCCTGAATTTATTCTATTTCAACTCGGTGGAGATTTGAGTCCAGGAATACAATGTGGTGTTATAAATTATCCTCCTAATCTTCTTTTGTAAAACGTACCATTGGAGGTCAAACTGTTGGAGGATTGCCAATCATGCGACAGCAGCTGTGTGCATGGAGGAGTGCATATATATATATACTGAGCATGAGGATGAAAGAAATGTTATATTTGACTTTGATCAAACTGCTCAGGGAAACTGCTGTTCTACTCTGGTTTTCATACACTAACATTTCTGGCATTTTAGCGTGAATGGTTTTAAAAATGCAGTTCACACACTCTCCGAAATGGTCTCCTTGACCAGAGGTCAAAGGACAATGGTTGTCCTTTGGTTGAGATGGAGTAACTCAAATAACCACTCGTGCATCTCCGAATGCACAACAGGCTCTCCAAAACTGGAAATAAAGGGTCGGAAAAACGTTGACTGGTCTGATGACACCTGAAGCCTTTTGCTATGTTTCTATAGTACCGTTTAGAGGGTGCAGTTTCAGAGATGAGTTTCCAGCCAGCAAACGGTGCAGTGAGTCCAGGTATTTTAATGAGCTGACATCTTTCAGCAACTGACTGGAATGGTTAACCAGGCAATGAATTCTACAGTTCTGCACATTATTGTTGTGGCTATCCGGCTCTTTTGGGAGAATTTATCTTGTTCTAGAAAGAGAAACTCCAGATTTGGCTGTTGGGGTTCCTTTGGCTCCCCGTTTGATTTAACGAAGCCTCCAGCTGTTTCACCTGATGGCTTCTTACATACTTGACTACATTTAGTTGTAGTAGTTGGTTCCAGTAGCCGTTAATCACCAGTCTAACTGACAAAATTACCTGCAGCTAAATAGAGTCCTGATATAACAGTTAAAGTTCGATGTACACTGCCTCAGTCCTGCTATTTTCTCACAAATGTGTGTCTGTTAAATTAAATGATGAACGAGTGTGCTGGAAAACATCTGTCAGTCAATACAGACTAAGCCTGTGAACAGAAAAAACTGAGCTCAGACTGTCGAGGGGCAAACAGAAGAAGAAAGAAAAAACATTCACAGAATAAAAAATCACCTGCATGTCCTGTTAACAGCAGCCCGATGCCACAGATTACAAAACCAAACAACAAACAACAACAAAAACTTGATAAAATGTTCAGCTGCTAGAATTGATTTTATTTTATAATTCAAGATCAGTTTTGGCTGAACTTTGCAGACGCAACAACAACACTTTTGGGGATTCAGCTCAGACTCAGACTTAGCGGCGGCGTTCCCGCCTCAGACGTGCCATCGTAGTCCAAAGACTCAAACATTACATGTGATGCAGGAACATGCCTCTTTTTAAAAATGTGTGTGTGTGTGTGTGTGTGTGTGTGATAAAAAAAAAAAAGTCTTGTCATCTAGTTATAATAAATCGTAATATTAGGCAGATAAAACTAATATTACCAAAACAACAGAAAAAGAAGAAATAAAATGTGCGCAGTAAGGGTGTACTTAGTATTGCCAGCATGATCTAAGAGGTGAAGGTGCTGCTGATCATAAGCTATTGAATAATTAATTATCAGTAGTGTCGTTACACGACACCAAAAAGAAAAGCCATAAAGCACAGTGGACTTAGAGAAGCAATTGTTCATCATCAATCTGGGAATGGTTATTAAACCATTTCCAAATATTTTTAAGTTAAGTGCTTAGTACTGAAAGACTATTGACAAGTGGAAAACAGATAAGGAAGTTATCAATCGTCCCAGGAAATTTACCCATGGTCTGACAGTAGAAGAAAAAAAAAACAACACCAAGAAGCTACATCTCAGAACCTGCAAGCCTCAGTGAGCAAGATAAATGTTAAATCCATGAGAGCACAACCAGAACACTGAATGAACGTTGACTACAACACCCTCACAGACAGACAGACAGTAGACAGACATCAACTTGATTGAAATGCTGTAGCAGAACCTGAAGGGATCTGTGCACACGTGAGCAACGTTGTAAAGAAAATGGACCAGAATCCTCCACGGCGACGAGACGGACTGATAAAGTGCTACGGGAAGTCATTGCTGATGGATGAATGTACACGTGACTAAACGAAGGGGTACTTACTACTGCCCACATTTGTTTTGTCTTCTTTTGTTTGGCTTAATTTTTGTTCAATCAATAATGACACATTTTCTGATGTTGCGTCTGGTTAAAACAAAGACTCACTACGATTCAATGAGTTTTATGTTTTTACATCATCAACCCATCCATCCATCCATTATCTATGCCCGCTTTATCCGTTTCCGGGTCACGGGGGTCTGTCGGAGCCAATCCCGACGCATATCAGGCGAAAGGCAGGGGTACACCCTGGACAGGTCGCCAGTCCATCCAGGGCCACATACAAGACAGACAAACATGCACACTCACATTCACACCTAGGGAGAATTTCAGAACGATCAATTAACTTACATGCATGTTTTTGGACTGTGGGAGGAAGCCGGAGTACCCGGAGGGAACCCACGCAAGCACGGGGAGAACATGCAAACTCCACACAGAAAGACCCACCGGGCCGGGAATCGAACCAGGAACCTTCTTGCTGTGAGGCAACAGTGCTAACCACTAAGCCACCGTGCTGCCCCTACATCATCAGCCATTTCAGCTTAATCCGTCTGAGTAAAGGAGGCGTAGTCCACACAGCGATTTGGCCGGATTTCACACCGGATGTCCGTCCTGACGCAACCCTGGAAGCACGGGTACACAAGCAATCATTCACACTCACAAACACACCTACAGGCAATTTAGAGTCCATCAAAGTAAACATCCATGTTTTTGGGACTGCGGTCCGGAGCCGGAGCACCCGGAGTGAACCCATGCAAGCATGTGGAGAACAGGCAACTCCTCACATAAAGACTGCAGCCGAGCCCGGAAGTTGAACCAGGAACCTTCTTGCTGCAAGGCAACGGTGCTAACTCCTTTTTCTTACACAAAAACAAAAAAAGTAAAACAAGATTTGAAGAAGGGGTACTAACTCTTGCACGACTATATATCAATATTACATGTTAATTCAATAATTTTTTATTAAAATATGACAATGTTTTTGAAAAAATCTCATAATTCATCAAAACATTGATCCACCTTGAAAGCTCCGGTGGTGAAGCTGTAAAATGTGATTATATCTGATAGGAATGATGCACAAAAGAGCTGTAATAAAGCCCAGATTGTTTAAAAAAAAGCAGCTTTTTTTCCTTTTATGTTCCCGCTGAGACGGAAAGACGTGACTGGTGTGTGAATCGGCTGTCAGACTGGACTTACGGAGCTGTCAACGCTGCTTTCCATGCATCAAACAATCACTAACGTTGTAGGTTTAAAGTGTTCCTGTTTACGCCTGTCTCTTGAAGTTAACTCACACACTCGCTCATCACACGGCGAAGCTGAGACAGTCAACCGAGCCGAGTGACCCGCCCCTGTAAATAACATCAACCGACCGGGAATAAATAAAGAAAAAACCTGCAGATCACATCTGAGAGAGGACCGAATTAGCGGCGAGGTGAAATGAATCTACACACAGAAAAGACAACGCCAGCCAGTCAATTATTAATAGTCCAGAAGAAAAAAAGAGCACACACACACACGCACGCACGCACACACACACACACACACACACACACACACACACACACACACACACACACACACACACACACACACACACACACACACTGCTGCTTACACCCCTGTGGAATCGGCCTAATATGAAGGAAAAATTCAATTATCCTACAAAAGTGAATAAATTTGCAGCATCGCAGCCCCTGGCTGTAAGCTGCGGCTGCCTTTTCCCAGGATGCACTGGTGTGGGTTTAGGCTTATTAATGGGACCTGGAAATCTTTTGGTTCTGTCACAATGAAAATGCACCAAAAGTTGTGCCTCACATTCACTGAGACTGTCAGCGGAGCTGCAGATGTTCCGGCTGAAATGTGCCACTGTTTCTGTTATCGTTCAACAAAAACGGAAAACAGACACAAGTTCTGGAATCAAACGTAACGAGAAACCCGATTCAAATCTGATTACATTTGAAAGATTCCAGGAAATGTTCTGAACATGGTAATGAATGCGTGTTTCTACACAGAAACATTTTGTGGATGTGGCACACAGCTCATGTGGCTGAGTGGGGCTCCGTGCACGGAGGCTCGGGGTCAACCGGGAACGGGGACGTCCCCCAGCTTGGGACTGTGCTGTGTCTTTGTCTGTCTCCCTGCCCCACTTTCCTCACTCTACACTTTCAATAAGGGCCACTAACTCCACGCAATCTTCAAATATAAATAAACATTTTCTTTACAGTAACTAGTAGTCTGCTTCCTAGGTAATAAGTAACATAGTACCATATGTTTACCAGTACAGCACGTGTGGACTGAAATAAAGCGAAGACTTGATAGAATCTGTTGAGATCCTTCAACGGTTCTGGAATTAACTGCACTGACTTTAAAGGATCATTTTGGTGTTAAAACAACTTTCGGTCTGTGATTAGATGGTCAGGAATGTAAACT
>CM026205.1:1847366-1942366 GCA_014839995.1 Xenentodon cancila
ACTGGTCTGCGTCTTGTTTAGAGACATGCTGTATGTCCGCATCACAAACACCGTGCAACAATACAACACACACAAAACCCCTGAGAAAGTGATCTCATCACACTTCTTCAGTCTGCCACGGCATTTTTCCGAAGCTGCTGGACTCTTTCTATGAAACAGAGAACTTTTGTGCCAGCTTCCACTCCTCTACCTCCCTGGGTTCGTTCAACACTTCTCCATGCAGACGTCAGATCCTACGTACAGACGGAGACTGCAGATGGAGCTGTAAACCTGACGGAGGAGGGACTGCAGTGCATGTAAGCTACAGATGGTGTCATGCTGGATAGGATGGATGCTGGTTGGCTCCAGACGTTGCTGTGAAGGAACGTTTCTGCACCCAGATCCTTCATAAGCACCTTCAAACAACAACATCTTTTGCATTGGTGAAGGAATAAGTGCAGATGAGTTGGCCGACATCGTATCCGTCGCCTGACCGACACCGCTGCCCTGGACCAGGTTGGTGCCAACCTGGTTCAAGGATTTACGAAAGGATTTTCACAGCAGCGTTGCAGCAACACGCGGCGGAGCGTGTTTCTGATGCTTCTGGTCCAGACTGTCGTTATGACATGGGATTATCAACGCTTTCCCTACGTGATCTGCCAGCCGTCGTTTTTGAGTGCATCCTGCCGATAAGACCAAGAATTAGTGCGGTGGGAAAAGGGATAACGCAAAAACAGCTCCCTATTCTGGATCAGCTTGTTGAGCAAGTTGAGACCTTTAAATAATGCATGGAGTTGTCTTGTCTCACCTTCTCTCAACATCACTTTGGTCTGCACTGAAGTGGCATCTCTTTAACCTTCTCTAGCTTCTACAAATCACTTTACGACAAACAGTTATAAACAGAGTTGTTACATGATTCTTCTTAAAATCTAATACTTATAGTTTTCTGGATTCTGACCTCATCACTTCCCTCAAATAGTACTTCCACTGATGGAGTATATTTGGGAGCGTCCTGATCTGCAGACTCTGATGCTATGTTCAAAACCGTGCACGTGTACACTTAAATGTACTACTTGTGTAAGAGTAAGAGTAAGAGTGTGCACAACGACGGTTGTGTCGTGGTGCAGTGCACCGCATGTCCCCAGATGGAGGACTCAAAGTGGTCAGAACTGAACATCTCATGTTCTCCGTGGAGGTGGGACACTTTTGGCAAGTTTTTGCTAAAAAAAATGACAGCGGTTGGAACAACTTAAATTGTTTATAAAACTGGGAAAGATTAAACACAGGACGGGGAAACTAGGGTTTATTTTGTTTGGAATTTAACATTGACAAACAGTCAAGTCTTGGCAGCATCATGGCGGTATCTCCAGTCAAGCAGTCGAAGAACAAAGTCTGCTGCTGTCATTTCCTGCACGAGCGTAAACTGGGACAGCACGTATTTGTACACCACACTTGTAAGAACACTTTACACCTCGTACACAATGAAGTACTCACAAAAGTACTCTACTGGAACATGGCCAGGGGTTTAGAGTAGTTGGGCTTCAGTGGAAAGTGGAAAGATTACTGGAATGAACCATGTAGAGAGAGGGGAGGATTTCAGTCGCTCACGTTGACTGCCTGAACTAGATCACAGTAAAACATAGCACTTTGTTCCTACAATCAACACCCCGATGCATATACTGGAGCGGCGACGTGAGTTTTGGCGGCTTGCAGAAGGATCAGTTGGTTAAGGATCAACTGCCACGTCGGTCATCTAGTGATGCTGCTTTCCGCTGAGCCATGACCTGTCCTGGAGAGGCAGCGGTGCTCTATCGTTTTAATTTTCACGTGTTTGGTTGCTTCTGTCTTTTTAAGACAGGCAGTGAGCAAAACCCTGAATCCAAATAGAGTTTCCAGAACTCCTGTTGTAACCTGAGTTTTGACTCAGGTTTTCTTGTCAGGCCTCACCAGCTGGAAGACAGAGTGGCCTGTATATCAGCTGAGAAAAAGACTAGTGGGGTGAAAAATTGACAAAACACTACACACCATGCTGCAGATCACTGCTCTGTAGTAACTGAAGCCTCTCATGTGGGCTGTGGAGGAGGACAGTTATCATAGATGTTGGTACAAAAATAAAAAGTGAAGATTATGAGACGGCCGTCCCGGCAGAGATACGCATCACGTATCACAACATCTTGTTGCACTAAAATAATCTGACAATGTTAGATTAATTGCCTTACAAAGTGGAACAAAGATATATGTGTAACCAAAGATGTTCAAATATATGCAAATGTGAGGAATTAACATCCTAAAGGGATGTGTCTAATCTCTGGGAGCCGGTTTGGAAGATTACAATCACCGCTGCTCTAGTGTGCGTCAACATTTTCTCACTCGGCTGATGAAGTTGAAACTCATCACTGACTTCAGTGTCACTTCTGAGGCAGATCTGTGCGTTTCTGTGCTGCAGTGAAAGTGGCTTCACACTTCAATTCATGCAATTTACATGTATTACTTTTTTAATGATTAAAAAAAAGTGTGCTGTGAAGTAGATTTGTCAGTGGGAATTTGTCTGAAAGACTTCACATCTTCAGCTGTTAGTTAAGTAAGAAAAAAACCAGGCCTGTTTTGTCAGAAGCGGTTGAGCGAATAAAAGCAGCGGGAAATGTTTTATGTGAAGACACCAACAAGACCAAAAAGATGAAATGAGACGCTGTCATACGATCTGTCACGTCTACGGTGGCGGCGGAGGAGGGGAGGAGAGGAGGAAGGAGAAGTAGAAGGAAGCCGAGGCTGCGGGAGTCTTCACTGACCGTCAATAAAAACAAATCTGCCTGTCGCTCCGTCACAAAGACGCTCGGAAAACAAGCTGACAGCAGGCAGGAGGGGCGTGAGGCGTTTGTGTGCAGCAGGGAGGACAGGAAATATAACAAAACAGAAAACAAGAAGTCAAACACTGACTGTTTGTTCTCGTCTGCTCACAACATCTGGAGCAAACCAAAGGCGTTCGCTCGCAGGTCTTCAGGTCATGTGATTGGCAGGCAACACAACAAACGTGTCAAGTAACAGCCTGATGCTCTGCTTGCAGCATCCCTTCACACCAGCAGGGTAAATGAAGAGGCTGAGGCGCGTCTGAAAACCACAGCGAACACTAGTCACCTGCAGTTAATCTGAATTCAGGATTTACACGGACCTTTTTTATTTGTTTGGTTTGTTTGTTTTTAAATTGGTACAGTGCAAAAGCTCCTTTTTGGCCACTTCTTTACATTTCTGTTCACAATGGTTTTTTTTCAGGGGGTGGAGTCAGAAGCTTCACTCCAAGCCACACCCCTCTTTCAATGACTGCATTTTTCTTTCTTTTTTTTTGGTGATCCAGCTTTGTGTTGCCCACTTTAGAGGTTTGGCAAAGTCAATGTGATATGGAAATATAAAGGTGGATGCTGTGTGATTGGACCCTGATTTGGGTCTGTGATGTCACAGAACGCTGAAAGCCTGAACTGCTCATTGAATGACATATTTTTAAATGAAAGCAGCTGAAGCAAGTGGCAGGGTTGTGCTACATCAGGGCTTTTGAATCTAAAGACACTTCAAACATCCAAATAAAAGCTCTTTACCCCAGAATGACTATTATTTTATAACATTTCCCACGTGTTATAATCTCAGTTGTCAGGGCAGGCACGTATTTTATCAACTAAAAGTCACTCAGACTTGTTTATTTGTAGGACAATGATGCTTGTATCCAGAAAATGTTGTTCTGACAGGTCAGTTTTGTATTTTTACAGTCATATGCAACGTTGTGGAAAACCACACGTCATATCAGGTGACTGTTGGGGAATTGGCTTCTCAAAGATTCATTTTCCACCACTGTTTTGTATCAGTGCGCTCTGTTGGCTGTTTAACTACGTTACACGTAGCAAGTGTTTAGGCGCTTTCTTGAAAGAAAATCCTATGAAAACATTTGCCATGTTTGCTTTGTTATTTAATCAGGAAAATGTGAATGACTCAGCAGATGTCCATGCTGATAATTTGAGTCATAAAGGTGTTTCATGTTCTTTATGATTTAAACTCATGTGTGATTGTGACGCCGTTATCCTGAAACACCGTCTGCAGTCCGATCTGACTCCTCAGCGGCAGGATATAAAAACAGGTGACCGTCTGAGGTCAGATGGGATTTGGCCGACGGGTGATGCATCACGGCCCTCCGTCCGCGTTCTCCTGTCCGAACATTTGGCCTTCTGAACGTCAGCGTGCACCCCCCACGCACACATCCACTACCTGGTGAACAGGTGAAGCGATGCAGAAAATGGGATTCAGGTTTGTCCCTCTGCAACCTTCCCTTCACTCATTTGGATGCGTTAGCTTATTCAGACTGAATGCTTTTTACACTCACATTATGTTGCTAAAGTTATTCCATCACACACACACACACACACACACACACACACACACACACACACACACACACACACACACACACACACACACACACACCATTACCCCTCACACCAAGTCGCCAGCATTTCACGCTCTATATAGGCCATCATTACAGGAAATGAAGAAACACCTCTCAGTTTAAAGATGTGGTTTGTTGCCACATCTCATTTCCACTCTGAGTGCGTTTTATCTCCAGCAAGATAAGCGGGATAAAGAAAGCCCTTATCTGCCAAGTGCTAAGTGGATGAGAAGCTACACTGTATGGCATGTGTAAAGCGGACAAATAAGGCTGATACCGGCTAAATCTTAAACCGCCCGGGGTGCGTTCCATTCAGAATACAATGTGGCAGCCGATGCCCTCTGAGGCAGAGCTGCGACGCACTCGGCGCTCAAATGAAGCCCAAAGCTTGGATGGACGGAGGAGAGGGTGAGGGACTGTTCACATTAATATTAACATCTACTGTCACATTAATATTAACATCTTGTTTTCTATCGTGTGTGTGAGGTGTTGGTGTTCCTGATGAAAAGCTGAGCAGTAAATCACAGCGGCATTCTGTCGACACCCCAGCAGCCTCATTACAGCTCTGTTTACACGAAGAGAGAATCAGGCTTTATGATGGAGGGATGAGGAACGCTGCTGAGTATCTTCTGTAACTGTTGTGGAGAGTGCAGTCACATCTGCACTCATCTGTTGGGGAGCAGCATCAGACCCGGTGACTTAAAGAAACTGAGCAAGATAATAAAGCAGGCTGGTTCTGTTCTGGGGACTGTTCTGGAACCTCTGGAGGTGATTGTACAAAGGAGGATACTTTAATAAACAAAGAAGATCTTGGAAAACCCTGAGCATCCTCTTCACGACACAGTGGCTCAACAACAGAGTGTCTTCAGTTAGAGGCCTCTTCAGCTCTGCTGCAACACAAACCCTACAGGAGATCCTTCAGACCTCTACAGGAGATCCTTCAGACCTCTACAGGAGATCCTTCAGACCTCTGCAGGAGATCCTTCAGACATATGCAGGAGATCCTTCACAAACCTACAGGAGATCCTTCAGACCTCTGCAGGAGATCCTTCAGACATATGCAGGAGATCCTTCACAAACCTACAGGAGATCCTTCAGACATATGCAGGAGATCCTTCAGACCTCTACAGGAGATCCTTCAGACATATGCAGGAGATCCTTCAGACACCTACAGGAGATCCTTCAGACCTCTACAGGAGATCCTTCAGACATATGCAGGAGATCCTTCAGACCTCTACAGGAGATCCTTCAGACATATGCAGGAGATCCTTCTTTCTTTCTTTCTTTCTTTCTTTTTTTTCTTTTCTTTCTTTTTTTCGTGGTATGGAGGTCTTGCTTTAGGTCTGTATGTTATTTCTTCTTTATTTTTCGGGTCTATCTGTCTTTTTGCGTTCTTGAGGTATGTTCATTCTTCTTCTTCCTTCCTTCCTTCCTTCCTTCCTTCCTTCCTTCCTTCCTTCCTTCCTTCCTTCCTTCCTTCCTTCCACCCGGTCCATCTCAGCTGGACGGTGGTTTGCCCCCGGGGTTCTCCCTGGGGCTTCCGTGCTGCGTCTCTGGAACACCACTTCGTTGTTTCCTCCATACACCAGCAGAGGCTTTTGCCTGCAGCCCCATGGCATGTTATAGCTTGTATTTAAGGCTTTAACCATGATTCCACTTGAACAGTACACAAAGCTTTACAAGTGTGGCCCATGACAGACACCAGTGTGGGGAATATTCCTCTTAAGGAATAAGAAAAAAAAACAATATTATCTCATCCCAGGCCACTGAGCCATCCAAAATCACAGCTGTTAAAATTCACGACGACATCCTCCCTGCATATTGTCAGCAGCTGAGGACACACGGACTTCTCTGAAAGACACGTCGAGGTGAGAAATGTGCTTTGACTCTAATACACTTACTTAAAGTGAACATTTATGTGAAAAATCCCATCCCGCTGAGTTCAAAGGCTTTGAAATGAGATTCAGACCCATAAATGATTTCAATTCAACACCAAGATTAGAGAATGTACACAACAAAGTCACAGAAAGAGGACGTGTGACTTTGTTTGCGCTGCCTTTGGCAGCTATGTCTCTGAATTGGTTACCTCGGGCTCCGTTTGATCCGTTTGGACGGGAGCTCTGGGAGTGGCAGCGTTCCCACTGCTGCTGTGTACACACACAAACACATACACGCCTCTAATAGACCCATCAGTGCATCACCACCACAGCAGGTGGACACAGACACAAACCAGATGTTCAACCAGCAGCATGCAGCTGCGAGGACACGCTACGCTCGTCTTCTTCGGACGCTTTAATTGGCGGCGCTGACCGGGGCCAGGTTGCACGAGTCACCTCCACAGCCATTAGATATGCAGATTCACCAGCGGCAGAGAAGGAGGGAGGGGAATTCGCTTTGTGTTTCATGTTGTTTTATTGCTTTCTATTTAACCTTTATGCTGTCAGCATCTCTGGGGAGGAGCATCTCTCTTCGGAGAATCGTGACCACAAGTACAATTAAAGACCTGAAATAAACAAAGACACAAAAGACTAAATTGGATAACAGGCTGCATTTTCTTGCAGATTTCAGCTTTGAATATCTTGTGTGTTCTCTTCCTCACTGGTGTTTTCTGCTGGTTCTCATTTTATTGTCCTCTGAACTAACCTTTCATCTACGTCCATGTCTTACATTCAGAAGACTGATAAGATGTTCGTGAGTAAGAGGAATTGGATTTTATTTGTGGCTTTACAAACCTGCAATGCAGCAGTCAATAAGACGATGTTATTTTCTGTCTTAAAAGAACATGCAACTGAGGTTCACACAACCACAAGACTTCTGGGCCAAAGTCCTGGACAGACGAGATGAGATCTAAGTAGAGGTATTTGATCTGAGTCCCTAGAACCATGTTTTGTGAAGAGATTTGGGGTTGTTTTGCAGCCACAGGACTTGGGCAGTCACTTCTGTAAACTGGGATGTTCTGGAGAAGAATATGAGGCCATCAGTCCAACAGCTAAAGCTTTGCTTAAACTGCATCTTGTACCTCAACAATGATGCAAAGCACAGTGGCAAATCTACATCAGAATGACTGAAAAGGTCATTTAGTTTTCTAAGTCCAGGAACTGAGATGGTGTTGCAAACCTGAAGAGAGATGTCGGAAGTAAACACCCACAATCCTTAATAAAACAATGGCGCAAAGAATAATGTGCTAAAGATTCCTCCACAATGATCTGAGAGGCTGAAAAACCGTACAGGAAAATAAAACTGCTCCAAGTACGTGCTGCTCAGTGTGGATCTACAAGCTGGTCGATCATGGGGGTACTTAGTATTTCCCACATGAGTCTTGTTTTTTTTCTTGTTTGTTTCAGGTTTGTTCAGTAAACAAAAACAGTTGTTTGTGTGATTTTGTGTGATTTTATGCACACAAAAAGAGCAAACAAACCAAAAAGACAACAAAACACAAGATTAAAAGAGGGGGTAACAGCACTCAATAGAGCAGAAATGTAAGTTATGTTAAATTATACACAAGTAAAAACTAAAAGAACGAAATTAGAAAAAAATACATTCTCAATTCACCCAATTTAAACTACAACAATGTATAAAGTATCACAGTTTTATGATTGTCTGTCTTCTAAAACGACCCCATGATCTGATTTACCAAAGAATTTCAAGTTTTAGCCAAATCAGATGCCAGATTAGTGATAAAACCCTTAAAATCCCTCTGCTGTCAGCCAAAATGTTGATTATAATAGACGACAGATGGCGAGCAGTGTGAGCGGTCTGGTTTTAGTTTAGTTCTAGCCAGCATCTTTCAGATTCCTGCCCTTCGTCGTCTTCTGTTTCCATTACAGTTGGTGTGTGCAGATTTGTCGCCTGCCTGGTGGTATTCCAGCGATTTCCTGAATCCAAAGATGCAGCCAGAAAAAGTCAGATGCTTCTGAGACTCGATCTGGAATTGATGATTTGGATTCTCGCCTTTTAAGGGGGCTGTAATTTAATGTTTATAGTCATTAAAAAGTGAGAACTATCTGCAAGCTGTGACAGACTGGCAGCCTCTCACCCCAGTGCATGCTGGGATGGGAAACACCCTTAATCAGCATAAAAGGAATATAGAAAGTTGAAAGATGGATCATTTAAATGCAAATTGAATTAATCACTTTTTAGAATGTTTCTAAACAAATCAGCGAAGTAGTGGGTTCTAACGAAGAGCTGAAGTCCATAATTGCCTCCATCGTGCAGCCTCCAGGCCACATTACGGCTGCTATAAGGAGCGCTGCGCACGCTCCGTTTCAGTCAGCAGGCACGTCGTGGTTTGACATCGGTGAAGTGACTGAATGTGAAACATGATGAAGGCTGTAAGAGTAAAACCTTTACCGCCGTGCGAGTGAAATGATGAGGAGGGATAATGAAGGGACTTTTATGCAAAGCAGAGGGTGTCACGGCGAAAGGCCCGCTCGTCTCTCCGAAGCCATAATGATGCATGAAGGACCCCTTCATGTTTATGACATGATTGTGAGGGATTTATTGTCACCCCATGATAATTAACATCAGATTATCATCCGTGGGAAGCTGTGAAGTCTCACATCGCTGCTGCTGCCACGGCTGGAAGTTCACCGCTGGCAGTTAACAATGCAGACAGCAGCGTCTGGAGGCTCCATTAGCACCTGGCCATATGTTAAACAGCGGCAGCTTTAGCCCTTATCTCCGTGAACCGTCATCATTCAACCAGGCATTCACACTTCTTCACTGAAAATGGCCCACAGCATCACCAGGTCCATCTACCGGCAGAGGCTTTTAGGCTCCAACTCAGCCTGATGAGGGTTTTTAACCTTAATATCGTCACGGCCTCAACGTTATACAGTAGTCTGATTATACAGAAATGATTAAGATGATGGAAAATCTCTTCAATGGATGAACACTAAAAAAAACACAAAAAAAGATTATTGCTAGCAATGGGTTTTAAAAATGCTCAAACACTGATAGGTTTGTGTCACACTTTGAGGATGTTCCGGGTTCGGCTTGTTTCAGGAGGTTAAAGGAAAATTTGATGAAAAACTAACTACCAATTCAAAAACACACATTTCTGTCATTTTGTTCGGGGTTGATTTAGTCTGCAGATGTCTGTTCGGTGAGCTGTTTTGATTGGCAGGGTTCTGTGACATCACAGAACCACCCACTTTTAATCATGATGCTGTTTAACCCAAAACAAGACAGCACAAAGCTGGAACTGGGAGGCGGAGCAGAGTTGAGTCACTGACCCCGCCCCCTAAAACAAAAACAGCAAACAAACAAACAAAAAAACATGATTGAAAAGGGAGCTGGTGCACTCCATCTAACGGTTTTCTGTGACCTAAATGTGTACCAAAACCTCAAACATTGTTGTTACCTTTGTCAAAAGAAGAACAACAAGTTCTGTGGGTAACCAAAATAAAGGTATTAACCAAGAACTGTGGCGCTTTGAGGCGTCTGGTTTGTTGCAAATACTGATTTTCACCATGTTCCTCAGAAGTCGCCGTCCTTCCCGTTCAATACAAAACATCATCATCACATTCCGGAGAAATCTGCATGAATGAGACGAGGCCAAAAATCGGAACAACATTTTTAGAAATCACTATCAGACGTTCGTCGAGCCATCCACAACTTAAAGCTCGGTGTGTTTTGGTGCTACACGGACCCTCCTGCAGTCCAGACCTTTCACCAACTAAAAAACATTTATGTGAATTTATGTAAATACAGAAAAAACGTCAAAGAAGATCCAGGACTGCCAGGATGGCGTGGGTCCTGGATCAGACAAGAATGGGACGACATTCCTGTCCCAAAGCTCCATCAGCTGGTCTCTTCGGTTCCCAGATGTTGATGGACTGTTGTTAGAAGAAGAAAGGATGCTGCATCGTGACAAACATCACCTTGTCAGCATTTCTTGCAGATGCCATTTAAATTAGACATGAACTAATATTTCCCTTAAGTTGGTACTTTTCTCACTTCCAGCATTTTAAATGTGTTGTGTTGTCTAATGAATTTAATATGAGTTAACTAGAATCATCTCATTCTCTTCTCGTTTACACTCTAAGTAACTTTGTTGGAACTGAGGTTGCAGTTGGATTTATGAATAAAATATTCATTTCACACGTTCTCTGAATTTGTTGGTCTAAACACAGGACACAGCAAACCAACTCCTGATGTCTCCACACATCGGGAACAGCCCTCGCCATGGATCCATCAGCTGGCATCTCCCGGCCACCCTGCTGAGACTTCCCAGCATTCCTCACAAGCTGTCCAGCTGCTCAGATCATCCGAAATCGGCAGTCACTCGGTCCACATTATGCAAAACGTCAAGTAGGCGAGTCGGGTGTAAAACTGAAAAACAACACCGGCGTCCCAGGAAAGGAAACAAACGCAGGATGGAGAGATCGTTCGTTTCCTGTGCCTCCCCTTCTTCAAAAGTTCCCACTTTTTCCAGCAGCCTGAAAGCAGCAGGCTGAAAGGCGGCTTCTCAATATTTAAGGTGAAGTATAGGAAATGTAAAAGGCTTTGGAGTGCGTTTGATTCATTATTCAACTCCCGACTATTCTCTCCCTCGCTCTCTTGTGCTGTGTGCAAGAGATAACAGCTTGGCTGCACGCTTTAATTCGTTTGCATCGCAGATTAGACAAAAAAAAAGAAAGAAATATAAACAATCCTGAAGAATGTGAAATGACTATATCTTTTCTCCTGCTTTGCTCTTTTGCAGTTACTAGCAGTTACTCTGCTATCTCTCCGGTTTCGGCCAAGTTTTCCTTTAATTTTCATTATTTTCTTGACATTTGCAGTAAAAGCAAGAAGGTGAGGATGATAGTGAGTTATTGCCCCAGAGTTACTCTCTCAGAAACGGGCCTCAAGCCGAGCAGAAGAGGAGCAGGCAGCAGATGAAAGGCAGATGCTTTGATTGCAACAAAAATGAGACATGAAGAAGAAGCGATTACACTGGAATCAGCTCACCTCAGATCTGCTCACCAGCAGATCTTTTTTCCAGTTTTTTTTCTTTACAGGGGGTGTACACAATGCAGAGTGAGCTGAAAAAATGGAATGAAATTAAAAGAAATATGTCTCACACACTCACAATCCAGAGCATAATTGGCTTCCTGGACAGACTTCAACCGTTGGGAGATCTTTGACAAAACCATACATAAATAAATCCATTTTCCTGTGTTTTCTGGGTCTCTGGCTGCCTGCAGAAAAGGCCTCGTTATATATGGAAATCAGATCCTCCTCCTCCTCCTCCTCCTCCTCCTCCTCTTCTCTCCCAGTCGTCCCCCTCCCTCCCCCGCCAAATGCCTTACTGGCTCCTGCCCATGCAAATGCAGGCCGGGACGCGGATCCATTTACAAAGAAGATACTGTGAGAGAGACGGAGGAAGCAGCCATGAAAGTGGTTGAAAAAAAATCTGAATCAGATCGCTGAAGTGTGACAGCAAATGGGCGTGGCAGCTGAAGCGTACATGGCTGCATCCACGCGAGTGGGCTGAAAGTGCAAACTCACACTGAGCACATGTGCACCTGCTCTCGACTCACAGCCTCTAGTGGATTTTTGACAGAAGGTGAAGGACCGAACCTCAGAGATCGGAGCAGCGAGAACAATGAGCACACTTGTCAATGATGTGTGTTTTACCACCTGTTCATGAATTATTATTTATAGAAAACCCACAAAAGACAGTTTTTAAGGTGGTGCGGCAGACGCGGTGATACTGAGCATTTACCTCTGCTGTGAGCGCTTCCTTGTTTCACATTTACGTGATGGAGTCAGGCCTTTTCTGTGGTTAAACATGAAGGAAAAGAAAGCCACTTTGGCAAAGCGACGCAGGAAACCTAAAAGTTTATCAATTTTATGAAGGAACCATGTATGTCCTCCATGCAAAGCTGATATTTGACATTTTACTGGTATCGTATCTTTTTTATCAGCACATGAATTATTGAAGGTTCGTGATTATTTCACATCTAGCTGTGGCTTCAGCTTTCTGGACACCTCCTTTAAAGGAGACTTGTTCTGCCATTTTACAAAAAAGAAGTATTCATGACATGATGGGTCAAAATCCTGCTAGATGCAGCACAACAGTCTCCTTTTCAGCCAAGTCTTTACAGCTGTGTTCAAAGTAGCTGGTTTCAGGGGGTGGAGTCAGACACTCAGCTTGACTCCTCCCCTCGTCTATGTGACGTTTCCAGTGTTTCACTGTTACACCTTTTGCTTTCCACTTAAGACATACAGCATATGCAGCGTCAAGTTGGGTGGAGGAAAAGATGTGGATGCTCGCTCCTTTTATGCTGGCATGGGTCTGTGATGTCACAGTTCGCTGCAAATGTGAAAGATGGAATGCGAAAGTGACATAGTTGTGTCATTACAAACGTACAAATATGGAAAGATTTATTTTCCATAATAATAAAAAAAAACCTGCAGTTAAATGTTGTCTGAAGGAGCGGCTCTCAAAGGCCACACAAATATGTTTTTAACTTAAGTTAGAAGAGTATCTGAGCCACATAGAATCCAGATAAAAACCAGAGACAACCAAAGACAGAAACGCAACGCAGACAGCGTTTGTCCTCGTGTTCGACGGCGGCGTGAATGAATCTAAACTGCAGCTGCATCATTTCATCTCACCGGTGTACCTCTGTCAGCGGCGTGTTATCTGAACTGCTGTGAAATCGCAGAGTAAGTGTCTCAAAGACGTGAAAACGTCCGTGACAACTTCCACCTGTAACCCACAGAGAAGACCCCAAAATGAGACGTCAGGGCGTCCTCAAACTGAAACCCAGTGAGACCGTGCCCAAGTCTGATGCATCAGACCAACGGCTGCGAGGGAGCTGCAGACACGCTCCATTTATTATTTATCTTTCAATAAGCCTTTCATGCATTAATAATACATATCTATCTATCTATCTATCTATCTATCTATCTATCTATCTATCTATCTATCTATCTATCTATCTATCTATCTATCTATCTATCTATCTATCTATCTATCTATCTATCTATCTATCTATCTATCTATCTATCTATCTATCTATTATCTATCTATCTATCTATCTATCTATCTATCTATCTATCTATCTATCTATCTATCTATCTATCTATCTATCTATCTATCTATCTATCTATCTATCTATCTATCTATCTATCTATATTATTATTATTATTATTATTATTATAGCTGTCATTATTCATAAACTGTTTAAAGGCTCTACGGCCTAAACTCACCTTGCTCTGTGAGTAAAAGTAACATTCATTTAGAGAAGTTTGTTTTGTTTGAGAACATAGTCAGGTGTTTTTGAGCAAGGCACTGACCCCAGTGAAACCCTGCCACCTCCACGAGGAGAGCTGCGGAGCCACGTGGTTGTTCCCCAAACACAACCCGAGCAGCAGACGGGCGGAGCTACCCAACAGCCCAACGCCGTTACCCCAATTAGCTGCGACATCCTCCCACCACGGCGAGGGACGCGTCCCAACGGGTCGAAGCGGGGGGGCAGAGACCCCTGCTGCTGAGCGCAGGAACGCGCGAACACACAGTCCTCGTTAAGGTTACTGACTCTGCTGGTGACACACAGATGACAAGGATAATTTACCGCATGGCTGCGTCTCCTTGTCTTTGAGCAGACTGAAAACACACACACGCGTGCAAATTAAGTTTAAAATGAGAAGATGAAACTTTCTGTTCCCTGCGGGTAAATTAGGAGGTCGCAGAGGCAGAAAAGAGTGCATACACAAAAGAAGAAGAAAATTAACCGCAGAGCAGCTGGGAATATTAATGGACAACTGGGATTACTGTACACGGAACACTCCTTAAA
Organism: Xenentodon cancila; assembly: GCA_014839995.1. Classification (NCBI taxonomy): domain Eukaryota; kingdom Metazoa; phylum Chordata; class Actinopteri; order Beloniformes; family Belonidae; genus Xenentodon; species Xenentodon cancila. The sequence continues at coordinate 1,861,566 of CM026205.1, forward strand.
GAGGGAGGAAGTTTGGGAAAAATGCAACGTCAGAAAAATCACTACCTGGCTTGAAGATTTTTTCACCTGCACCCTTCAAGGCAGTCCTTCAAGTCCTTGCCGTTTTTACTCATTAAATCCTTTCAGCTGCCTGGAACAGCTGCAGCATTTCTTCCTGTTAATCACTCATCTGCTGCTTGTTTTTCCTTCTATTCCTCCAAGTTCAGGATGTAATAAACAGAAGAGTGTACATCACAGCCTTCCTGCAGTCTAAGGTGAAAGATTAAAGGAATGACAAGCAAACATTTAACAAATTAGTTTGAAGAGGTGTCAATAATGTAAAGTAGATTATTCTAGTAGAAGCTGATTGTCTTAGAAAAACAACTTCCACTTCTATTTAAAAGGAAAGAGACAACATCGCACTTTAGGTAAATAAAAGACAACAGGCTGCCCTAAAATCCTACAAAATCAGACACACGCACAGACAGGATCCAAACAGAAACTGACATACTTTCAGAGGTTCTGAAGGCAAGAAAGAGTCTGAACATCGTCGTACATGAACCTTTGCTTGTACAAAGTACAAAGTACAAAGTACAAAGTACAAAGTACAAAGTACAGCTAATATCTCAGCAGTTTACACATGTAATTAACGCTTAATCACTGAAGAGACTTAAATCATGAATAGTGCAACAATTCATTTCCCTTCAGGGATTAATGAAGTATTTTGGAACTAAACTCCACAACTTTTTGGAGGATCTCCTGAAGCTCCACAGTTACAGCTGGAGAGGAGGTGGATGGGAATTTCCCCAGAAAGTTGCTTGTAGCTCATTTCATCTATATGGACTCTTGAATCTAACAAACTCACACTCAAACTTTGCTCACCAAAACTCAGGAATTCATGCACTCGTTGGGACTAAATATTACTCCAAGTTTGTGATGAAATAGCAGTAGGTAGGTGAGAAAACATGTTTTTCTCTGGATGTTGACTGAACGTCTCAAAACTACGTCTGAGCAAACCACAAGAAACCGCGGGACCTCTGGAACGATGTCGTATGGACAGGTGAGGCCAGCGTGGAGCTGTTAATACCCGGCGCCATGCTTAGATGAAAACGCAGCATGGTGGTGGAGGCGTGATGGGCTACGACAGTCCGATAGCGAGAGCTGGGCTGAAACTAGGTTTTGGGAAGGTTGACGATCTGAAGAACAGCCACGAATCTACATCAGAGTGGCTGAAAAAAAAAAGAATCAGATTCCTCGCAGACGCAGCGACTCTGAATACGATAACACTTGTATAAAAACGGATGTACGGACGGTGAGGGCTATGTTCTTTGATTCATTGTTCTTATTTCAGTAACCACTTACTAACAGAACAGCGCCGTCTGAAAAAGATGAATCCAGGCCAGCTGACGGCTGAAGGCCGCCCACTGTACCGCTGTTGTTCGCCGCTGTGTGTTTTCTGAGTTTCTGGGCAGCAGTGGAGCTCTGTGGGACAAACCATCAAATAAAACAGTCTTCTGGCATATTGATGACTCTTAATCGTTGTATACTCAGTGAAAGTATGCAAAATAACTCAATTTTCTTCTTTACTGAAACGCACACATATGCAGAGAAATGGTCCGTACAGCCCTCAGGACCACGACTCAACCAGAAGGAGTCAGAGGTCAACAGAAAATGGACAGGAAGGGGACCATGGAGGACTGTGCTGGAGTATGACCGCTACAACTGGAGCAGAAGAAAATCACGCCCCTGGACAGCACTTCCCAGCGTGACACACACACACACACACACACACACACACACACACCCACACACACACACAGTTACACACACATGCACACACAAACAGTTACACACACATGCACACACATGCACGCACAGTAACAGAAAGCAAAACATACAGCTAAGTGGAGGACAGTGTATTTACAATGCAGGTCACGCAGGCAGAGATGAAAACACACAGTCATGAACTTCGGTCACTGGTGTTGGTGTCACCTTTGTGTCACACGCAGAACTCGCAATAACACACACACACACATGCACACACACGCTCACACACACACACACACACACACACACACACACACACACACACACACACACACACACACACACACAACGCACACACACGCTCACACACACACACACACACACACACACACACACACACACACACACACACACATACAGACACACACACACACACGCTCACACACACACACACACACACACACACACACACACACACACACACACACACATACACACACACACACACACACACACTCTAAACACTTGAACCAAACACTAAAGGTTTCCAAGAGAGGGCATCCTGTCTTGCGTGTTGGTCCTTCTGGCATGGATTCAGACTAACTTTCCAGAACATGTAGCCTTTGATTGGTGGAGGTTAATGTGGTGGGCGTGGTCAAGCCTGGGGTATAGCTGTGGGAGAGTAAGTCAGCGATGGACTGCGAACAGCACAGAGACGGCCCAGCTTTCACATCACATCATGTTCATGCAGCGTGAGTGTGTTTTTGGGATGGTTGGGGGACATGTGCAGGAGTGTATCTGTGCCACAGGCAACAATCGCAGGCAACTTTAATGTGTTTGTGTGTATTTTTTCATTGCGCAGCAAAGACAAAGGACAGGGTTTGTGTGTGTGCACGTGTGTGCAACGACCTATAACAGCAGCCTCAGCCTGACTTGATGTGGGTTGGACTTGCATCTTGCATATCAAAGCACAACTTATCACTCAACTGTGTGTATGCGTGTTTTCTTGCACGTGTCAGCTTTGCCAAGAGGTTAATTGAGGGGAAGGCCTCTACACCACCGCCCTGGGAAACGCTCTGCATGCACCACCTCATTGGACATTTGGCACCGTGCTCTGACCACACGACCCGCCGGTGAGTCCTCTCTCTGAGCTCCGGGACAGAGGTGGGATGGAGGACGGGGACCCCCTGCAGTTGTCAGAGGCTCCTTGCTGGGCTGCCGGGGCAGCTGCAGCCCCCTGATCCCCGACCTGCTGGAGCTCAGACAACAAACTAATCCTTACAGCACACAGAGGAGCCACTAATAGGAGAGGATTAAACTGACAAATACACCCACTCCCACGGCTGGTCCTCCCCTCTGCTCTTCCTAATTCTTCCTCTTGATGTTCTCCTCCTTATTGTTTCTCCTCTTCCTTCCTAAATTTGCTCTATTTAAGTTTACACTTTAAATGATTAAATAATCAACCAAAGGAATGTGAGTTCATCAACAAAAACAAGCATTTTGAAGCTGTTAAACACCTAGATCGCCAGTGTTGATGAACCAGCCACTGAAAATACTGTGATGAGGAGAGAATGAATGTTAATCCTTGTAGTACTACTCTTGTCCCCCTGGAGGTGATTTAAACTATTGTGGCATTTGGTTTACATTTGTGTACTCAAATGAAGAAGAAGGCGATGTTATGCTGGGTGTTCTCATTTCCATGTGGTTTGGTGAATGAACATGGTTTGGAGACCTGTTTGGGACTCAGTTGTCTGATCATGTGCGACCTCACTCAGGTTGTGAGAGGATGAGCCACAAGTGTGCAGGATAAATGTACCGCGTCACCCCCACCAGCACCCACTATCGCCAGAAAATAAGAAAAAAAATGTCTCGAGTCAAAGAGACAGACGACTCAAAAACACACAAAACGAGACAAATGAAACTGACCATTTCTGTTGCTTTCTTCTAATGTGGAAAACTCAGCAAATAAAAAGAATGTAATATGATACCAACCGGGTCCATTTCTTCTAGACTGGTTAGTAGGCTAAACTATCGTTTTTAATGTACTAATATTAACATACTTGTGGTTACTGTGCACTTTGTCATGGCCACCTAGCTGGAGAACATCTATGGACTGTTCCACTGACCTCCACTCTAGACCACAACCACAAGACCTAAGATGTGGTCAGGATTAGGAGTTACAGGTCAGGAAATCACACGGTTCTGGTCCAGGTGGAGGTCAGTGGAGCGCCATGCTCTGCAGCCAGGTCCTTCTGCACTTCGTTGCACCTTATCTCCAGGTACATGAGCTTTTCACATTCCCCATTTGGTTTGGAGTGGTCGCCAGTCCTTTGTACATTAACTGACATGGGATCAGCTGTGAGCTGGTTGTCTTCAATAACCCACATCTGAGGGTATACTTGAACACGGGTCTGCTCTGATATAAACAGGCTGAAGCGGGATCGCGGGACCTGGGAAGACAAGGATGTCCATGAGCTCCACATCCTCAGAGCCCAGGATGCCATAAACCAGGAACTGTAACATGTAACTGGCTACTAAAATGACAGACCTTTGCTACCAAGAACTAAAACCCATGGAAGAGCGTTAGAAAGAGGTTCTGTGCAAACGACCACAAGGGTAGTGGAAGATCCGTGCAACATGATTTGAGGTGGAGCCACTCTTCCACCCTTTTGCTTTGCAAGGAATCATGGATCTTGCCCCCTCTCCATCTCCTGCACCCAGCGCTGCATCTCTTCCGATGTTGGCGAGGCCTGCGAGGCCAACCAAACAGACATGTTACGCTGTACCACTCGACAACACCTCCTGACTCCTCTTCCCTCCCCTCAACTCGGCTCCAGGCACCTGGGAGGCAATAACACCCCGTACATTTGCACTGCCAAGTGCGCAATAAACACAAGTTCGTTGTCCAGGGAACGTTACGGGGTCTAATCTATAAATGCCTAATATCAAACTTTGCCTTTCTTACCCTCTCTTCGTACTTGTCTGATTCAGTCCTCAAACTTATAAATCTTCTGTTAACAGCTCTCTTCCTCCTCGTCTTCCTCTTTTTTATCTCCTCTTCCCTTCCATACTTCACATATTTCTTCATCCCCCCCTCCAGGTGACTGTCAAGTTGATGCAAGGTCTGTAAAGCCAGCAGGCTGGAAAGAGCTGTGGAGTGTGTGTTCACGTGTGTGTTTTTTGTGAGTGTGCGTGTTGGGGAGTGGATTATCCAGGTTCCTGGACTTGGTGTTTGCTCGCAGCCGTGCGGAAAGCTTTAATGAGAAGTCGCTATTTACACTGGACAGAGTGGGACACAGACAAAGAAGTGGTATAATCACAAGGTTCAGCAAAACACCAAAATGTGTAAACACGCACGCTAACCAGTGCAGTAATGGGATTTCTAAGGTTTCTTCTATAAACCAGTATGTCCTCTGTCTACTCATTAACGTGCACCACCACCACCACCAACACACACTCACACAACCACACACACTCACACACACTCACCACAACCACACACAAACCACACACACCACACACAACCACACAAACCACACACACGCAACACACACACCACACACAACACACACAACCACACACAACCCACACAACACACACAACCACACCACAAAAACACCACAACCACACACACACACACACCAAAACACACAACCACACACAACCACACACAACCACACACACACACAAACAACCACAACAACACACAACAACACACACAAACCACAAACACCAAACAAACACAACACAAACAACCACACACAACCACACACCACAAAACACACACACAACCACACACAACCCACCACACAAACAAACACAACACACACAACCAACACACAAACACACACAAACACACACAACCACACAAAAACACAAAACAACCACACAAAACCACACACATCCACACACACTCACACACCACACACAACCACACACAACCACACACAACCACACACAACCACAAACAACACACACAACCACACACCAACACACACACACACAACACACACAAACCACACAACAACACACACCACACACACCAACACAACACCACACACAACACACAACAACACAACCACACACAACCACACACACACACACAATCACACACTAACACCACAACACACACAACCCACACAAACCACACACAACACACACTAACACACACACTCACACAACCACACACACACTCACACATCCAACACACTCCACACACAACACACACACAACCACCACAACCACACAACCACACACTAACACACACAACCACACTAGCAATCACACAACCACACACACAACACACACAACCACACACAACCACACACACTCACACACACACTCACACACACTCACACAGCGCTGACGCCGTACTGCTGCAGAGCTCTGGGCACAGTAATAATTTGGAGGTTGTATCGTGGTCTCTCCGTTTGCGTCATGGTGGTGTAGGTGCATGTGTGCGTGGCTCCGTGCTAGTAGAGGTTTGGATGAGAGCATCAGAAGACACTTGCTCCAGAAAACATCTTTTATTTATTTATTTGGAACTTTTTATGAAATATGCACATATTTGATCCAGTCAGCTTTGTCCCTCCTTTAATGTGCACAAACGGCACTGGCAGGGCCACATGATTGATCGTTACTGTGATGTGATACTGCGACGCGCATCACTAATAAGCGTGAAAGTAGCTGGAAGTCCAACACGCGACACCTGCAGGCAGCTACAGGCAGCAGGAGTTCAGAGCTGCGACTGTTACAGCACCAACAGTCAAACCGCAGCACATTTTATCCAGTTCTGTAATTTGATGTTTGAGGTTTTACCTTCTTCATACAGAAAATGAACCGAAGATGGGAACAACTTTCACAAGTATCCGCTGCAGTGGGCCTTCCTCGACGCCTATGAGCAGAGACGTCTACGCGGCCTCTCTACAGGGTAAATATGGGACTTCCTTTTACAATGGAAAGATTTAAGTGGCATTTGTAAATATATAGATAGATACTAGATACTAGATGCCTGACAAAGGTTTCCACAGTAATTTCTTGTCGATGTAATTACATCAGCTATTGATGAATGACTGTTCTTCATGCATTGCTGTCTGAGGAATTGGAGCAGGATTGGAGTCCTTTAATGATATAATGCACTATAGATGAATAAATATGCAGTTTCAGAACATTGCTTTTTCAACATTTCACTGAATTTATTCACAAAATGCATGCACCACCTCATCTTTGGCTGATTTGGGGTCGTTTAAGGTCGGAAGCTGTTTAAACTGTATTATATATCGTAGTTTTCAACCTCCTGCAGGTCCGAACCTTTTTCACGGCTGTCATGTCGCATGGATGTCACAAACACAGTAATGTTTATGTTTTAATGGCAGCTCAGCCAAGGCTGAATTAAAAAAGAAAAAAAAGTCCTGGATCCAGATCCTGAACTTAGATCAACACCACTTAATCAAGTTGGCCCGATGCCCATTTCTATCATTACATTTTTATGCAAATCTGTCTATAACTTTTTGAGGACTTCTGCAAACAAACAAGAGCGCTCAGAGGGCATATCAGCCACGAACTAAATGTGCTGTTTATGCAGATTTAATAAAAGTCCTCCTTTTTCATACCAGAAGTGCTTTTCCCATAATCCAACTCAACAGGTTTCATAAAATTTGTGTCAGAATCATTTGAGTAATCAGAGCTAACACACACACACAGCGATGATCATCAATCATGTGAAACGAAGTGTGCATCCTCAGATCCTTAACCATTACTACACCAAAATGCTGAGGCGCGTATGAAAAACGAAGCAGTGCAAATCGCTTCGACCAGCTGTTGAGCACCGGAGTGCAGATGTGATGATTCGGGGTGTTTCATGGGATGACGGGAGCCTCGTGGCCATTTAATCAGCAGTCATAATACTACTAATAATAAACTTGTCTGTATAATATTTTAAGTGTAGCGGTTGGATCTGGGGTTAGATATGGGTCATTGCAGAAGACGCTGATCCGTAAAGAGCTGAAGTGGGTTCCTGAGGGGAACTGGGAAAGGAAACACCGTACAAAAACGTTTTACATTATGGAGCAGTGTGGCGGTGCACTGGGAGTTTCAAAACTAGAAGGATTTTCCATTGAATAATGTACAAAACAATAAAGTATCTACAATGGGGAACTACATTGCATTTATCATTCATTGGTGATCTATTTTCATGCCATGAATAACTTAAAACTATCAAGCTGAATTAGTTTCCACTGAATTATTTGAAAAACCCAAACTGGCTGGAGTCCCCAGGTTCATTACTGGAACTCTGCAGCAAAGACGTGTGTACTAAAACACAAGCTTGTACACCTATTCTTGTTTGGAAGCTGCACTTTCTTCCACCCAAATCCCTGAATCTGAACCATTATCAGTTAAGGTAACCATACTTTGGTCATTTCCATGCACAACCTTTGCTCTTCAGTTCATGTTTAAGATGATAATTCACTATAATACAACTGGAGGTGAGTCAGAAAACACAGAAAAGCATTAAATGAGCACTTTAGCCTTAACCAGGACTCTGGAAACCACTTTTACCACATCAGAACCAGTCTTTGGTCGTCGCAGACGTGACTGGTCCACACTGTCAGGGCAGGTGCTGTTCAGGTAACACAAACAAAAACAGTCGACTTTGCTGTATTTCAAATGACATCCGAATGAATTTCACAGGCTCTAAGTATAATCACAACCTCTCAAGCCTAAGCTTACTCTGAATCAATGTGCTTGTGATGGTAACAGATTTAAATCCCCAGAACACGAGTCACACACGCGACGAACACGCATGACAAGCTCGGACACGCCAACACGCAAAGATAGATGGCTGCACCTCCTCGTACTCACTATTTATCGCTTCTGCATGTTCAGACATGAATGTGCTCACGTGCCGTGGTCTCTTAAAACTCCCTCCCTCCATCCAGCGCTCCATCCTTCCATCCTCTCCTGTCCAGAGAGTTGGATGGTGATTAGCGTTGGGATTCTGGGACTCTGGCCTCAGTTTTCATTAACAGCCATAAACACAGTTGTGCTGCACTATGGAGACCGACACTGCAGGCTCTGACAGTCTCTGTGTGTGTGTGTGTGTGTGTGTGTGTGTGTGTGTGTGTGTGTGTGTGTGTGTGTGTGTGTGTGTGTGAGAGAGAGAGAGTCAGTCTATAACTGGGTGAGCTTTGCTGGTGCTTTGATGAGGAGAGAGCGAGGGGTGCTGTTTATCATGACAGTAATTAAGCACATAGTTTGGCTTTAATCAAAATATGACAGCAGCAATAAGGATGCCCCCCCCCCCCCCCCCCCCACACACACACACACACACGCGCGCACACACACACACACACACTCACACACACGTGCGCGCATGCACAACTTCTTTAGCTTAACTCAGCACACAGGGTGTGAAGCCTGAGATCTAAAATGCACATAAATGACAGTAAAGATTACATTTTTCTTTCAGGTTTAGTGCTGCAAACAAATATGTTATAAAATGCCATCTTGCTTTTATTTATCCTTTACAAATGGTTACATTTAAATTTACTTACTGTTAATGTTCCCCAAGATTAAATATTTCACAACCTCAGATTATCGAAGTTCTAAAATCCTTCACATACACGATCCATTTATACGGCAACCTCCATTATAGTCTATTTTATAATGATTAAATAACAAAATGATGCTTTAGTGAGTTTTATGTGTCTTACTGTCAACTTTTGAAAAAAAAGAGTGTAAATGAGCCTCCAGACGACACTAAAACCCATAATAAATGTTGCCTGGTTCCTACTCGTCTTAACACCAGGTAAATATAACCTCATTGAAGAGCGACACATGACGCATTACTGCATCATTATTTATTGATCACAAACTCCATTAAGCCTCCCTAAAATGCAGTGTCTTTTTTATCTCGTTGAACAGGTGGGCTGGTCCTCATAGATGATGAATGCACATCCTATTGTTAAGCATATAAAGCATATTTCCTTCTAATATTTGCGCCCCTCCGTCATGTCACACAGATAAGATAATTAAGACTCAGGGGTCTACAAGCGGAAACCTTTTAAATGTTTCTTACATTCGCTGCTGAACTCCTCCTTTCGTGCTCGTTCGCTTGGCGCGAGCTTCAAAATACCATCAGCCTACAGTCATTTGCTTCTTCACACATTTTTCAGGGTCTTTTACAATTGGCCCTGAAGGTAAAAAAACAGCTGCTTTACAGATTTTTTAAAAAGTAGATATTGAATGTTTGGTTGCTGCAGCGTAGATCTTTACTGCACGTGGTTTTTATTCCACCCGTGGAGCTGGTTTCCTGTTGGGTTCATTTACTGATGTTGGACACCAGGGACAAAAAAATGTTAATTTACCAGGATTAAGTTATAACTTTACGGTATAAACGTCATAACACAAGCAGGAAATGTAAACCAGTTATGAACATTATATCTGTTTTATAAAGACAACTTGTGCAGAGTTGAAGAAACACCTTTACTGTCTGTTACTCATGTTTAACGATAATTTACAGAATTACATACTTCACAGTACATCTGTTTCTGCTGTGCTTCTTCAAAAAATCTCAGAGGTTTTTCATACAGAATTTTACACAAACATAGAAGCAAAGTTTAAAGTTTGAACAGGCTGTTTAATTGGACTTCTGGTACCAGCTTACAAACACAGAGAAGGAAGAAGGGGAAATGATTTATTGATCAGGCCTAAATGTCCGAGAGGTGGCTCCTTCTCTCTTTATATAAATTATATGAACATTTTATGGTCCTTGTGTCGTCTCCGCTCCTGGGAATGCTGCCTGGAATGCTTTACACTTCTGAATAAAATTTCGCACTGCAGAATGATGAATCCCAAATAGCATGAAACTGGTTTTATAACCTTTTCCACATTTGATGTTTGGCAGCAATTGCTTCTCTCAAACCATTGCTTAGATCTTTCCCTCTTGACATTGCATTATCAGACACACCTGAATGCTCCAGACCAGAGCAAAAAAAGCAAAAAAAAAAGCGTTTTTTTCCTGATGCTGACACCGGCTACAAACCAGTGATCTTTATGACGTTTAAATGGAGCTTGTGAAGCAGCTCACTGGTGGAGATAAAGACGGGGAGTCTGGATATTCAGCCACACTGACTCCTAAAAGGCTCAGTATGAAATAATATGCAGCACACAACCCACAGACCTGAATGTGGTGCAGTTTCGTTCAAACGTCTCCCCTCCGTACCACACCTTCACATTAGCATCACACATGCAGCAGCAGACAAAAGGAGCTCAAATCCAGCAGCTGCAGCCGAAGCTTGTGATACCAACACTTTATTGTAATAAAAACCTCTGGATACAAAGTACATTCACAGATACAGCAGCAGGACATGAAGCTGCTGTGTTGGATTCCTACAGCAAACCAGTGTTCACTACAAAGATTCAAACTTATACACCGTTTTACAGCTTTATATCCCATAAACATACTGTTATAATTCAGAATAAACACACTGTTGCACTTACATCTAATCCAGGCTTTGATCACTGGTTACTCAGCTGTTACTAAGCTCTGGCACAAACCAACAAGCTGAGTCCTACACATATTTATGTACTGGAAGATACAAGGAAGTAAAGAGCTGATTGACAGGTCAGAAATATCACCAGTCTCCAATAATTTGATAAATAGGTCAATAAAGATTTTTAAACTGCCTGATGGAAAAATGCCTGATAAAAAACAAACAAAGAAGCTATTTCTCTGGAAAAATCGAGAGGAGTATTTGAAAGCCGGAGAAGAAGAGATAAGATAAAGGTGATTTAAAAAATATTGTTCACATATGGTTTAGCAGCAGAATGTCCCACACATTGTTCCACCAGAATCAATCTGAACGTTTGCTCCTTTTAAACACATTATACTGTGGTATTTATCTCATGATAAAACCTTTAACTAACTGTAGATTTCATAGTTATAATGATGCTATTAAGGGTTACAAGATTATTTTAGCACAAAGAATGGAAGCGAGGACAAACTGCCAGCGCCATCGAAACCTTGTTCAAGAATGTGCAAGACGAGAGAGACGTCAAATAACATTATTTAAATAACTTGTTTAAAAAAGAAGAAACAAATTTGTGAAATGTGTGCAGAAAAGCACAGGAATAAGAAAAATCTCTTATCTAAATATGGAGTATTAGGGCCACCTTGAGGGGGGAATAAAATCAATCCTAAAGGGAATGACTTTTTCCTTTTTTTGTCATTGAGACACTTTATTTTGTTGGTTTGAAGAAACAAGCAACTCAAAAACGTTGACGTAACACAGCTCTGTCTCTCAGGTTGGGCGTCCCAGGTCTCGAATTCATCACTTTACCTGCTTATTGCCTTGCAGTTTAGGTGAATGTGACATCTGAGCAGCGAATGAATAAGTAAGTGAGACTAATCACTCTTACTTTATAGATAATGGCTTGTTGTGCTACCACTTGTACTATCAGACCGCTGCCACCCTCTTTAGGTTGGACCTCGAAGGGCTGACGGCCAGTTAAGGGCTACGGCTGCAGTCCGATCCTCCTTCTGCCGGGGTCAGCTGATGCGGTCCGCCGGCCGGTGGCCGTGGACAGAACTGGGCCGAGCAGGTCGCCTCTTTGGCGGCCTGCTCTGGGGAAGCAGCTTAGGCATCCCCACCTTTGATGGGTGGGGGGCTCCAGTCCAGTAGCAGCCTCCGTCACCTCTTCTCCTTGAGCCACATAACGGCTTGCTGCGGGTTTTATCTTTTCCAACTTGTTGCAACTTTATTCGTTTAGATCTTCTTTCCCCTCAAGGTGGCGCCAGAAAAAAAAAAACTCTCCTGTACTTATCCTTGGTTTCAGAGCAGTTTTGTGTGTAAAAGGCTGTCTTAGGTGATGCTATCTCAGCATTAATTCACAGGAGACAATGAAAGTTTTACTTACGGCTCACTTACACATCATTATTAATGTGTTCGCACCAACATCATCACCCAAAAGCTGTTAACAATTTTACACTGGGAGTTGTTGTTTACATGTTTTGATTCACATTTCATGAGTGAAGGAAATGACTGAGTTTAATCTGAAGGAATTCCACAGGGAACGAGCCTCCTGACAATGACGGCAGACTTTTCCAACGGTTGTACGTGCCTAGTGCCGTTTGTGCAGGGACGTTTAAGTAGATGGTCATTCTGGAGCTAAATCAGGGTCACCACAGTGAGCATAAGTAAACGAGATTGTTTTTTTTTCTTCCTTTGATTGTTAGTGGTAGGATCAGATCTTTTGGAAATCTATTGAATGACTGTTACTAACCACTGATAATAATCTAACATTTCACACATTAGTTTTCCTGCAGGATTCTGTTTCCAATATTTGTGCTAAGCTTGGCTCAACACAATCACAAACTTTTACACTGGACACACAGATGGAAATGACCTTTGTTTTTCATTTGAGTTTGGTTTTACAAGAGACTCCCATAAATGTCAGAGTGCTCCTTTAACTGCGGGCAAATGTTCCAATCAAATATTGGAGAATGATCGTGGCAGTGGTGACAGTTGGGGGTGGGGGGGGCCAAAAGGTTCCCACAGCAGCTCCTACCAGAGTTCCTAGCGGCCCGTGAGAGAAGGCATGTTGGTTGATTATCTGCCAGTCACCCTGTCCTCCGAAACCTCACTGTCAATCATCAACTACAGGCACCGGGGCTACCAAAACAAACAAACAAAAAAAGACCCTCAAAATCAATGTGGAACTTAAGTTCTCACACAAAAAAGACAAAAAGCTCCAAAACAGCTGAAAAAATATAGTTACCAGAGGAAAAACCCCATGAAAGGCAGAGAAAATCCACTGCGGCCAGGACCAGTCCACTTGGGCTTCAGTTACATCCACAAAGGAAGCAGTGCAGCAAAGACCCCCCCCCTCCCAAAAAAACAAAACAAAAAAAAACCCTGCAAATGCAAAATCCACTTCCCAGAAAGTGATCTACCAAGGACGGGATGGAGAAAAAAATGACCCCAGAGAACCAAAGATGATTAGTCCCTTGTTATTCAGGACAACTTCTCTGACAAAAACGTGCTCGCTTTCATCTGCTTTTTGTGATGTGAGTCTTCTCCAAGGGAACAGGTACCAAGAATGTGAACATAAAACATTAAATAAATAAATAAATAAAAATAAAGCTGCTCACGACCACAGGCAAGGAGGGAAGGGAAGAGAAAAATCCTCAGAACTGCAGCAGCAAGGAAAAAAGCTTGAGGACTTAATCTGTTTTCTTTTTGTAAATTGGAGGAGGAAAAAAGAGGAAGCTTAAGATGCTCTTTGTGTCTTTAGTTTTGTCTTAAGGCAGTCTTTTTTGTCCGGCCCCCCTCTCCGGCTGGGTGCTTGACGACGCTCCACCTACAGGAGGATAGATACGAACGTCTTACACCTCAAGAAACGCAACGGAGAACACATTCCATGCAAAATGTCTCATCAATGAGAAGAGGAAAAAAAATGTCAAAAAAGGAGGATTAATTAAAAGCCGAGGAAAATAAGGATGTTAAAAAAAGTAGGAATTAAAAAAAAATGTAGCAGCCACTTGCAGAGCCACAACAACGCAAAATGAAGTCATAGATCAGTTGAAACATGTAGAAATAATTTAACGGTTCATGAACTCACAGTCACAGTTAAATGAAGCACTTGTTGCATCAATCAATCAATCATAATCAATTACTAAATAAAAGAACACATCTTGGGTTTTCCATCACACAAGTGAAAGAAAAACATAAAATGGTCAAAATGGTGCAGAACAAATCTAAAATGAAAATAACCTCAGTTACAAATGGTGCTCAGAAATACTTTCACTTTAACCTTCACTTCACCCCTAGAAATTCCAGTCAGAAATCTGATTAATGCATATTTAACAGTTAAATCACCCCACTGGAACTTTTACAGTTTCAGCTCAGCGGGTCTCCCTGCAGACTTTGCGGTAGCGTTGCGTTCGAGACTCTTGTTCAGACGTTCTCTAGTTTTCTCTCCATTCTTATTTAGTCGTCGCTGCCATCATGGCCACTGCAGCTCTGTGAGCTATTTTTATCGCTGTTATGTGACATAGTAAGACATAAGTAACGCAGTTGTCACGCGACACCGCTGAGACAGGAGTCCGAAGTTCTTTGGCTGGTCTTTATCGCAACATGAAAAAAGTACTTTATGCTGCTTAACTGAATTTTAGACGAAAGCAGTTTTGGTCAACTTAGTTGACAGTCTGAGTGACAGTCACACGATCCCAGCTCTTCAGACATGCTGTACTCAGTCCAGGAGTCATCGTCAGAACTAAGCGGTGCCTCTGAGGAAATGAGGCTGCTGCATGGTGCAGGAATATCAGTGGAAGTAGTTGTACTGGCAGTGCTTCATTAATACACAAATGAAGAAGCTCAGGTGCAGTCGATCTGTTGTAATAACCTGTGGTATGTGGTGTTTTTTTAACATTTGAAAGAATTTAACTGTTTTGGGATTTGACAAGTCGTACTGATGATAAAGTCATGCCAATGCAGTCGAGTCTCCAGCTCTTGGTTTAAAATCCACTGCTTCCCAGACTGGTTATAAAGATCCGAGCATGCACAGCGAGACCAAATGACACCGAAGTGTGCAGGACTCCAGGCACCGTTACTGCCCAGGACTCCAGGCACCGTTACTGCCCTGGACTCCAGGTATTGTACGTATATTCAGATTTGGGTACACTTTGAATCCAGTGACCTTTACCTTAGCTTTTTGATACCATTTGGATATAAATTGACTTAGAAATGACTATTATAACTACTCTATTCTACATATCCAAATATTCTAGTTGAAGCAGCAGTGCTGAATTTCATCTTGACAATAAAAGTCCTTTCCTTGTTAAATTGCTACGTCCCAGTTCTGCTAAAGTAGGAAAGCTGTTTTTTGACTTGATATTGTTCTGTGCTGTGACTTTATATAAAGACTTGCTCGGGCTGAATATTAATTTAGCTGCAGAGGCTGTACAGTTGGTACAATTGTGGCTTAGAGTGAATAAATAGGCTGAACAAAATGCCTAGAGGTCATATTTGTTAGAGTAACACAAGGCAAATATTTTCTTTGTGTACTTTTTGTATCCTGTTTAATAGTCTGCTGTTGTTTCTGCATTATTTTATTTAATACACAGTGTGTGTGTGTGTGTGTGTGTGTGTGTGTGTGTGTGTGTGTGTGTGTGTGTGTGAGTGTGTGTGTGTGTGTGTGTGTGTGTGTGTGTGTGTGAGTGTGTGTGTGTGTGTGTGTGTGTGTGAGTGTGTGTGTGTGTGTGTGTGTGTGTGTGTGTGTGTGAGTGTGTGAAGAAAATTACAAGACCTGCAAGTTATGAATCAAGCTGCACAGTGGACGTGAACGTTTGCACCGACACACTCGTGGAGGAAACGTGTTGAAGTTGTAGCTGCTGGCTGTGGTGTGTCGTGATCTCACATTAGTTCAGGCTTGTGTGAGGTCGCATCTTTAACTGCGAATGCACAAAACTGACATATGTGCATGGCCTGAGGTACCACTTTCTGCACTTACAGTCCTTGTTTAATCCTTTCCCTATATAGTCTCCATCATCTTTCTCTTTTCTGCTTCTTCTAGTCCCCATTCCACGTTTTCTATGTTCTATGTTCTATGTTCTTCTCCATCCCAGCATTGATCCTCTCATTCGTCGTCTCCTCTGCTTCCTTGAATTTTCTGCTTTTAAATTCCAAACTGTCTCGTGCATCCATTTTTACTCTCTTCTCTAGAATGCCGCTTCGTCTTCGCCCTCCTCCTCCACTTCCTCAGTGCACCAGCATCTGTTCATAATGAAACACGGTTGGACGTCGTCCTCGTTTAGCACCTCCTCCACGCTACCTGCTCCAGAGGTTACCTCCCGCCAGGCACATTTGTTAGACACCATCAACACCTCCCAGCAACCTTCCCTTCCCTCCACTTTTCTTCCTCCTCACTGCCACCTCCTCCTCCTCCAGATGTCATTGATACAGGAAGTGGGTCACAACAGTGCTGAATCAAAGCCAGGTAACACGCGGCTCCAAGGCAGATGCTGTGTGTAATTCTAGCGTGGGTTCATATTTAGGAGGCAGAATACGAAATTTAGCAGCTGATGATTGGAGCATTTGGAGGCTGTAATTGTCAAGCGTACATTCTGCCGACTTGACAGATGCTGAGAATGTAATTACATGTAATAATTTAGAGGAAGAAGAAAAGCATTTTCTTCTCTCACTTTTCTAGTATTTATTTAACAAAAATGAAACCAAAAAAGACAAAGAAATATGTGGGCTTTACTAAGTACACCATTACTGGGTCCTCAGGGGGTAAGTTTGCAGCCAGGAGCTGCTAATCATCAGCCCTTGACAAATTAATCATCAGCAGTTGTGCAGAGGCCTAAGACATTTGCTGGTTCGAGGCGGTAAGCTGTGTGATAACACAATGCCATGAGGGAAAGAGATAACCAATCATTTTAGAGAAACATCTTTGTCTCATATCAATCTAGAAATGGTTAGAAAACTATTTAATAACTCATTAACTTCTGGGATAATTTTTTTTTTTTTAATTAAAAAAATTAGGAGTTCTGTATGTGAGAGACTGTTAACAAGTGGAAAATATTCAGGACAATTGCCAGTTTTCCCAGGTGGTCCTGGTAAACTTCAGAGATGAGAATATATCAGAGATAAGTATATTAATATCATTTTATATATATATATATATATATATATATATATATTAAAGTTACATTTTAGACTCTACAGGCTTCACTACACATTGAGTATATTGAATAACAATGTCAATGACAGCAGAATTAAAGGTCCAACAAGTTTTTTATTGATTTATTTATTTAATTGAGTTTGTTTAGAAGATTACCAGCAGAAAGCCTCGTCTGTCTTAAAACAACATGAAAACTGAAGTTCACAAAACTGCATTTGAACAAACCAAACGGCTTCGGGAACAATGTCCTACAGACAGATGAGGTGTTTGACCTAAAAACGCCACATCTGGCAAAAACCAAACAGCATTTGAGCAGAAAACCTGGCGCCCACTGTGAGGCCCTCTGGAGGAGAGGTGATGATTAGAGGAGAGACAAAGAAAGAGAGAACAAAAGATACGTAGGAAGAAAGAACCAAGAACTTGGAATGATTTAGTCAAAGTCCAAAACGAAGGGATGTGGTGGGGAGTGCATACCTGAATGTCCAAAAACCACAATGAACTGTCATTTTATCAAGAAAAATTCATTAAAATTACTCGACAACGACGCAACAGAAAGATAAAGTCATGGAAATGACTACTTGAAGCTAAGCTCCTATTAAACGTGGATCTAATGAGTCATGGGGTTGCTAACATGGCTTTTTACTTGGGCTGAAGTATTTGGTCAATAAATAATGGCCCAGTGAAATATAATCTACTTGGTTGTTTGTGTGAAATCGTCTTTGCTGCACACTAAGACGTCCTACCATAGATTTGTTTTTAATTACACTTTTAGGAACAAAAGAAAAGCATGGGATTACAAAGAGAAGATCCTGCCTGTGTGTGAAGATTCAAACATCAAAGTCACCATTGACATGACATTACACCTGGAGCAGTAAATGATCCAGGAGGAAAGAAAACACTTTGATCAGCATCCGACATCTGACATGTGGTTTTGATAAACACAATATTTAATACTGTCAGTGGACGTAACAATATAACTTCCTCAGTTGCCTTGAGAGTGGATGTTCATTTACACTCTTTGGTGAACACCTTTGTGGTAAAATATTCTAAATTCAAGGTTTCGCTTCTATCGTGGCGTCATTCACAGAGCAAGACTGTAAAAGGCAGTTGAAGCCAAAAGGAAGCAGCTTTTACCTTAGCCTTGTGTTTTCTTTCATCCACACTACAATCAGGCAGCAGTGAATTCAGACGCTCCTGAAAAACTACACATTTCACTCAATAACATTTGTAAGAGTTATTCATCCCCACAATATGTGAAAAGATGGTCACTAAACCTCGTGGACCACGGCGTCTCACAGCTTTGCAGAGTCTCTGGCTGAGTGGATACACTTAAAGTGGCTTGAAAAATATTTCAAAGGAATTTGTGGATGTTTTCTGTGGCTGGGTTTCATCGCTGATGATTTACCTCGGTCCTAGTCACTGTTTTTATCTGGACATGTTGATAGCACATGATTTGCTTTAATACCGGACATCGTTAAAGACAAAAGCTTTTTTGTCTGATACAGAAATAAATAGACAGATGATTTTGCATCACTGAAGTGGCCATACATTGATTTTCTGTTTTTTCTGACTTGTCTACAGTCTTGTTATGATTAATTATAATCTTAGATGTGACCGAAGGCTGAAAAAAAAAGTTAAAGATAAAAGTTATAATATTCATATGCTCCAAATATTGCATAGTGCTGCGAAGCTTTCATTGGGGGGAGGGGACATTTGATGGAGTTGAAGATTACAAGAAGAAATGATAGATGGACCGATGAGTCGGTGTGTTGTGCAAATATAGAGGTCTGGCGGGGTCTTTTATATATCTCAGTCACTACCGCTGCAGTGGTTGAGGAGATGGTCGCCTCCGTAGGAGGTTCTTGTCTGGCAGGTTTACCCCGAATCTCTGCAAATGGAAACACATCTTATATGTCCCAAGAACCAGTTTTGGCAGCCGAGGGTCAGCATGCAGGCCTACAACACCTGCCCTAATCCTCCCTAATTCCCAGATGGTGAACTCACAGCAGGACCTTCAAATGAGAGACCATGGATCTCAGACAGAAAAGGGTGAAATGCCCTCTTCAGGTCAGGAGCTGTTTCAAGTGGAGCAGTTGATATTTTTGGGGTATTTGCTGATAAGTGACAGGTGGACCGGTGCAGCGTCTGCAGCAATGTGGACTCTGTACTGGTCTGGTGTGGTGAGGAGGGAGATGAGCCCAAAGGCGAGGCTCTCTGTCTGCCGGTCGATCTTTGATCCTAAACTCCACCTACGTCTGGACAAGTGAACAGAGATTATTGCCCATTATTTTATTTTTTTACCCCACTGTGCTCATCCATAAACTAACAACAAGAAAAGATGTGACTTTTGACTTTCTGTATGTACTACAGACATATATCGCAGATAACTGAACATACAGATTTCTGCAGATAAAGGGAGTCACAGTGTTTAAACAAATACCGAGGCTCAAGTTTACAAAGTCTTCAGTCAAACCATCTGTTCAGAGAAAACTTCTCCTAAGCTTCTGAACATCTTCCTCCAAGAACAAAACTTCAGTCTTGCATTCAAACCTCAACTCAAGCCAGCTAAGAGAAGACCCTTACAGTTATTTTCTTCTTTATCAAAAGAAAAAGACGCTGAGGGAACTAAATACAATTAAAGGGAATCGTTGCATGATTGAGAGAAATCCGACAGCAGATAGTGAAATGTCAAAGGCTGAGTGTTTTAGCTGTCAAAGCTATGAAGATAAGGTGATGAGAAATGAATTTATCATCCAACACAAGACTGCAAGCAGCACTATTGTTGTTCTTATACTCTTTCCTCTAGAAAAGATATTGACTAATATCTAAATACTGCAACACTGCTTGAATAGAAGCTGTGAAAATGATAAACATGTGACTCTCCGTCAAGGACACCTTGCAATTATGTTCTGTACCCTGAGCTGCTTTGTATGCAGTCAGTAAAAACCTTTGAAGTGTTTTTTGTTCTCTCTTCCATAGATCAAGAGTTCTAGAGGAAGAGATTGAGGGTCGATGTGGACTCAGAGGAAGCAACATAATGGCTTCACAAACAAAAACAAAGATGAGAAGTACTGAAGGAAGTTTCAGTCACGTGTTTCAGAGGAGGATAAAATCACGGTTGTTCAAATTCAAAAGGAAACTGCGAAACACTGGACGTACTCACACAACAAATCCACTTTGGTATTTCCATGTAGAAACCAATCTAAAAGCACAAATAAGTTGGCTGTGATCTAGACATCCCTGCAGACTCCAACGGCAGGTTCTTGAAACGCAGAAACAGTCTGCTCCGGAGGCTGCGTTGTTCATACGATACAAACCACTCACGTACAGGTGGAGTGGATTAATGGGCCTCAAAGCTTTTTACACATGAAGTCTGTTGTTTTTGGACAAAGCCGTATCTGTGCATGTCCTTGCCAAAGTCAAAATATTCCATATTCTTGGAGAACTGGCTACTGGTGCTGTGTACCGTTAAGAGTGCATGTAAAGAGAAAACACTGCGCTGTCTCAGTGTGCTGCCTCGGAAATCTCTTTGCTTTGGGGCTGACCTTGGTTTGGAGTGGCTCTCCAATCAAAAAAAAGAACAAATCTACAACTGATTGTGGTAAAAATCACTGTACTGTAGATTCACATGGCACTTGTAACATAATCAAAAGCAGAATGAGAAATCACATAAAGAAAAGTGAAACAAACTCCAAAACAGTCAATTAAATGGCAAACTACCAGACAAGGAAGGGAGCTGATATTGCAAACGTCCGACACAGGACTCCCAGCTGTCTGTTCAACGTTTTGCTCTGTGAGGAATCAGAATGCCTGCTGGAAAAACCAAAATCACTTCTGCAAGACTGCATCAGGCTTTGATGGAGTCTTATTGAAGGGAAAGAGACAGAAATATGACCCTGAGGTACTGTCTAGTAGAGTGCTCCATCACACTCCGAATTATGAGCACAGATGGATGGATGATGGATGGATGGATGGATGGATGGATGGATGGATGGATGGATGGATGGATGGATGGATGATGGATGGATGGATGGATGGATGGATGATGGATGGATGGTTGGATGGATGGATGGATGGATGGATGGATGGATGGATGGATGGATGGATGGATGGATGGATGGATGGATGGATGGATGGATGGATGGTTGGATGGATAGATGGTATAAATTAGAGTTTTACATGAAAGATTTCATTTCAGAAATAAACAACCAAATAGTTACAAGCCTAACTGAGAATGGCCACACACACACACACACCTACACACACACACACACACTCACACACACACACACACACACACACATATGAATGCATTTAGCGCTGGAGCTCTAGTCAGGGTCTGGACCTCGGCGTGAGATTCTTTAGACAGTAAATATTTGATTAAAAAATAGACCAAGGCATTTCCACACTACATTAATCATTTATCACAATTCACCTTGAACTTCCGAGTCTGCAACAAAGAGCTCTGACATGCCAAATTACGACTGCAGACCAAAACGCAAAATGATTATGTGGATGAAATGAAAAATGATGTCGTTGACTTTCATGGACGATTGTAATATTCTGTGCAGCATCACAGCGCAGGGTCCAACCAAACAAACTGAAACACATGTTTACACTCCCCAGGTTTAAAAAATGAATGCAGCAAATTGAAGAACAACATATTAGGGGCCTGTTTTTCTATTAGTTCTGATCATAGTCACCTGGACTCTGACCCTATTAGCACAGAATTCAGGGCTTCAAAAGCTGAGGAAAGAGACGTAAAGATCGCGTCTACCAGCGCTCCAACAGAAGCGATGGAAGTCTGTTTTAGATCATAGTCTGCAGCCAGTGACGCTGCAGCAGTAGCTCACAATGCCACTACACCAGGTCATAGAGTCTTTTGTGGTTTCTGTGGCATGTACCTGCAGGAGGAGTTGTATCGCTGCATATCAGAGAGATTTCTCCAGAAAGTAAAATAGCAGAGGGGCTCAACAGCCGCTCTGTCTGTCAGGCCTGTGATAAAGCATGGCTCTGTTTCCAGCAGTGTGCTCCATTCACAGCTCCAGGCTTCCCTTTCACACCGTCCACAATAGAATAAACACGCTGGCACATGTGGAGTCTGCCCACTGTTTGACTCGAGAGTGCTCTTTAAACTGTCCTTTTGTCCTGCAAGCCTGGACGTGAGGGTAGGAGCTGCAGTCAGAACCGTCAATCCGAATCCATAAAACACATTTAACGTCCAAAACAGAGAAAATAAAGAGCTGCCGTAGAGCTGCTGCGAGGTCCAGCTGTAAACTGGACACCATTGTCATGACGTGAAATTGTTTGTTTTGCTGTGAGCTATGAAATGTGTTGGATTCTTGGGGGAACGCGTTTCCCTCCATGCTGAGCTCACCTGTGCTACCTGTTGCTGCTGCATGTGACATCATCAGCTCAGATGTTGCCAAGCAACAAACACAACACCCTCACGCCTGACGCCTGACGCCTGACGCCTGACGCCTGACGCCTGACGCCTGACGCCTGACGCCTGACGCCTGACGCCTGACGCCTGACGCCTGACGCCTGACGCCTGACGCCTGACGCCTGACGCCTCTGCCAAAGTTCCACCAGCTCCATGACTTTTTTTGTTTGTTTATTCTCACATTATATTTCAACAAAACAATTTCCCTTTTAAATAAATTAGGTCTTATTCCACTGTGTTCGATTCAATCCGAGGTCGACGCGCTGTCCAGCGCATCGCTTGTAGATGCCGTGGCAGGCGCCAGTCAGCGTCTTCCCGAGCGTTTGAAACTGTCAGCTGGGCTCCAGTCTTTATTACGTTCTGGTGTGCTTGTTGTGCTTGTTGTGCTGTTTTACGTGGCTCATCTTTTGAATTTATGTTGTTTTTATGCACTGCTGCTAAACCGATTTACTGTGGAAGAGGCTGAGGGGAGCATCTCAAATGTGACAGCTCAGAAAAAAAAAATCAGCTCAGACTGACAGAGAGACTCCATTTTGGAGAATTAAATCAGTTAAATGGCTGCGGGAGAGCGGAGAGGAAAGCTGGATGTGTCCACCGGGCTGAAGAGCTCTCAGGAAAGCGCCTCAGTTTCTCTTGCCAAGGCTGAATCTTTTATCTTTCTCTTCACTTTATTGGTGAAGCTCTGACCCGGCGCTCCCTCTTTCTCATTTTTCAAAGTCGATTTTCTCTCTTAAGTGTTCTGCTCTCTCTCAGTTCTCCACTTTTTCTTTCCTTTTTTTATATATATTGTGGCCCAATCACTTTCAGTTCTTTTGCTCCCACTTTCACTTATTTCCCTTCTTCTCAGGCGCTCGGTGGCTGACAGAAACACTAAGATGAGACAACGCTGGATCGTGATTTAAGGTTCATTTTATTAGCTTCCAGTGTAAAAGGCAGAAGAAATGAAGTCATTATCTTCCTCTGTTTGAAGAGTTTTAACATACAGAGTGAAGTCATGTTCATGTCATCTCTCTACTCTGGATGGCGATGGCAGCAGACTTCATTATAACACATCCCTGCAGAGTGGGTGGGCTCCTTCAGAGCAGGTGGAGCTGATGGTGTGACTTAAGACTCTACAACTGAAATCAGGTCTGCTTGTGGGTGAAGCTGGCTCTTTGATCATTTGTTCTTTCTGCTGTGCGACGCGATGAAGGAATCACAGGCCTTCCTGTGGTACATACGGTTAATATGTATATTTTCTGTCCTTAGGAGCAAATATTTGCATGAAGATTCTGGCGGTGATTTTTGTTTGACGCCACCTCAACTGGAACGCTGTCGTTTATTTACTGTTTTTAGAAGTGAGAGGACCAAAGCTATTGCGCTGATTTCTGAAGAATCACGCCACACACACAAAGGGGGTGGGGCCAAGTCAAGCTGATGACTCCTCCCCCTAAAATAGATTTTATGAACAGAGCTGCTTCATTTTTGTTTGTTTGTTTAAACTGTACCTTTGTGCTATTTTGACCAGAACGTGTCAGATTCATTTCATGTCACACATTTCCGTACGGCTGGAAGAACGTAGTTGATTCAATAACCTGATTACTGATGATTTCAGTCAGAAAGTGCGAATAAAAGCAAAAACACGTGCAGCCATGTGATCGGAGTCTGAGATCACGTGGCTTCCAGGCTGCTGCAAAGTTTTTATGGACCAAGATGAGTTTTTTTTTTTGTTTTTTTGTCTAAACCTATTTTTAATTTCTATGCAGATGCTGTGTTGATTCAGATTAGTTTATTAACCTCAAGGTACTAGTTTAAGGCTGAGCGTCCAGTCCATTCCAATTATAATGAAATCATATTCTCATTGAATTCAAATTCACATAATGCCAATTCATTTAATAATGAAAAAAAAAACGTCCTGAGGAAAGCCAAGGAAACCAAGTGTTCTCAATGAATGAGAACCAACAGAAAGACTGGCAATTGCACTCCCTCCTACACACAATAAACCAGCAACAATTCACAGTGTCATCGTTGTCAGATTTTCTTCTCTCTATTTTTCCTCTTTTTGCCACAAAGAAGTTGTTTACAGATTCAGTTCTAATAAAATGTCATTTCCACGATCTGCTCAGATATTGTAACGGTGAATAACAGCCATTTTCTCCATTTAATCACCATTGACAGTTTAAACGGCTCACACTTCTGGTTCCTTAATATTTCCTCTTCGCTTTTGTCTGAAAAAAGCTCCATGTAAAAGTTCATAAGCCGCTGTGAAATGGTCTGTTCATGATTTTTCAAGGAGACTTTCTTTTGTTATTCCAAATGATGGGAATCAAATTCACGTCTACTGTCCAGGCTTCCAAACGGCTGCCTGATCAAGTAAAAACTCCATCTCCAGCTTGGTTCACCTCTGTGAGACTGTGTTGATCATCACTGGAACATTAGTGGTGTTTTAACCGTGGGTGGACTTGGTGTTTGTCACTTCTGCCTGATTCATGTCCAGCCTCCGTGTCAAATTATCTGTCTCAGAAGACAGGAAGTCCGCTGAGCAGCTCCCTCCCATGTGTGACACACCTGCCCTCCTCCATAGTAACTCTCTCTCTCTCGCTCTCTCTCTCTCTTTCTCTCACACACACACACACACTCTTCATTCACAGTCTGAGGAAGTGCACTGAAGCCGAGCCGCAGAGCGGAGAAAGTCAGACAATGAGGCATGCCGAGCGGCGCGTTGCAACCTCGCCAACGGCATTCCCAGGCAGACAACAGAGTCTGGGAGCAGGATCGGGGCAGGATCTGAGCAGGATCGGGGCTGACCCGGTGGCGGCGCATCGGCTTATGGGTGCTTATGCACCCTCTGACTCTGCTCGCCCAGCGCCCGCCCACTGTGGGTCTGATCTCCATGAAGTTTGTCAAATCAATCTAGTTTTCTTTTCTTTCTTCTTGTAAAAAAAAGAAGAAATGAGAAAAAAATCTTTTCATCAGTTTAAAAAAATTTGGAGTGCTGCCTTCACAGAGGTCGCCATGCCAACCCCTGCCAGTCCAGTCCTTTTAACTTCACGCCTCCACTTCAGCTTGTAATGTTATCCAAAGTGTGTGGGCCAGAAGAGACCCAACTGTGTGGGTCAGGGGTTCGCGGGATGACTCACGCTCCACCGAGGACGCTTGAGAATCAAAAACATCGGTGACTGACTCGGAGTTAAAGGCGCCACTGTTATTGATTCACGGGAGTTCATGGAGGTGAATAAGCTTCAGAAATATTTACTTATTATGTCAAACAACAGGTTAAAGACAGTAACTTTATTGATTCGGTCTTTAACAACGGTCACACAGAGATGCTGGGCTCGTTCAGAAATTCCAGTCTGCAGTGGAAATACAGATAATAACACACTGGAAGACGTCTGCAGACGGCAGTGAGGGCCTATTACACAGTCTGCCTTAAATAAATCTGTGTCAAAATGCACATAAAGTTACAGAAAACTTTGGAAAACAATCTTTTGTTTGTTTTTGGTTTTTTATTGTTTTGCTTTTTGCTGAAGAGCTTTTTGCTCCATTTAATGTGGACCACTGAGAGATCATGTGTTTAACATGTCGTGTTCATACACATAAAGTTTGGATGACTAAACCTAACGAAGTAGATCATTTTTTAATTGTAAAAAGTTGTAAAAGTGTGTTGCATGTTTCTTTTTCTGTAAACATAACCTAGTTGTTTTCTTTTTTTAAACCTGAATCTGGCGATGTTTCTGCCTGAACAAAACAGCATCTGAAAACCAAGCTGGGAATAGCTTGAACAAGTTTAAGAATGGGAATTTGAAACTTGACTCTGACTCTGACTCTGAATTCTTAAAAACTTTGAAAGAGCAATTCAAATCCGGGACTCTGAGTTCAGTCCTCATCCCAAATACGGAGGATCGTTACAATTCTGGACCTCAGTGAGGGAATCCCCGTGGTCCTAGAAACACGGCACGTCGCACCGATTTCCATTCAAATGTCAAATACAACACGGAAATGAAATTGTGTTGACAACCGGGATCCAGCCGCTGGAAATGCAAAGAAAACCTTGATAATTCATCTTTTGTCTTTACTGCAAGGGGCAGAAATGTTTAACTTTTGAACAGAATCTGCTGATGTTAATGAGTGCGAGCGTTGCAAGGCAGACTTGTTTTGTGATTTAATGAGTTCTGCATGGATGTGATATTGAGAGCACAGAACGAAGAGACCAAACAAACTCGGTCGAGTGAGCCAGCAATTAGGTCAAACTCGGAGAATGAGCCACTGAATCTCTGCTGAATCCGATTCGATGCCAGATAGAGGCATGTCATCACACACACACAAGCACACGCACACGCATGCACGCACACACACACACACACACACTCACACACACACACACGCACGCACACACACACGCACACACGCACACACTCACGCACACGCACACACACACACTCACGCACGCACACGCACACACGCACACACACACACACTCACACACACACACACGCACGCACACACACACGCACACACGCACACACACACACTCACGCACGCACACACTCACGCACACACACACTCACGCTCTCGTGACTGTGGTGAGTATCAAAGTTTGCAGCCACGGCCAGATAGGAAAACGCTCTTCTTTTCTCTGGACACACTTTTATTGTGAAAGGGCACAAATTAAATACAGACACATACAACAGTAGTCACTGCAGAAAACTAAAATATAGATCTGAGGATAGAAGCGCTGATAGAAGTTCCTCCAATCAGTGATCAAACGCTAACGACACTTCGGATGAAGAATCTATAGGTGGTAATGACAAGTTATGATCTCCTGAGGATCTGACTTGTTCTGAAGAAGACAAATCAAGTTACACTGGACCAATCGCTGCCAGGACAAACTGCAAATAGGAAATTGACTTCCTGTCACCGTGGTGAGATATCTGCGAAACAACTACACACACACACACACACACACACACATACGTGAAAGCAGGGCTACACACAAGCGAACGCCAACATGAATCTTTACGTGTCTGTTGCAGCACACACCAGCGGACATAAATCTGTACGCGCACAAAAAACTAGTTAACACACACACACAGACGGCTGTGTTTCCTTCTGGTCGCCTCAGGTGACTCATGACTTCCCTCCCTTGAGGAATGTCGCCACATTCACACACACACATAGTGAAACTAATACAATACACACTATCAACACACACACACTGTCAGCTTTAAATTAGAGCTGCTGTTCCTGAGCACTGAGCAGCATTTCCTCCATATATTTGGCTGTCACATTGGGTTAAAAAAGAATCACACAACATCACCACAACTCACAGCTGCCTCAAGTCCAACCTGAAGTCCTTTGTGTCGCCTTCCTGGCTGTGGTTCAGTCAGATTTCCTTCTGCTGGAACATGTCCTGTGCTCCGTATTCAAAGACAAGGATGCACCAACATCTACAGCTCCCAGAATGCACATGCCTCAATGCATGCTGATTGCCAAACTAATTATAGTGTCTGATGAGCATTTATAATGCTTAATGCTTGAAAGCGTATATGTGTGGTGTCTTAAGTGACTGCCAGTTTGATGACACTACCCTGTCACAATTACTTCACTTGTTCTTCCCGGATAATCTCGTGCACACCACCAGTGCATCTTCATCGCAGCAGGGGAACTGCAACCACCAGTGGCAGACGACGGACTCACATCTGCAGGACAGCTGTGCTGGACCGGCCACGCGCTCTCTCTCCTCGAGTCTCCAGAGACGCTGGTTGTACGAGAGAGACGGATGTGTTCGCTGCAGCTAACTAGTTTAATGAACTTCATCTCTGAAGGAGCCAGTTAACAACAAGCACAGCGACATGATGAAGGAGGGAGGACAGAGGAAAGGAAGCAGGGGAATGAGAGTGGAAAAGAAGAGATGGAGTGGTGAGGAGATAAGGAAAGGAAATGAGAGACGAGGTAAACGTAAAGAAATTTAGAGGTTTCTGAGTGGTAACTTTGTCATAGTCTGAGTAAGGAAATATTGTCCTGCTGCAGGGGAAGTGACATCAGGAACAGCCCGCATATGTGCGTGCGTGCGTGCGTGCGTGCGTGCGTGCGTGCGTGCGTGTGTGTGTGGGGCTCGGGCCTTGTCCTTGACACCTACCGTGACCCGGACCTCTGACCTGCTGCAGCTGCCAGTGACATGATGGATGTTCCTGCAGCTGAGCAGTTTGGACACTAGTGTGTGTAGGTGTGTGTGTATGCATGTGTGCATGTGTGCATATGCGCACGTGTGCATGTGTGCATGTGTGCATGTGTGCGCGTGGGCAGTTGCACAGCTACCAGGTGTCCCCTTTTGCCCCCAGAGTGCACGTATTTAGCGTATGTCTGTATGAACTGGATGAGCCTTGGTGTGACGGCTCTGAAGCGCCGTTGTTGGAGCTCTGGTCGACGCCAGCTGGGCAGCATCGTACTCGCCCAAACCCCAGATAATCCAAAACGGGCATATGGATCTAATGAACATGCCTGCAGGTTGGTTGGAACACGCTTTCCTACGATGATAATTAATATCAGCTTAAATGAATTTTGGATGTACAGCCAGTTGGAGGACATCAAATCTGCACATCCATCCTTGTTTCAGTTGCTTCTATCAAAGTGACATCTGCAACAAGAACCGATGGAGCTGAAACAGGCTGGGCGACCCAGAGCAGGTCACGGCGGTCCAACTTTACAGAAGAAATTTAAATACTTAAGCGAGGAACAAAACGCGTTTTTGGTCTGCAAAGCTGTATTTCACGCCTATGACAACGGTGTGGGTGTACCTCATTAGTGCAGATAATGTTAAATAAATGTATTTGTCATTGAAGTCTCCGCTTGACTGCAGTCTGTTGGTGCCAACCGGCTGGGTGCTCACACTTTCAGTGAACTTGACCTCCGACCTCTGGATGAGTCTTCGACCCGGGACAGGTGTCGTGTGTTCTCGTGTCATGATAGTTGATTGTCACCACAAATTAACAGCAACAGAGGTCCAGTTTGTGTGTTTTGGTGTTTGTGTTGTCGGGGGGATTTAATTTTCAGGGTCAGCAGTCAACGCTGTAACAGATGGCGTGATCCATGATGAGTCCAGCACCCCCTGCTGGCAGATGAGCTGCGAGGGACAAACACTAACCCTCGTGAGTCTTTGTCTTCCTTCTTCCCTTTTCAAAATGTGTCCCTCTTTTACATCTCTGTGCTCTCCTTCCTCCTCTCTTCTTGTCATGACATATCATTAGACATATATGTTCCTCCTCACATCTTTTATTCTTCCTTCACATTTCATGTTCTCATGCGTTTTATCTTCCATCTATCCCCTTTCCTCTCATCTTCACTACCAGCCAGCTCTTTCTCTGACTGGTGTCCTCTGGTTTTCCTTACGTCTCCTCCTTTCTTATTCTTATTCATGTTTCTAGTATCCTTTTCCACCTCCTCCTGCCTTTTCTTCTATTGAGCCCAACTTCCTCAGCCCCTCTTCACCATTCTCCTCCATTTCCCTGTCCCTCTTGTCTTCCTCCTTACCCTTCCCAGTGGGACCTGGTGTACCGGAATCTCTCTGCTGGTTCTGAGGGATTTTCTGGAGCTGAGGCCATGAAAGCAGCGGCCTTCGGCTGAAGGCTCACTGAGCACGCTCAGAATCACCAAACAGTGCTCTGTAGTCGAGGCATTGGGAATGCAGCGCTGCAGTCTTGCTGCTGGAAACCGAGAAGGCACTCCTCCTCTGTTTTTAGCCCCGAACGTGCACAGATAGCACTGAATGTTGGACCAGAAAATAAGCCGCATTATGGGTTTAATTTTACTTCGATGCATTTTTTTGGCTGGTGAGTTTGAGCTTCTCCGTGGAGCACAAGAGCCATTAACTGTGGTACAGCCGCTCAGTCTTATTGATTTAGTTTTTGTCCTAAAATGTGAAAGCTTCAGTGGCCCCAAAACTTAAATTTTTGGATGGATGTGAGCATGCTCAGATCAGCAGGAGGAGCTGCAAACAAGCAGTGCCCCAATTAGCAGAGAGCAACCCCGTTCACGGTCCTCCCGATAACCGAGCAGCATTTAGGCCACGACGACAGCGTCTGTCATCAGACTCATATGTTTCTCTTAGAAGCAGCTTTAGAAGAATGCTTGAAGAAGAATCATGAAAACAAAAGCCTCAGAATGAGAAGTCATTATTACCCCAGCTTTCCTGGTTTCCGTGTTTGTACCCCCATAAAGGACCTCCTGGCTCCACGGGATGGAAATGTCAAGTCTGCAGAGTGATATCGGTACATACTGTACAGCTGCAGCACCGAACACGAGCAAAGAAAACACAAGTTACTACCAGCACTTTAAATCTAATTCACTACAAGACTTGTTGACATCTTTACAAAAGTGCAGAACCTTGATGTGAAACGGAAACAAATTTTGTAATCTTGCTTAATTTAAAAAAAAAAGAAGAAAAGATCAGATGGCTCTGCAGACTATATTCCACACAGCTGGGTAGCTGTGCAAGATTCTTTTGTCCGGGATTTTCTTTAACTGTGATTGTTCTTCTTTTAGTGAAAACACCAGATCATTATGTAATTAGTCAGGTGATTAAAACATGATCTGTGCTTCACGAATATGAGACTTGACGTTACCACTTGGCGTTGATGTGTAATTACACTTCCATACTCCAGGTGGCAGTGTGAGTTATTTTCTGCAGGGCTGTAACTTGCAGCGCTAAGCGTCCTTTTGTTTTTATTGCTTCATGTACCTCAGACGACGCAACAACGGTCTTATGTGAGTTGGAGCCGACGAGCGTTGACCAACAGCTACTTTCATCGATCTTACAGCGATTTGAAGGAAGAAAAAGCAGATGTCAGAGGTATGTAGAAGGGAATACAGCGCTGCCAAGTGGACAAATCCCAGCTGCAGTGGTACCTGGCGACCCCGAGCATAGTCCCATGTTGTGGGATTCATGTCAGGCTGCGGCAAAGAGCACAGC
Organism: Xenentodon cancila; assembly: GCA_014839995.1. Classification (NCBI taxonomy): domain Eukaryota; kingdom Metazoa; phylum Chordata; class Actinopteri; order Beloniformes; family Belonidae; genus Xenentodon; species Xenentodon cancila. The sequence continues at coordinate 1,893,386 of CM026205.1, forward strand.
ACAGGTCCCCAGCTATGGCATTCACACACAATGCATATTCCTAGAATCAGCGCGGAGTTGGTGTTTTCCATTTAAAGCATAAAAACAAAATCACCTAAAATCACCTTCCAACTTTGCCGACTCGCATAAGCACTTAGGAAAAGGTGAAAACCACATGTGAGCATAAGCAAAACCAACTCAAGAAAGCTTTTTGATTTTGACATTTCCATCAAACCTTTTCTAAATGTAGCTTAAAAGTGTACACAAAATGTTTACTGGAAACATGCCAATCCTCACTTAATTAATGAAAACCATGACTAACAGCTACAGTAGAAGGCCTGCAGCAGTAACTGTTTTGGTTCTTATGTCATTCTTTATCCAGGCTCTGCCATCCTGGTAGACCTCGGAAAAATCTCCAAATTATCCGGGGTCTACCACACTCCAACCCCAATGTCAGCAGGGGTGGGCTTGGGTGACCCACATGACCCCCTCAGGTTAAAGCGGATTTAAATGATGGACAGATGAGATGAAAAAGCAGAATCCAGGCATTTGCAGTTCTCGGACTAATGAGTCTGTCCCTTTCTTTTCTTTGTCTAAAGGAGTTGAGGTGAAGCCCTGAACCTACTCAGGATCGTTGCAGTGGCGGTCCATCCATCCCTGCTTACCGCCTACTCAACCCCTCCACCACCCACGTTAATGAAAGACATGTGGTGGAGGCATAATACCATTGTCTGTCAAATCAGCTTAGAGAGGTGGGGAGCCGCAGGGATCTGGCTGTTGTGTGGGTGGACAGGCAGATCATCTGCCGCAGATGATGGCTTAATCCAATCATAGCGAGCGGATCACAGGAAGCCGATTCACTGTATAGCTGCCGGCAGGTCGACAAGCCGGCCTTGCCGGGTCAACCAAGGCGTCCAACAGAATTCTGTGGTGCTGCAAAAGCAACAGAAGCCGCATGAGAGGAGTCCGTTGCGCTAATTTATGGACGAAAGCAACGATGACGGCCGATTCAAAAGCATTTCACGCCTTAGCGAGCATCCGATACAGGATGATTACAACATTCCCCTTCCTGTTTAGAGCATTTTCCCCTGCTTTCATGTTATTTCTGGCATTCCCATATGCCCACAGTATGATTAAAGATATTTTTACATCTGTTTCGTCAATCCTCCCAGGCTCATTCGATCCCATTCAGCTGATGGATTCAGCGCTGAGCTGCATACATCTGTATGGAGAAGAAGTAGCAAAGCAAACTCATTTCTGCTTTTCGCTTTTATGGAAATCTCATGTTATTGTGCTGCCAAGAATGCTAAAGATTAAACTTACATTTAAAAAGCACGAGAGACAAAGTTTTTTTGTTTTTTTTTGTTCATCTGGTATGTTTTGGCACAGGATTCTTCATTTGTGTAAAAAAAAAAAAAAGGAAGTAATTTCAGCAAATGTGGAGCATGAGATTCCTTCCTCACACTTGACATTTAAAATGAAAACAAACATGTTTGCAACCCATGCATGACCATGACAGAACACTGCATGAGCCAGTCGTATCAGTGCGAAAGCACAGTTCATTGAGTTTTCAATGATTTTTAGAAAACAATCGCTCTAAAGGAACGAGACGGATCAGGCTTTAGAAACAGCCTCTCCGTTTCTCTGCTTTCAATAACATGAATGCAGGAGCGATACGTTCCCTCTGACCTCCCAGTCTCTATTAGATTGTTGAAGACTGGACCTCACAGTGTAAATCTGGGAAATCAGTAAAAGAAAGATAAAAGAGGCTGAATGTGTTCTGGCATTAAAAAAAAAACACACTGGAGTCAAAGCCGTGTGAGCTGCTTGCTGTGAAGCAAAAGCAGAAATCAATATAACACAGAAACATTTCAGAATTCAATATCCAAAAGCCTCAAAGAGGAGGAGGAGGGTGGAGAGGAAGTAGACGAGGTGAGGTGGGAGGATTTTACAAAACAAGAGAAATAATTGATACGAATAAGCAAGTGGTGCCTGGTGAATCTCCAGGTAGCGTCAGCTCACTTTGGAGCAGGTGCGGGCTTCACACATTATCACACACACACAAACGTTTACAATTATATTTGTAGTCGTGGGTGAAGGTTAGGAGCCACTCTTCAAATCATATCTAAAACATGAAATAATAATCTGATCACCGTGGATCCTACTGAGAAAATACAAGCTCAGATCGAACGTATCACCACAAGGGAGTGGGGAGGTTAGAGTTAACAAAGCACGCATTTGCTGGTCTGAAACATTTAGGTGTATGTGTTAAAACAATGCCAAGAGGGAAAGACATAAGTTCTGATCTCAGAGAAGCACTTGTTGCTGCAGATCAAACTGGTAAAGGCTAAAACATGTCCTAATAGTTTCACATTCTTCATTGTAAAATGACTAAAATGATTCACAAGCCACATCAGTCTTCTCATAACCACTGTTAAGCACGGCAGTGGAAGGACCACGATGTGGGACTGACCTGGGTGAACTCAAGCTTCAAGGTCCTCCACAGCCACGTAAGAGACAGATAAAGTAATGCAGGAAATAACTGTAATGAGTTGGATTTGAATTTGTTTACCTTTACTGTAAAATGCACTGAAGTGACATTTGATTTGTCATTAAATGTAATAAAGTCTTTAATATTCATCCATTGGGGATCACCAAGGTTTTGTACTTTTATACAGTTGTGGGGAAGGAATATTGTACAAATCCTTGCAGAATAAAAGGTTTCCTACAGAATGAGTGAAAGGATGAAATGCGTCATCCCTCCATCCACTCGGCCGTCTGGAAACAGGCACGTCTGAGAAAACACACTGGTGTAAAAAAGCTGACATTTGGCTCTCCTGCTTTCGAATCTGCTCCTTTTCAGTCTCTTCCTTTGCTCCTCTTTCTCATCTCCTTCTTCGTGTGCAGCAGGCCATAAGCTGCTTGTAGCACAAATCACATTTTAATTAGCTCGATCCCGCTAACGACCTCCTCCTTCGGGATTACCTGCCAGCGTCCGTCTAATCCCTTCGTCCTCCGTCTCTTCTCCCCCTTTGCTAACCTCTTTCTTCCTCCCACCACTCTCTGACCCCTCTTCCTCATTTCTCTGTTTTGTTCTTCATCTTCTTCCCCTCAGAGTCAAGCGGAGGGTTTTTCCATCCATGAACCTCTGATATTTCTCATTCTGCATACATCTAGACATTTTCACCATTTTCACACTCCACAGATTTCATATCTTTTGTGCATTTTCATATCACACAAAGTTTTACTTCCATTTGCTTGGCTGCTGAAATTGTCACATAAATAAAGCAGCTGTGCATTTTTCCCCCATTTCATTTTTTTCATACTTTTTCATCCATATATTTCCATATAACGTATCAAGCTGAAATTGTCAGTTTGCTATTTGCTTCCTCCGCCCATCGGTTTTATTCGAATTCACGTTCTTTGGTCATTCCCCTTCAGTATCTCATCACTGCTCTGCTGATATGTGGCAGCTCCAGTGTTGTGCTGATACAGAGAATATTCAGCAGCCGCAGATTTACATTCATTACAGTCAACACCACATTGCCAACACAGTTGTACTGTTGCAGAGAGAAAGGGATAATAATTGCAATTTATAAAATAAACACTGACTGAGATAATCCACTGCAAACCATGAAGTTCCCAGATCCCTGCAGCAATTTAAGATTGGTTAATACTGAGCAAGTGTGACATTGGTAACAGCGTCACTGTATTGGCCTAAGCACAAAGCTGATGACAACTGATGGTTCAACTAACTTGGAAAAGCCAATAAAAACCCTAACTGAACACTTTTGCATGGAGATGTTTGCAAAACTGTGTCCACATAAGACATGTCCTCCACAGCAAGTAGTGCAGCTAAGCCGAAGCAACAAAACAAAACTTTAAATTTGACCCGTTTCTTATCAGTTTCACTCTATGACTGAGCAGGGCTGGACTGACCTGGACTGGGCACACCTTTATCAATCCAGTATTAGTATTTGGAGTAAATGTCGCTTAAGCACACAATTAAAAACACAACCCACAAAATCAATGTACAAACCCAGTTAACTCTTACAATAAAGGCTCGTTACCTAAGAATTACACCATTATATATATATATATATATATATATATGTGTGTGTGTGTGTGTGTGTGTGTGTGTGTGTGTGTGTGTGTGTGTGTGTGTGTGTGTGTGTGTGTGTATGAAATATCTTTCTTATTTAAATAAATCAACCAAATGCCAAACCAACTTTACTGTTATTATATATAGATTTATATAGATCTGTTGTTTTTGTGAAAAAGTGTTTGAAAATGCGGTGCTAACTAGTGGAATTGAACCATCAAATCTTGCAACAGCCTTTTTTTCCACTGGAGATGAAATAAATCATTGTTGTGTTCAGTCTACTTTTAGAAATTTGATCTTATGTCCACTCTAAGACGAACCCCGAAGTAACAAAAAGTCCAGTTCATCGACAGATCAATATGGGCTGGCTCCATAGACAAGTCAGTCTCCATTCACAACCATGTTAAAATACTCAATGTACAATAGACATCTTTACAACCAAGTGCCAAAAAAAAAAAAAAAAGATTTATCAGTTTTGATCTCCGTAGCTAGATTTTACATCCATGGACTTTTTTGGAATTAATTGGATTAACTGAATTACAGTAAATTAGTTTGTGCACGGGGCCTTGAGTCCAGTTGTGTTATGATCTGGCACTTTACAAATAAAGTTAACTGAATTTACAACAGGAAAAGCAGTGACAGCCGCTGATTAACCTACAAACCTTGTGGTTTCCTGATCACGCTGAAGCCTGTTATGATCATAACTAAAAGGCGGAAGTCTATGATGTAAACTGTTTATTTTGTTATAGCTCAGCTGAATTGTAACATGTTCAGATGCAGCCACATTTTATGTCTGTATATATATATATACTTATATATATATATATACCACTTTGAGGTTCCTCATCTTAGACATTAACGGCATTAACTGACCCATGGAGGGAGGAACTGGCTGTAGCCGTCACCGGTGTACTGCATGTTCAAAACTCAGATACCATAGAGCATAGGCTCACGCTTGCTTTAATTGCTCCTACAATTAAAGAAAACCTGGGTTGTTAACCTGCAAATTGTACTTTAACTATAATTTATTTCCTTTGATAGGATCTTCAGTAGTATACAAATCTGCCTTCATTTAACTTAGAAACGATCCACTAATTGACTTTCTACAAGCATTGTTTACATGTCACCGGGGCGGTATGTGTTGTTAAAGGAGGTCATGCTTAGTTGAACATCCAGTGTCGGAGACTGTGTTAAAGTTGAGCTGATGCGTCTTGATAAACTCAATACACAGTAATAAATGTAAGCAAGCCGCTTCTCTCGGCTCTTCTCTGCGTAGGAGTTGCTGAAGCAGATCATCATGTTCCACTTATTGATTTGGCATAGGTTTTTTTTTTTTATTGGATACCCTTCCTGACACGGTCTTCCCTATTTATCCGGGTTTGGAACTGGCAATAAAATCAAGGAGAGCAATCTGGTGTTCAGTGTCCTTCCCAGGGACGCCTCGGTATGGACTGGGGATCAAATTCACAACGTCTGGCTACAAATATGCATGTTTCCTCTACAAACTTGGAGCTGTGGGTATTTAAACTATAAAACTATACTGACTATGAGAATAGATGTCTTCTGCAGCTTTTGTGTGGATTACCATCAAGTACTCTAGCTGTTAAGAAGTAACTAGAGTAAGTAACTGAAGTCAATTTTGAGGTGCTCGTGCCAAACAAGAACAACATTTTAAACTTCATGTTGTGCTTTAGACATCCCATCCTTCTGCTCTTCCTGCGCCTCCTGCTGTGAGGGCGGTCGCTCGGAGGAAAACCTTATTAACTTAGGAGGGATCGTTATGCTAATACCTGACAAATAAGTGGATTAGCAGGGGGTCGCTATAGATTAGCCATTGTTTTTGGTTCAATCCTGAAGTCTCCCCTCCCTGGAACCCCATAATCTCAGTGAAATCCTGTGTAGCAAATGCCCTGGACCACCTGGGTCCCAGACGTCATCCTGCTCTTGACCTCCTGGATCGTGACGAAGGCCAGCCTCAAAGAAAAGGTCCCTCTCTTGTGATCGTTGCTGATGTTGAACCCTCATCGTCACTCCTCTTCTCTGTGCCCTCCCTGCTCTCTTTGTCTGCTCTTCCCTCACCATTAAACAGAAACATCAAAGCTGCTGTTGCTGTGGCAACCCCATGCAGACCTCCTTCCCCACTGACCTCCATTTAGACTGGCCTCACTAATTGGCTGATTCGGCCCTTAGACGAGGCTAATGGGCAGACGACCAAGAATTAAGGCCTTCGTATGTCCTCTCTTTTCACTTCAGCTGAACGGTGGAGCTGGGATGTGATGAGCTGGAATGGATTTGTGATTTATTACCCAGCACAGGAAACTGATGTGAACCCCAGTGACAGACAGAGAGGGGTTCAGGTCATGATGTCTTGGACCGAAGAAGGCCACACCACTTTAGACAAACAGCAGAGCAGAAGGTTGTGCTCAGGTTTCAAACGCATTGAAGCATGGCTACATATCTGTATTTAAGCAATGACATGGGACAGGTGAGTGTATTATGGGGTGTATTATGAAGTGCTATAGATCAGTTTTGGCTTTAACCCTGCAACAAGTCAAAAAGATTTTAAATCTTTTTAAATCTGAAAATATTTTCCATAAAAATAGGAAATAGCCTTTCAGATGCAAAGATGTGTAGGAAACAATGTCAAACATTGTTCCTCGGTGTGAATTTGCAAACACTTGAAATATCTGATCTTCTCTAAGACTTCATATTATTTAAAAAAGTCAGAGAATCTGCAAAAATCACTGTGCAGGAGGACAAATTAAAAAAAAAATAAAATAATTGAGACCTCGGGTGACACTACCGTAAAAAATGTCCATGTTTCTGTAAATGACATTACGGCATGGGCTCAGGAACACCACTGTAACACCATCATGCAAAGAAAGAGCCACAAGTCAATATCATCCAAATGCTGGCGTCTTCTCTGATTTAAAGTTCATGTAACTTTGACCGGTCAGATGAATGAGAGTTTTTAATTATTTTTGGAAATCAAGGATCATACAGGTTGTTTTTGGCTCACAGTTGAGGAGCATTCGTGTCTGACGGTACGCGGGTGTACTAGTGTGTGTGGATGGGCAGTCTGCACATCTTCAACTGAAACATCAATACTGAGCAGTACATACGGGTTTAAAGCTCCATATGGTCCCATCCAGACGTCTTTTTCAGAGAAGGTCTTGCATGTTTCAGCAAGACAGTGCTGAACTTCACACTGCATCATATACGAAAGCCTGGCTTTGTAGTGGACGAGTCCAGGTGCTGAACAGACCTGCCTGCAGTCCAGATGTTTCAGATCAAATATTTGCTGCAGCATGATATGAGAAGTTCTCCACAAATTTGTCAAACAAAACCAAAGTTTGATTCTACCTTGGTTCAGAAAAGCGTCTGAATTTTTGGATCTCTTTCTGATCTTCCTGTGGAGTTGGTGTTCAGCTGCATTTGCTTACTTAGTAGTAAATTTGATTTGCAAATCGCTTCTTTCTGTTTTCTTCACAATTTGCACAGTGTCAGTACTTTTGTGGATTCTTGTGTTTTTGCTCAGCACATACACTGCTGTATCATTAATTCTTGCTGCCAGGGGAGTTTCCTTTGAAGAGGCAATTAAATGTTAGTGAAGTGAAATAATTAACCGTTACTTAAGCCCTCTTTAGCCTCAGTTTCCACGCCTGTCAGGCTCTCAGTTCATGTATGGCACATAAAAAGGTTTACAGTGACATCATGCTTTAAGGGCTTGAGGGCTAAAGCTTCACACTCAAAACCCATAAGTCAGCACCATCACCAGCTGATAATCTATGTTTACGTCTGTTTCAGGACAGTAGATTCACTTTGGTGTAAGAGTACAGTATCATAAATAACTGTATAAGTGGCTTTGAACAATGGCGACGGCATGATTCACTTGACTGCTGCAGCTCAGGGGCTGCGTGCAGAGAACGGTCCATTAAAACAGGGAGGATGTCCAGTGATCTCATTTTATGAACCTCTTTACCCTTTCAGACCCCCCTGAGTCACCTTCAGTATAAATGCATGATGCATGATTGAGCTGAGGACTCTAATAGGAAAAAAAGCCAACGCATCTCCATGTCGCTTATTAAAGTAAAAGAATTAAACTGTGATCACTGTGTGTGAGTGTAATCTGTTGTCTGGTTTGTATTAGTTTTGAATATTTAACTTAATGGGCACATAAAACTAGATTTTCCTCAAGCCTAATTTACGGTTCAACTGCACAATTATGGCTGGAAGAAAGAGGCACTTTCACAGCAGAGAGAATAAAAGGAGTTGCTGTTTATCTGGAGATAAATAACTCCAACATAAATTACATCAATGTGCCAAAGTGGAAGATTCCTCTGCAGCTGTCCATCCGTAACTTGGGATGGGAGGACGTCCAAGATGGAATTTTAGTTTTAGAAGTTCCTGGGAAAACGGAAGCCTCCATTACTCAGATAAAGTCAGTTCAGTTAAAGATAAGTATCAGAAAAACTACAATGGAATGACTTAAATGTGGGTAGGATGTTTTGAATACACCAGCGGAGGCACTTCCATCTGCGTCTGAAACAGTTAATGGAGTGCTTTGCTGTTTTTGCCTTTGGCTTTTATTTTTTCTAAAACCGGGATGTTGCTGGACACAGCGGTTTGAAAGGACCCGAGCCAGTTCTTTCTTTTCTTTCTGACACCTGGATAGTCGAAGCCTGAATTAAAAAATACCTTTTGTGCTCTCATCAAGACTATTGTTGTGGTTTTATGCAATTAAATGTTCCTCTGCATGGTGTGGCGCCCAAAACAGCTGTATCAAGGAAGAGGGGACATGGATGGCCATCAGCGTTTTCCCTCCCAAGTTAAAGGAAAAAGCAAACCAGGGCCTCTTCAAAACCCAGGATGTAGCTGAACTTTGACATTTTCGTTTGCAAGTAAAGCAAAATGAGCAGGTTAACAAGAAGTGTGGGCACCACCACCAAAATAATAAATATTGGCGTAAAAGTCTTTAACTTTGAACGTCTCTGCAGCGCCACATCAGCAGCTGGCACCAGTTAAGCTTAATTCAGAGTGAGAGGCAGCCCTCATCAATCAGGAGCACGATGAGCGGCAGCTCAGCAAAGGCTCCACTGTGTTCCTGGTTTCATCCGTAACAGGAAACAATATCGGTTTAGGGAGAGCGGGTCCACTCTGTGATTTGCTGCTAAGCCGCTCATTAATTGCTCAGATCATTAATCTGCGGGGCTTAATAAGCAATCAAGAAGCTGTGTAACGTGAAGCAGCAGCATGTGACCAGCGCACACCTTAAGCCTCAGTTAATGTCTGAGCCGAGCGCCTGCCTCCACCTGCTTAATTCTGACGGAGAAGTTTTCAGTTCAAGGTCTAATCGCCTGGCTGAGATCATTGGGGTGCAGAGTGGAATGTAACAGAGTACCTTTACTTTCATACTCGTTAATTTTGTTTAAACTGGGCAATTCCAGCCTTCTGCTACTTTATCACATATAGATTATTGCGCCGTCATGTCTTTAACCTGCTTTCCTTTTATTTGCTCTGGCCTCTTTGGAAAGCTGGGACCCAGCAGGGGCATCTTTCAGCCTTTTCCTCCATTTCATTAATTGCTTGCGAACAGTTTTATGTCCACCAGAGATGGTTGGAACAAGTTTTTTTAATTTTATTTTCCAATGAAAACCTGCTGGAGAGACAGAAGGGTCAGACGCTCCACCTCGGCGCTGGGACATTGCACACCTTTAAAAGGTTGTGTTTGTTGAGTTTTTATCACGGTTGTATCTGAACCCAGTGCAAGTGGCTTTAACGAAGAAGAAAGCAATGGTTTGTAGGTTTCAGGATGAGCGTGTCTGGCTGGTGCATAAAGCTCCATCAAAGCCAACAGAACAGGACACTCAAGGTCATCCAAACTTGTTTCTCAAAATTCTCAATTTGTGCAGAATGGAAATTTTTTATCATCTCGTTGAAAAATACATGGCGTAGAAAAAGATGTGTTCTCGAAGGCTGCAAATATTGCTCTAAAATCTCACTGTTTTGGCATTAATGCTGCCACCTCAGATGTGGAAGTGAGCTTTTTGTCTTTTTTCTTTGGAAAAAAAAGATCATGAATACTGATAGTCACTCTGTGACGCTCCATCCAACATGCCTTCGAGCCTAGAGATGCTGAAGTCAGATCTGCGCAGGATTAACAGAAGGCCTCTAAAGGCTTAAGAGGCATTTGTGACTGCAGATCTGAGTCGTAGTGCCGGATCAAGACCGCACACTTTAATTCCTTGTTTATGTGGTTCTATCAGCTATTGATGGATGACACTGTGATCAAGTGCCGTCTGGGAGATCAGATATTGCAGGTATTTTTCTTACAAGTTTAAGGAACATAACTTTTAATCATTTCAATTATTTTCTCACACATTTGTGAAGAAAGGGGAGCTCTTTTGTGCACTTTGCCCCTCAAAGCCCCTCAGAGTGTTTTCACTGATAATGCTTTTGTACCAAATCATCTTTAAAATCAGCTCTTGATATTTACAAGTTTATACATAAACAAACCTACAACACTCAGCACAAGTTCAGGTAAAATGCATTAATACCAAGTTGTATTTACCTCTACTGTCTCTGTTTAAATAAATGTCATGAATGATGTCATCTTTAAATGATATATGTGACTGTCAGACAGATGGAGGTTCAAAGTAAGAAGAATTGGATCTTTTGGTTCGGATCATCTCTGAGCGAACCCTTCCCTTCGTTCTCCTACCGGTACGTGACCTTCACACATTCCTCCGTCTGTGTACTTTGCTGCACAACCTGAGAGATGAAATACTGCACCATTTACACCGCAGTCGCTGGGCATCAAGAACGTTTCCTGTGAAACAAAATAGTCCATCAACAGAGTTGCTCTGTAAAGAAAGAATGTTGCTGTTAATAAATGTCTTCTTGTGCTTGAGGGACACAATGACCTCACTACTGTAACCTGGCATCTTCAAATTTCAAACACCACTCATTGTGACTTTTAATTATCAAACTGTTCCAGTCCTAAGACGTTTGAAAGCATAAAGGTCTAAGATGTATGGAAGAAGTCATCCTCACAAGCTGAACTACATTTACAAATTGTTGTATCTTTCATTTAAAAAAGTCTCTTTATACATACTGTCATGTAAAGGCGTGCGAGTTTTATATTTCCAAAGCTTCTCTTTGTAGGCCACCTATAGCAGATCTATATTGAGTTTTTCTACTCATGCCATTGAATTTCAGATTTCTTTAACACTGGAAATGCTTCTTATTTCCAGAGTTTGATGTGAAAACTTTACTGTGGTTGTGTCCACATGATGCAACATGAAATGCGTGCACATCAGCTAACATGGTGCCAATGACCGGCTCCAGTCACCCCTGACTATCTCTCGTTTCCATGGTGATTTATCCCTGCAGAGGGTCTCACCAGGACATCAGGAAAACAAAGTTAGACACACCGGGGAGCCTACAAAGCGTGAGCACCTGTTTACCTGAAGCACTCTCCTCCATTAACACTCTGACATCACCTCAGCACACGCACCAAACTCCAGCCAGCCCCTCGTCATTAGTTCCCATGATGCAACACTAACCTGGCAACCAGACCCGTGGCTAACTCCCCTGCTGCTTCCATGCTCTCATTGGATAAGTTCCCGGGGGTCACGGCCTAGCACTGCCCAACCTCCCCCCCTGCTGGCCTACCATCTGTCTGGGAGACGCCGCCTCGAAGCGGGCACGGCCCACCGGGAACAGCTGCTGGCACTAACGGAGGCGGGTGACTGCAGCCAGGACGAGGCAGGAGGCTGCTTTGGCAGAGCTGCTTTTAGCACCGAAACAGGCGCTCGCATCCTGTTCAGAGAGCGCGGTCGAGTGGCGACTTTGATCTCTGAGATAATCACACACGTGTTAGCCTGATAAAAGCTCGGTTCCGTGGTAATATGACTATTATGTGGAAATTACTAAATAAATGCAAATATATCCTGAACTCAATGGCACAAAAACAAAAATATTGAACAATGTGAAGTTGTGTCAGATGCTGGGACCAGAAACCGTTTTATTGAGGGGGCAGATGTTTCACAGTTTAGGTCAGCGGTATAAGCTTCTACCTCAGATTAAAACAAACAGCACACCACGTGTGCTGCTGGTCAGCCCGTTGATGAAAAGTTCTCAGCAGGTGAACAAACCTCTATAAAAGTGTCTGTTTTGCTAGTTTGCTGTTCTGGTATGTTCGGATGCAGGTTAGTACAATGCCAAGAGAGAAAGACATAAGCACTGATCTTATAGAGGCAACAAGGATGACTTCCTGCTACTTCCCAATAATGAACTCAGCACTGTACAGTGATAAACATTATTCACAAATGTAAAGAATTCAAGACAGCTGCCAGTCTTCCCGGGAGTTTACATCCCAGCACACGTGCGGGCTCGTTCAGCAGTCCCACCTCAAAGCCACTGCCAAGCCCAGCGGCAGAGGGTTGATGATCTGGGCTTGTTTTACAGCACACGTTCTGGGCACCTTGGATCATGAACTCCTCTGTATACCAGAGGACTCCAGAGGCGAATGTGAGGCCATCTGTCCAGCAGCTAAAGCTTGGCTGAAACTGAGTTATACAACAGGACAATTATTATTTTCATTTGCAGCCATTCTGGTGTAGATGTGCTTCTTGGAACGCCCTGGTCAAACTATAGTCTTTTTTTTTTTTTACTTAACTTCAGTAAAATTAAAAAAATCACGATGAAAAAAGTTAAATGATGCAGGTCACATGAACTGGTATTTTTCTAATATCAAGACCTACAATGACCAGATGTTTTTTAATTATGCTTTTTACACAGAAATCTTTGCGTATATGTCCACAAGTCCGGCTCTCTCCTAACAGCCTTTATCACTTTGGCACAAACATACTGCAAAGACGAAACAAATACCTAATTACTAAATGGGCACCGGAGCATACAGGATGTTACCAATTAGCTTTAAACATTTCAGAGGACTGATACAGGATCACTTTCGTTCTATCAACCCAGAGAAGTGAATCAATGCCTGTGTGGGCTTTTTCCTCTTTCACTCAGTGGGAAGGGCTTTATATTTCAAGTGCTTTTAAGTTTCACGCCAATAAAGAAAACTCAAGCTGACAGAAAGGACAGTTTGACAGTTTATTCAAACTGCAATTTAAGAGCCAAGAAACTAACTCTGAGGAGATTAATGAGCAGTCAACTGTGCTGAATATTCATGATAATAGTAATGCATGTGGCTGCTGAAGCTGCGGTTTGTTTAAGGCAACATGTCAGAAAATAAACCAATAACAAAGGAAGAGACTTTTGAAGAAAATGCGAACAGTTCACCTTCAGAAGACAGAAACATATTATTCATTTAAGACTCATTATTCACTGTTATCTGGGAGATAAGGGCAGAGTTATGGCGCACTGACTAAACCTGACAGAAGTGGAAAATCAGGAAAGAAAATACACAGCAGTGGCTCTTTAATCTCAGAATATAGACGCTGTTTTACTTACAAATACAATGTCAGATAAACGAAGCATTTGCAAAATGAATAGTTAAATAAACATAATTGAAGCTGGGTTGACTGCAGTAACTTCCATTATAAGCAAACAGAAACCACGACACACGTAAAAGACTTCTATCATGGGAAGATAACTCACCCGTGGACTCAGCTTCCTTCAGCAATGACCTTCTTAAGAACGTAAAGGAAACTTTTTTTTTTCCTCCCTGAGATCAGAGTGAAATGTCTGAGTCAAGTTTTGGTCAAAATACAATAAAGACCCTGTTTAAAAACATCTGTTTCAACCATGTCGTTACGGCTCTGTGGAGTTAGACAGCAATCTTGTCTCCACCCACTCTTCTATCGGCTGTGAGGGACAATCAGGGTCTGTGATGTCACTGACATGTTTACATAGAGGTTAAATAGCCAAACAGTGTCAAATTTGTGTTTCCTTAAATATGTTTAATTAGTTGACTTCCAAAATCCAAATATATCCTCTCAGACCCAGAAAAAGAAAACAAAAAAAAAACTTTTTATGGCCTCTGTAAAATAAATGATAATTTTCCCTTAAAGGTTCAGGGTGACCATCGCTGCCTTTCACCTACTACTGAACATGTCTGTAAACCTCCATAAATTATGTTTACTGCAGTCTGTAACTTCCCTAACGATGGCCAGAAATAATGTGTTTCAAAGGAGGGGAATAGCAAAACAAAACAAAAAAAAACAACTTTCTCTGGTTGAAAGCATATAATTGGGTGTCTGGAGCAACTACTAAATCAAAACCCCTGACATAACTGTCACATAAGTCTGAAAATATATCAGTCAGTGGGCGGTTCTGGTTTGTCAGGGTACTGTCGTTGATGTCACACGCCCAGATCAGTGTTCAATTATCCAACTTTTCCATCCTTATCTGGACCAAATTTCAAACCTTGCTGTAATTGCGGTTCTTCTGAAGTAGGGGGACGGAGTAGAGCTAATTAACTCCTCCCCTTAATCCAGCTGCTATGAACAGAGCTGTACAGAATTAAATAAAAAGAGAGCTGTTGTTCTCTGTCTTCTGTTTTTTTAACAAAACATGTCATATACGTCTTTTTAACATTTCAGGAAATTGCATCAACTTTTGGAAAAGGACATATTATGTTTCCTTGTCCTTTAAGTAACCCTTGAAACTTTTCAGTGCCCACCTGGAAGATTCTGAGAGACCATTAATAGGTCCTGGGAGACCCCTGGAACTTTGAAGTGAGTCAGAGGAATCTCCAATACGCTCACTGAACCCTGAAACCTTTTCGATTACCTTTCAACCACCGCAAAATACGCCTGGAACCTTAAACAAAAATAAAACTTTTCAAGAAACTTCACAACAAAACTGGAAGCTTTGAATGCACAAACATACCACCAACTGTATATCTCAGTAAAAAACTGCACAAAATAATCAAGACGCTCACCAGCGTCTGTATGCAACAGCACTCAGGGTCCTTGCTGCTGTACATCAGTCGAATTTTGGCCGAGCTCTGATTTAGAGGCACTGCCAAACACACACACACTCCCAAACACACACCTCCTTCTGTAGTGTGCAGCGGCCACCACAGATAAGCTCAAATAAACAACAGACCAAGAAAAATAAATCCAACACCCTCTCTCTTTCTGCCTCCCTGGGGACAAGATAGAGCATCCAAAGAATGCTGCGTGTTTCTATAAAGCTTCTTGACATCGCATTCACTTACACACAAACAGAAGCACACACACTGGGCGATACAAATAAGAAACAGAAAGGGAGGTCTGGTTCCACTGGGAGGAATCACCTCTTCTATCGCTTCACACACTCCTTTTATCTTATGACTAATGAGGAGCAGATATACACACAAAAACACAAACACACTCAAGAAGCTGCATGCATACAAACACCTCAGGATTGTGGTTTCGTCAGACCGTCTCTCAGCGAGTGTCCCACTTCTGAAAGCACTACTGCTTACATCATTATGCAATGCTGTGGGTGAGTGTGTCCAGTGTGTGTGTGTGTGTGTGTGTGTGTGTGTGTGTGTGTGTGTGTGTGTCCAACCCACAAAAGCTTTGAACACTCAGCCTCTTTCCTCAGCATGGAGTGTTGTAACACTACAGGCTCTAATGAGTTTGTTCATGTAGAGAAAATGTGTGTGTTTGAGTGTGTGTGTGCTTGTGTGACTAGTATCTCTATGATTAGTCAGTAAAGTAAGTTTTGCAAACTAAGCAGTTGCCACCAGAATAGTAAATGAGCTTCTGTTGTGTGTGATCATGCTCCAAAAGCACAATGGTCAGTCACACAGATCAATGAACTTTGTCACTGATTATCTAACTCACTTACAAATTATGTTACACTTGTGTTTAGAAAGATATCAAAGAACTAGGGAACCTCTTGAAGGAATCATCTATCCATCTATCTTCTGCCACTTATCTTAGATTGGGTACTGGGAGCAACAGTCTGAGCAGAAATCCCTCCCTTTCCTAAGTCACATCCCCTAATCTACCAGGGGGAATCTGAGGCATTCCCACACCAAGTTGGAGATATTATGTCTGCAGCAGGTCCTGGGTCTGGCCTCCCAACAGGACATGTCTGGAACACCTGCTCTGGAAGACATCCAGTAGGCATGGGATGTGGGTGATAAGTAAGACCTAGAGGAAAACCTTGTATCCTCAATAAAGGCTGTTTGTCCTTCTGAAGGTAGCCTACAAATTCCTGTAGCTGAACCCAGAACTATATAACATTTTTAAAGATTTTCAGCCTCATTTATACAAGCTGGTGGCTCCTGGAAGTCTTTATAGCCTCTTCAATGAGCCCCCAAAACCCTTTGACTGATTGCTGACTGATTTGGAACTCATATAAAAACTCGTGAATTTTTCTTAAGCCTCCACTGCACCATAAAACCTCAGACGACCATCTCAAGAACACCTTCTGAGTCCCTTCAGTCTTTTTGATGAATACCTGCACGTCACCAAAACCTCATTCCTGCCTGACTCCTACAAACCTTCCCAATCGGACTTCTTTGACAGACTCAAGACCTTCCTCTGGGAGTCCCAAACTTTAACTGGTTCCTTAGAGTACTGCAACCACGTCAACCTATGGAACATTATCGTGCCTCCTCAAGAAAACATCTGGAAAACTTTTATTTCAGAATTATCCAAAATTTCTAATGATTTGCAGCCCCATTTGGAAAAGCTGGTAACTCCTATAACCTTCTGACTATATTTTTAACTTGGAACTTGTCAGCAAACACTTGAATCTTCTGAAGTCCTCACTGCACCATAAAACTTCAGAGGATTACCTCAAGAACATCTTCAGAGACTTTTCTATCTGCTTGATGAACACCCACACTTCACCAGAACCTCTCTGAGAAACCTTAAATATCCTTGTTGAAAAACATGACACCTCAGTGACCCCTAAAACCCTCGACTGTTCCAACGAGCCTCCCGACTGTGACGAAACCCCTAAAACCTACCAAGTGACCCATGGAGATCCTACTTGACTCCTAAATCTTCCCTACTTGCACTTCTTTGACAGACTGTAGAGCTTCCTCAGAGATTCCCAAAACTTTAAATGGATTCTCTGCACTCTTTCAACCTCCTCAACCTCTGGGACTCCTCAAGGAATTCTGTTACGTCTTCAAGAAGACATCTGGAAGTCTTCTAAGGAACCTGCTCAGTGGTGTTTGAAACTAAATTCACTTGAAGTTACCTTTAATGGTCATCAAAATGTATTTACACATAGTGCAATCTTTTTGTGCAATTTGATTTTATTATATTTAGTTTGTGGATCTATTAATATCTTGACAATAATCTCTTCATCGGTATTAATGACGATAACTTTATATACCTGCTTCAAGCTGCTGAACCTCTGGAGCTGATTAAAATCTCTGAAGCCTTGGACTCAAAGACTTCACAAATGTGAGGAAAAACTAAAAATAATGTGCTGCTTTCCAGAGAATACAGTTCTGTCCGGGGAGATTGTGACAGGCTGGAGGAGAACTGTCGGCCTCCCATCATTACCCACTGGAGAGCTGAAGGAGGCGGAAAAAGGAGTCAGATAGGAAAGAAGAGAATGAGGATCCCTGAGGATGAGTGAAAGAAGCCAGAGAGTCCAGGCCTCTTGCAGGAAAACAGGAGGAGGCAGGAGGTGGAGACAGATGGAGGCGATCCGCTTCGCTGAGAAAAATGTATGACCCCTTCAACTCTCCTCTTTGTGTTAAAGACTAAACTTCTCAAATTCCCATCAAAAATGAAGTCACCTATTAGCTTACTTACTGCTTCTTATTATTTTATCTTTTTTATTGTCCATCATTCAAATTCTGAAAAATTCCAGTTTTAACATATTCTTCTTTAGAAAAAAGAAGCACAGCAAAGAGTTACTAAATGCAATTTCTGTTTTTGAAATACAAAAATGTAACATGAGATGCAGGAATGTAAAAATCAATGAAGAGCCTCAAACATTCCCACATGAATATCGGGATAACCTAGGACTGCGTGGCAGTGTTTCCTCAGGCATCAATGCTTTACATTTGTTCCATATTTAGTGTATTATTCACTTTAACGTGCACAAAAAAGAACGAAAAAAAAGAAAAGCCAGCTACAGAAGAGAAAATAATTCTTCAAAAAAGTACAAAGATGAGTGATTAGATCACTATCGCCACTGGAGTGAAGGAAGAACACCTCACACTGTAGACAACCTTTACAGCATGGAAGAGTGGGGTTGTGCACCACAGTATCGGACAAGCTATGTGAGATAAGAAATGGTTCCAGAGGTAGCAAAACAGGCATATAAGTTAAACATACTGGGGACTGTGAAGCTGTTAACACAACTGGCTCAGTCGCATCAGTGCTGTTGGCCTGATATGTATTAAAAATATTCATTCCAGTTGAAAAAGGCCCAGACTTTAATTTTTGGGGTATCTTATGTAAAAAAACAAAGAAAAGAGAAGGAAAAGGAGGAAGTCTGTACACTTTCCCAAGCCCTCGCTTCAGGTGGGAGTCATTTTTAAACTGTTCCTGCCAATCTAAACATCAGCGGCTGTTGTTGCTCATGTTTGTATTAAATGCAATTTTTTTCCCACAAAATTAAGAAAAAAGATTGAGCAAAAGCTGTAGACAAGGGGGTCTACAGCACTTTTGAAACATCATACTAATGTTCACATACTCATCACTGACTGAAATTAAGGTTGTCTTTCCAAACCTTCCACTTACTCCTCCAGGATTTGCCTGAAAAGTGGAATACTGAACCAGGTTTGGGCTGAAGCCACTCAAGCTTCCCTGCAGACTGGTAAAAGACCGTATATCCCATTTGGTGCAACAGAACCTCTTTTAGGTAATTATTTTAATTGAGAAACGTTGAGTGTTTACAAGCTGTGTTAAGCCTGGTTTTAATCAGCTCCTGGATCTTTTTCATCCATTTGAGGCACTGGGGTGGAGACTGCAACGGCTGCACTGAGACCCCTGGAGGACGTCCTCTTGGTTCTGCTACGAGCTGATTTCAATCTCGCCTCAGTCTAATCCAGCTGCAAGACGTATTCTCAATGTTTGATCTGAATGGCTCTGATAGCAGGTTGTTCTCGCTGGATAGCAGCTTCTTTAGGATCATCTCCTGTTTAATGTTCTCCTTGTGTCTTTGAAACATCTAACCAGTTTATTAAGCACCACAAATTAA
Source organism: Xenentodon cancila (assembly GCA_014839995.1). Taxonomy (NCBI): domain Eukaryota; kingdom Metazoa; phylum Chordata; class Actinopteri; order Beloniformes; family Belonidae; genus Xenentodon; species Xenentodon cancila. The sequence goes on from CM026205.1 coordinate 1,912,605, forward strand.
ACTTTGTTTGATGATAGCTTTATAGGGCTGACAAAACATGCATTTTGTTCATTTCCTGGACATGCAGCTGTATTCATGTGATATTTCCTCTGCACATTGTCATGAGAAAAATGAAATGTATTTGTGTTAAAATGATGTTTCCCTGTGCGATCAGACTCATCTAACGCAGAACACTTGTGTCAACAGAAGCGTAGCTGCAGCGCTCGAGCCGCTGACGTAACCCTGCACAGACTTGTGGTTTTTTTTTCAGTGCTCTCAGTTTTATCAGGAAATCAAACTGGTGGATGATTAAGAGCTGAGATAGAAAACCTCACTGATGTCTCACATCTCTCATCTGAGAGTGTGTGTGCGTCTGCGTGTGTGCTGTACAGCAAATTCGACAGCTCTCAGACTGATGCAATCAGCAGATAAAGAGGTTGCATGTGTGTGTGTGTGTGTGTGTGTGTGTGTGTGTGTGTGTGTGTGTGTGTGTGTGTGTGTGTGTGTGTGTGTGTGTGTGTGTGTGTGTTTGTAGTTCACTCATCTCTTTAGATGAAACCATGCAAACATACAGTCTGGCTACACACACACACACACACACACACACACACACACACACACCGTAGGTCAGCTTGTTATGCAGCAGCATCACTGTCAGTCTGCTTCCCTCTCTCTTCCTCTACAATTTCTGTCTCTCGCCCACTTTCCCTGTTTTTCTTTTCTTTTTGATCTTTCAGTCCTCAGTCTATCCATATTTTGTCTCTATTCTGCACACACACATGCAATCAAATCCAACACATTATCCCCCCACCACCCCCACCCCCGCCCACCAGTGGTTTGACTTTTTTTCCCGCTCAGTTTTCATCTGTCCATCATTGACAGGAAGTGGGTGCATTAGCACAGCGAGGACGGGCTGATGGAATTAACGTCCATTATCTGACCATTTACAGGACGGAGAGCAGGAAGAGGGAGGGCGGAGGAGGAGGAATGAAATGATAGCGATCTCTGCAGAGCAGACTGCAGCGGGTTGATGTTGTACGTGCGGCCGGTTTGGTTTGGCTGGAGATCTACCTGCTCCTTTCAGACCTCTTCCTGAGGTTATCTTCCAGTCAACAAATCTCACTTAAAGGCAGAAGTTTGTCTCTCGGTGCTTTACTGCACCAGCCTAGTGGTTTTTGCTGAAGATGTCTATCTTTTGAAAATGGCTTTTCTAAAACATCTAAACACTGTGGTTTTTAATTAGACAAGCGGCAAAGCAGTGATTGAAGCTGATTTAATTCAAAAACTAGATGCAGTTTGTGCACATAGAAATATAATAACAGGCCAGACTTGTTTAGAGGATATATTCCCTATCTGTGTTAAGAAATGCCATGTATGAAGCCTTTGGACTTGTTTTTCTGAAATAATTTACAATAATAGAAAGATAAAACTTAACTGTCAGACAGGTCTAAAATCTTTCTTGCGGCCACAGTAGCAGCTCCATCATGCACATCTCACACTGGTACATTCGTAAATACACAAAGGACAACAACAGGCATATTAGAGCACAGAGTTTAACAAGAAAAAACAAAACAAAAAAAAAATAAATGTGATTTGATCTCCATCAAAGTTGCAATAATTGACAGACACAATGTGCTTAAGCTGATAACACACAATTATAATTCTTGTGTCTTTACTGAAAACACTTAACATTCAGTGTTGAAGAAAAGAAAGCAAAGCCACAAACTAATTACTGCAGTTTTTTTCTGAGTGGGCATTATGTGAGTTTTAAATCTGGACTCAATTGTAAAGAATTGGATTAAAGCTGAATTATAACAAAATGGACTGAGTTGGACTATTAGTGGACTTTATTTAATTGGACTGTGTTAATTTTGACTTTTGCTTTTTCTGTGTAAAGTGTATTGTGATTACATTTGTTGTGAACTGGCAGTATAAAAACAAGTTAACTAAACTCAAATATGTTTCAAGAAAGGTTAAAGTGGTAGTCAGTAAGTTCCTACACCTGTAGTCCAATGAATTAAAGGAGTTTGGAGGCGTGGTTTGGAGCTACTTTGACATAAGACGGTAAAACACTTGAGGTTTGCTGTTGGTGCAAAGCAGCTGCTGCTGTGAGTGAAGCTCTGCAAAAACGGTATCTCTGAAAACACGACTGAGGGCAGATGTTCTGCACCAGGCTGGAAAAAGATACAGGAGAATTTGAAAGTGTGACCGTGATGTCATTTCAAAATGACTACAAGTGCAAGAAAGACAGGAAATTAAAACTGTTATTACTGTAAACACATGAGGTTTCTGCAGTTGTTGTGACATCTGTTTGCCAATTTAAACCTTTAACACGTTAACATGAAACACAAAGCAGGAGGATGTGCAATAGGCAACATCTTCATTGCTGACTTTTGGCCATGACTGTACAGGATGTACAAGATTATGTTGGATGTAATTGGAAATTATGCCACTAGATGTCCTCATATAAACATTGTACTGATTGGAAAAGACGTACATTATTTTAATATTTGCACCAGTTTATTTGGTACTAAATTACTCTTTGACGAGGCGACATTCTTGTACGATCAGTGAAGTCTTATCAATCTACGCTTCCGTTTATTATCCATGAAAGTTTCAACAGTAAAACAATAGACTATTTGAACACAAAAGGAACACTGAATCAGCCATGTAAGAAATGTACTTTGAAGATAAATTAAAACTGCAGAAACCAGCATTTTGGCAGTCATGTTAGTGGAGCAGTTGGTCTTAAGTCTGAGTGAAAACTGTGTCACATGTCATGAGCATCCACTTTATTTGAGGATTATGTCCAGATTATAATATATGTGCATAATCCACCAAAATGAGCAGGTGGAGAAGCAACTGGGGTGCATTAAGACCAGCCTGCAATCATGCCACTATTCCAGCAAATGTAATCTGGACACATGTGGCTGAAATGCCTCCATCTCGGTGTTTAATGGCCACCTGTCAGCATGCAGATCAGAATGAAGTATGAAAGCAGGATCCGCCCTTAAACTGAACAAATTATACATTCATAAGAACAAATGACATATCAATGCCATCCTGCAGACCCTGAAGGAGGGAAGATGGCTTCAGGTGGTTAATCTGACATTTTACAGAGAGAAACTGACAGTTTCATTTAACTGCTGGGTGTGAATAAAATAAAATAAGAAGATCCATGGCTTTTACAGGAGCAGAGCGAAAACGTGTTATAGGCAAGTTGGTCTGCTCCTGCAGCTCTTCATCACCGTGTCTGAAGCACTTGAGATCTGAACAATCAGCAATCAGTCACACAACTGAATGATCAATACAGTCTGCAGCTGAGCAAAACAACAGGAAACAACCAAACAGACTTCAAAACAGAGATCAAAATGGACTAACCAGCTGAACCGAGCTTCGTCACTGCCGCAGAAGCCTAATGTGCTGCAGTTTGGTGTAATTATTGTCTGGCCAGTCAGCAGAATAAAAATCTGTCTTTAAATGTTCCTGCAAACCACAGACGGGCCTAACTTGTGAGCCAAAAGAGCCTGGTCTGACTCGCAACTCAATAACTGTTTTATTTTTTTTCCCCAAGGTTGTTAAAGGCCGTATTTAAAACAACATGATCTGAACTTGACTGACAATACTCAATACTGCTGTTGTGAGCCTGAAAACAAACCAAGCAGGTAAACACACAGCAGATGAGAAGTGTGGTGTCTGGAGGTGTAACTAAATCCCAGGTCCTTACCGATCCACCAGCACCTCTCCAACCTCCTCATATTGGCTGTCTTGCTGGTCAAACGCACACGCTGCCAGTGCATCACAACATTTACACAAAACTCCTTGTGCACATCTGTAGATACTGTTGAAAAGACAAGGTACTCAGTACTTTTATAACTTTTTAAAGCAACTAAATAACTGCTTTGAGCAGTTGTTTGTGGTTCCAGCTAGAAGAAGTTCATGAAAATTCACACTTCTTTGTGAGGAGCAAGTTTAATTTGGAACAGTTGTTTTGGCATTCTTCATTTTTATTTTATGCATCAGCCAGACGTTTCTCTTGATTTCTAACATTTTTCCCTCCAATCTTTCTCCTCTTCAATGAAAGCTGTCAGAAAAGATGCAGCTCATCACCCGACTCAACATTTAACTTCAAACCCAAACGCAAATTTCAGTGTTTCACGTTCTCTTTCTTAGTTACGTAAAAGTTCATTTACATTCATTTTAGGCGGACTGAAGCCTGTGGGTGTGAAAACAGCCCAACCCTGGCCACTATGTTATCAGCTGATTGCCATTTTGGCTTAATGAAGCAGAGATATGTTTACAATCACAAAATGGTAATAATTTGAAAAAAGAGGGATTTCTTTAATAGAGTGCTTGACTTGTTTTATCAAGGAAATAATGGCTTGAGTATTAAAAGTGTGTGAGAGGAGGAGTGGAGGACTGAAGTGTATCTGTGGCGGCGTGTTAATCCTCAGAATAGCAGCTGTAATCTGCTGACCTCTCTGCTTCTACAAGACACACACTTCCTGGGAAAATACCTGCAGCTAGAACATGTTTGACCATCAAAGTGAAAGACTGAACAACATCATCATCCCCACACACACACACACACACACACACACACACACACACACACACACACACACACACACACACACAGACACACACCTGACCTCATTCCAGTGTGTGTGTGAGGATGCAGCCACTTACTCCTGCTCTCCATCGCTATCTCACCCACACACTCACACACACACACTGGGTGGCAGTAGCTCGTGGGCGTGCGAGCAGCTGTGAATAATTGTGTTTACAGATGGTATATGTGCGACCTGTGGGTTCGGAGACGGCGAGAGCTGCTCTTCTCACCCTCACAAAGGAAGAGAGGCATGACATTTCAAGTCACTCTCACTCTTCCTCCCTCTCTTTCTCTCTCTTTTTATTCCTCCTTCTGTTTCAGCTTGTTCACCTCCATTAGTTTAATTGGCATAAGTGTTAACGATGCTGAAGAGCCAAAGCAGAACAATGAACAGTGACATAAGTAAGAAAAGATTGGTGAAGTGCTTAGTTGTCTGTTTAATTTGGCTCCATAATGTAGGTAAATTAGATACTTTATTTGTACCTCAGGGAGAACTAGAAGCCAACTGTTATTGTGTATCATGATCTAAATGAAAAATTACGTATTTGAGCCACAAAATACATTTCATAAATATATAAATTGCTAATATGCTTGTCTTTTTAGATAGTCTTTGTGCTTTTTACTGAAATAATGATGTCTTTTTGATCCTAATTTAGATAAATTATGCTTTTTTTAATGCATGAACTGTTTTAGCTTTTGTGCTTTAAAGATTTAAATGAGGCTTTTTCAAATATGCAGCCTGAGAAGGAGGGCTCTGGGTGTAAATTTGTATTAATCAGTATCACTGACAAGGTTTTGTACGGTAGCGGCGGCGCCACTGCCGACCCAAATCACTCAGCGTTTTACTGACCAATTATGGTAAAAATAATTCAGGCCAATCGCTCCATCAACTTTAAGATAAACTTGACTGCATGCAGACAAGAACATACAGACGTTTCTCTGTTTCCCAATTACATTTGACCTAGATGTGTATAAATACACATTCAGCTTCTACTTGTGGCACCAAAAAACTGAATTATGTTCTCCATGGAAAAAAATAAATCAATGGAATATAATAAAATTCCAGATAAAAACTAGAAAGGATTAAAAAACAAACAGATTTTAGGAACTCGGGCATCACCGTTCAGACTTGGAAGGCAACCAAGGTGGTTTTGATAACACTCACTACTCACTACCTAATGCAACTTAATGTTCACGTAGGACTTTGTAAGTCAAAAAGTTTGTGGCTCGAAAACCTTAGAAAGCAAAAGTTGTTAATTCAACACAGAGCTTAACAATATATAATGTACCGATATCAAGCGTGAACCGTTAAGCCTTCTATTCAGAGCGTACCCAAGCTTTTGAATGCTATTGTACCTTTCTGTCAGGTATGGTTGAAAATCCAACATTATTCAAAGCAAGCGATTTCATTTTTGCTGTGCTTACAGGTTTAAGTGTTTATTTAATGCATCTGCCTGACAGCACCGTTCATCATCATCCCAAACATCTTTTCACACGACGCAGAAAAGATGAACAGCTGTAACCACTGGCCCATTTCTGCTTCACGAAAGTGAGCTGCAAGTGTTACAGCAACACAGCGTCAACACTGCACACCTCTTCTAGAGCCATTACACAAGAAACGGCTGAAACATTCAACCTGCGGTAAAAAAACACATAAACCAACTGAAAAAAGTGTATGAAAGCCTAGAAATGATGATTACTGAAAGAACACGAGTAGGTAATCTGTAATAACTGTATTACCTGGAAGAACAAATGATTTTAGTAATTGTACATATATGGTCAAAGGCGCCATGATTATGACTAAATTAGGTTCAGTGAGTCCCTTCTGTTCTTTCCATCAAGCAAACATGACAAAGGTCCAACGCTCTGATATACAACTGCTTAAAAACTCATGCTTATGTCATAAACAAACGATTACAAGTTCTACCTGTGCAGAGCGGTACTCCAAGTCTCCTGTGTGCTCCAACTCTGCACATGTTCCCTTCTAGGGTTTGTAACCAGGTGATATGTTCCTCGTTGACTCTGTGTTCTAGAGTTAAAGAGATGCATCCATTGCAAATTTCTGGACCAATTTTGATTTACAATTTTCTTAAAGGTTAAACCCATGGACTCCCAGATAGTGTACACATTTGCGATGATCTAGTGTACTTTTGTTACTTATGGTGTTATGTGGGCCAGATGTAGACCAAAGGTCATGAACGGGACCTACCTTTTGGTTTGGCATGTGTTGTATGAGTCAGAAGTGGTCCAGCTGGCTTTAACATGGGTTATAGCAGGGGCGGGTAACCCTGGTCTTCGAGGGCCACTGCATGTTTTTAGATGTCTTCCTGCTTCAACACGCCTTATTCAAACTAATGGATCATCATCAGTTTGTTATCAAGGTCTGCACGTCTGTTAATGACACAGTCATTTGTATCAGGGTGTGTTTAAGCAGGGAAACATCTAAAAGATGCAGGACTGCAGTCCTCCAGGACCAAGATCGCCTACCACTGTGATGGCCAGGCTTGGTGCAAAGATTCAGATTTTGTACCATGTTTTATGGATTTGTGGCTGTTTGGGTGAAACAGCCTTTGGTATTTGGATCCTTTTTTTAAAATTATATTTCTAATTTTGTTACTGGAGCAATAATCTACTACATATAATAATATAATCAAGAGATAGCAGAGGCTGCAGACTTTGTGCTTTACTGGGTATAGTTTCACTTTTTAGACACAGTTGGCTTCATAACAGCACATGGTATAGTTAAATGAACTTTATTGTCCAATTGGTTTGATTGTAGTTCCTATGTTCAACTTACAAATTGTACAAGTTGCTATTTTAACAGAACCTATGAGCTGAAAGTTGACAATTTCTTATCTGACCAAACAATATATTTTCATTTACATTTATTGTTCTATTATTTCCAAAAAAAAGATGATCTTTTAACTTGAATGTGATCAGGAGGTCATGTTACACAGCCAACAAGTGGCTTATAATTTTCATTATTTTGTTGAACAAAGTTTGTTTCAACTTAGTTTGATGTTAAAACATGAACACAGACAAAACTAAAAGTCAAAGAGCTAAACTCTCAAAACAATGAGCTTGACAATGTGTTTTCATAGACAAAGTGGTTTTCAATCCTTAATTTAACATGTCAAAAGGAAAGTAAAAAAATGAAAGAATGTTTATATGTGTAATGGGGCATAAGTGAAATAGTTTAGAGGTTAAACACTTGTTAATTCCTCATCGGTGGAGCAGTATGAGTCGGCATGTTTCAAAGGTAAAAGAAAAGCAGCAGCTAAGTGGCTACGACCGCTTCTCTCACAACCTGTTTACTTAAACATCTTCCTGATGTCAAGAACAGACAAATTACAGTACAGAAAAATGAAGGAAACAAAAGCACAGCTCAGACGTAATAGACATCTATGTTTCTGAGGTGCATCTATAAACGTCAGTGTCGTTTAAAAGCTAAAGCCTCCACAGTGTGTGTTTGGGGGTGTTAGCGTCAGTAGCGTCCGCTGCCGCTCATATCTGTAAACAGTTACACGGCCTCACAAGTCTGGTTGGTGTTGTGGCGACTTTCCTGGTAGAGCTATCTTGTAAATCATGAACAGGAACAGAGACAGCTATTAGCACGCTAACAAGACAGGCTCACAACATGCTAGCTGGTGAAGGCGTTGTGTTGGGCGCTCCCCGCTAGCCGCCCTCGGCGGCCTGCGAGCGGAGCTGACGGCGGGTCGGGCTCGTATCATTTACATAATTGGGATGTTAATTTGTTAAGCTGTGGGATTTGATTATGTTGCATATTGATTGTGTTGTGCTGCTGTGAGGTCACATGCCTCTTTAACAAAGGTATTCGCAGCGCAGGGAATTGAGGGAATTTGATTAAATGTGTGATGTTAGTATTCCCGCTGACAAGGTGGTGTGTTGATGTGTAACAAAATGAGTGTAGATGTGTGGAAAGCCATCATTGTTGAGGTGATTGTGTCGCCTCCGCCTGTGTTTGTGTACTTGCTCCCCTCTCAGTTGATGGATGGATGGAGGGGGGTGAAAACGGGAGTAGAGGGAGGGCAACTCCACCTGGTCTTACCGTTCTCCGGGTGTTCCATCTCGCCAATGCTGCCGTCGGGCGTGGTCCTCTCGTAGTGGTCCTCTGGCAGAGCCAGCGGCCCGATCCGTGGCCCCGATGATGATTTGGAGCTGGGAGTCTCCGATTCTTCCAGGCCGCTGTCGTAGTAGCTGTGCTGCGATGCGTCCTGCAGATCCTGGGCCTGATTGGATGTTGAGAAGGTCACTCGGCGGTGGGGCAGCTGTGTGGTACAAATTTAGAGAAGAAGAAAATAGGTTAATGTTGAAGCAAATCTTACTTTCCTTCATTCTGCGTCATACCAGTCTGTACCATCTGTCATTGGACAAGAGGCAAGGAGCGTCAGAAGGTCAACGTACACAGAGAGAACCTGTGCAGGTTCAGGGAGAAAAAGCATCTTCACACCGTAAGAACCACTGAAGAACCACAGTAAGAACCACAGTAAGAACCACAGTAAGAACCACAGTAAGTACCACAGTAAGAACCACAGTAAGAACCACGGAAGAACCACTGAAGAACCACAGTAAGAACCACAGTAAGAACCACAGTAAGAACCACAGTAAGAACCACAGTAAGAACCACTGAAGAACCACAGTAAGAACCACAGTAAGAACCACTGAAAAACCACTGAAGAACCACTGATGCAGATGATGCAGATTATTGAAGACATCAAGTAGAACCAGACAATAAAAATAACCATGGAGAGTCATTTAGACACATTAACTACTGTGTCCTCTTTTATCACAGCGACAGGTTAGAGTTTTTTCTTTGGTTCTGGAGCTCCAACCAGTCAACTTTCATCATCCCCCTCAGGATTAAACAGGTCTATCTGCATGGATGAGTGATTATCTTATCGTATCGCAGTGTTTTCATCTACATACCTATTTGCTAAAGACACTGGCTTTACAGCCAATACAATTGATCGCTTGAGAGAAGAATTGATAGGCTTTAAACAATAGTTTGCTTCCATACTTTGTTTAGTGAAGTTACAGACTTGATTGGCCTACTGTAGGTTTACCAACTTTACGAGATTGTCTTTTCTTTTCTTTTCTTTTCTTTTCTTTTCTTTTCTTTTCTTTTCTTTTCTTTTCTTTTCTTTTCTTTTCTTTTCTTTTCTTTTCTTTTCTTTTCTTTTCTTTTCTTTTCTTTTCTTTTGTCTTGTATCAGGTGCACCAGTAGTGAAAAAAGAAAGAAAAAAGCATTTTAAAAGGCAGGTTTGCCAAAGACAACATTGTGACTATTGAGAGGCAGGAGGAACAGAGGTGCTGTGGGGAACTGGGAACACTGGGGAGCTCAGCCTGGCCCGGAACTCTTTGGATTTTCACACAACACTTAAAGTGAATCTTAAGAACATGAAATTCCTTAAAATAATTTGTGATCAGACAAATCTATCTATCTACAAATAGTTCAACACAGACTCTTGTGAATAACACTACATTTGTTTGTTCAAGTTTTCATGTTTAAAATTACAGTATAAGTTTTTGGTTATTGTTTTATTGTGAGCTACTTTATCTTAATAAGCTGTTTTAATTGACTTTTGTTCACATCTGCTGCAGCATCAGAATGTCCTAGTTTGATCTCTGTCACATCGCTATGTACGTTTGTACGGGCGTGTCTTGGAAATCCTTGCTTCAGTCAACATAGCCTGATTAACAGAGTTCCTGCAGCGACGTCGCCAACAGAGAGGCCTCATGATGGGAATGTGGGTCTAATACCGCCTGTTTCGAGGCTGGGATGGATACTTTCATTCAGTCATTGACAGGTCAGCTGGTCCGCCTCACCCAGACAGCAGCCAGTGAGATCATGTTAGTGTGATGTCGTGTGGTCCCGTCTTACACCTTCACAGCAGTATAGTAATACATAATTATCTTAAATGTAATCAGAGAAAAACATCAAAGATAAACAAATGTTGTACTATTCATTAGCACAAATAACACAGTTTCAGGATGCTGAGATCATTTCTTGATGACATCATACAAGGTCATTCGTTAAACAATTCTCCACTTCCCTCTCGCGATACTAGACATCGCTAAACTGTGTAGATTAAAACTAATGCATGTGTTTCTGCTGTGAATGGATTTTAATGTAAACTGGAGTAAAAAAAATTCCCAATGTGTGTTTTCCTTCCACCATCCATCTTTCATGATGTATGTATATGAATGCTGCAGATCACACGCACGCACGCACGCACGCACGCACGCACGCACGCACGCACACACGCACGCACGCACGCACGCACGCACGCACGCACGCACGCATACACTGGTTAAATACAATAACAGCCGCTAAACAAACTGTCCTTATGGAAACACACAAAATGCACCGTCACACACACACTGGACCAGCCTGGGCTAATAAGGAACTACATCTCTTGGTTGGCAGATACTCCATCACCATGGCAACTGGCCGATGTCAGGACCCCGAACCAGTGAAACCAGAACAAGAACACATGGAGCTTCTTATTGTAAATTTTCATCTCTACATTTGTAAGAAGCTGAACTGTTCACCACTTCCTCAGAAGTCACATCCCAGTCCTCCCAATCACATTTTATAATGTTCATAATAGTTTAAAGTCTTTTCCAGTTTGCCAACCAGAACAGGACACTTTATTTGCCATATTCCAAGCAGCCTGAAAGGTTCAGCAAGAAGGATTTAAAAATATGAGAAACTGCTCTGCATGCAGGGAAAAAAACGCACTGCAATATTAATGCCAGAGCGATGAAAAATGTGCAAAATTCAAAACCGCAGTGGACCTGCCCTTTAAACCGTGTGGATACAATGCGCTGTCAAAGCATGAAAAGCCCAAATCCCTGGTGCTTCAGGCGACAGGCGCCTCCTCCAGGTGAACCTGTTCAAACAGTCAAGAGAAAAAACACGACTCGCTGCCGATCACCACGCTCCCAGAAGAACCAGTGGGGCTTGAGATGTTCACAGCGGTCAGCGTTTGTATTTTTGTACTGGCATTAAACCAGTGTTATGTAATGGGATAGTTCAGTTCCATGTTTTCCTTTTCTTTCGTTCCTTCTTTTTGTCAGACATGTCAGCTCGCTGATTTCACATGAAGAGTCTGTTTACGGGAAAAGTATTTGATCATGGTGGAGATGTTGTGTTTATTTTATGCTGAAACAAAACACATCTTGTTTTGCACATTCCTGTGTGCAGGATAAATGCCGGCATCCTGGTTATTGTGAATTCTTTACGCAGATTATATCTGATATTCATGTGTCTGTGAAAAGAGACATATTTTGCCCCTTTTCAAATGCTGATGCTTTGTCTTTGACACACAAAGTACCACATGGATACAGTACAAACCTCCTCTTTCAACAGGTTTTCACAGTTACTTCAATAGTGGCGTATTTAAGGGGGCGGAGGCAGCCACTCCACTTGACTCTACCTGCTCCTGCAGTCTTCATTGTTGTGCAGAACCCACTTTAGAGGTCCAGCAAATGGTTTATGGTGTGAATTTGGTTGGAGAAAAAAATTGGGGGAGGATGAATAATTCTGCTCAGATCTGGGTCTGTGATGTCATCGGCCCACGAAGATCCGAACAGCTCACTGATTGACAGACTTACATGCTCAGACTGCTCATCCGAAGTTACAAGTTTGTGTTGTTTCAAATGTTTTGATTGCATGAGTAGTCACTATAAACGTCAAAATATATGCTGTGCGTGCAGAAAAATATTTTTTCTGAATCAGAAGCAGAGTAGCAGTTTGTTTCATTAAATGGCAAGATTACAGGTAGGAACCAGAGACAGTTTCTGCACTTCTTACACGTTCTTTTTTTAAATACTGCACCTGTTAGATCAGCGCAGCTGCATGGAACATTGGACAAACAACACAGTTTGCTTTTGGGGGAATGCTGTGCCATGATGTGACGAATATGTGCAGAGTTAAATTCAAACTGGCAAACAGATCAGTGTGTTTACTTCACAGAAGACACAAGCGATTTTCTGTGTTTGCTATTCCAGGCTTCCCAGTGCAAACAACACAGCTCACAGTCACAAAGAACAAACATCTGCTTTGCCAAAATTTGGGCTGTGACGCCGAATTAGGGCGTATCGATCAGATCTGTCTGGAAGTCTAGCAGTTTGTATTATTAATAACTTCTTCCTCTTTCTAGCTTCCTCCTTTTATTTGCTTTGTGATAATCAGGAAACAAATAACATCAATGTTTATAAACCAAATGATCAGGATTCTTCTCCTACCTCCACATCCAAACACAACACACCCTCACTCACAGTCGTTGCCCGTTTTGTACTTCAGATGGTATTTGTTGGCAGGAAATAGAAGTGCAACCTCAGCAGTTTGCAATTTTGGGAAAGTGGAGCAGATCAGAGGGGAGGGAAGCAAAGACCAACCAATATCCAGAACAACCTCCTCCATGCTGCACCTGTACACATTGTCCTTGTTCTCCTGAGTGCCACCACATGGACGACACTGCTGCTCTATTTTCTGTTCAACATTATTCCTGAACTTCAGGAATAATTTCTGCTGATATGTGCAAAAACAAAAAAAAAGGCTACAAAGATAGGCTACAGCCCTGTGACGGACTGGCGACCTGTCCAGGTGGACCCCTGCCTTTCACCTGTAATGAGTCGGGACAGGCTCCGGCAGACCCCCGTGACCCTGCAAAGCATAAAGCGGGTATGGAAAATGGATGGATGGATAGGCAGTTTCATCAGTAAACAAACCAACCAAAAAGAAGAGGAATTCGCCGTCCACGTATTTAATGGTGGAACAGACCACCAACATTTACTGCACTGCCTCTTTTTATTTCTTGTGCATTATCATGATCTCTTTCACATGTTTGCTGAAACTACTTTGTCATCCTGCACACACCTTTGTGGTGCATGTCCACCACCATCCACTGTCTGAAACTTAGCCTTGCCCACTAGTGGATGAATTGATTTAACAACCACGGCAACATGACCATATGAGGGCAGCAACGTATGACGAAGTAATGGAGCAAAAGTATAAAATAATGTACACTGAATCTCTTCTATTTAGTTTTGTTGGAGTATTTAGTCTTGTTTGCATGTTAATCTCAACGTTATGTTGTTACTATTCCCTTCAAACGTATATTAAGGACCTGAGTGACTTCATTGAGATGGTGATGAAGGTCAATAATAAAAAAAATTCAAGGAAAATCGCTTGATTGCGGGCCTCGTCCTCTGCAGCAAACTGTTAATGCTGCACTTTAAAGGAAGTTTCTAATAATTTCTCATCTGACAAATAGTCAGCCGTCTGCAGGCAAAATGCACATGTGCACTTTTATGTAAAACAAGAGGGCATGATGAACCACTTTTCCTTGAATCCGTAATAACTGACCTTCATTACCATCGCAGAGTGAGGCAACACCGAGGCCATGAATATGCTGCTGAATCCATCATGCAGGAAGGCAGAATTAAGAAGATAAGGAGGATAAGAAAAGAGGAAAAGGAGTGATGCGGAGAGGAAGCAAATGGACCATAAAGGGGGAGCACGGCAGGATGATGAGGAAAAGGAGTGAGAGGAGGCGAGTGGTGGGATCGGGCTGATAAGAAAGCCAGGTCTCCTCCTATACCTCCTGCTGCTCCAGCTCCCGCAGGAGGTGATGGAGGAAGAGGAGGAGGCACCTTCACTGGGCTGCATTGTTCAGAGATGATTAAAAACCAGCGAGAGGAGGAATGCAGGACGCCTCGCTGGGTGTTTGTCAGCCGAGACACGGAGAGGAAGATAACTGCATGTGTGTGTGAGATCCTCATTACCTCCCTCTGTGGGAGATAAGAGTGTGTGAGGCTGCATTGTGCATGGTTATAAAACTCTGTCCTTATCAAGTATGCATGCACACACTCTCCAACCAACACACTAACAGCACACACTTATTAACACATGCTCACACACAAATGAAGAGCGACTGCCAGTGATAATTCGACACAACCGTGTTGAATCTGAGTGGAGAAGGAATGAGAAGTGGAAAAAAATGGACCACAGCAAAGTTAGAGAAGGGAGAGGAGGAGGTAGGGGAGCTATCGACATGTAGGAAATGCATGTGTGGATAAAACTCTGCTCTTTCAGGTCACTGTGGTCATGAAAATAATGCAGGTGTGGTGAATGCTGAGCAGCACCTGAAGAAGCACAGCGACTCTGCGCCTTAAAAGCAGCGCAACCGTGAAATGAATTATTCAAAACTGCATCTGAATCCATCTCAAGTGTGGCATTAACCCCAGAGGGCACAAACTTGTTGTTGAGTCCCAACTCACCCTCATGATACGTGTTGTTATCATTTCTTCCCCGAGGCACCTGCAAACTAACCATCATGCAGCTGTGAGTCGTGACAGATCTGCATTTCTGTGGTCCACGCCGTTCAAAAGGACTATTTTATGTTGGTAAATCAACATACAAGCAAACATATCCTGCTTTATTAACTTAGGCTTCACAGATTAAGAATTGAGGTACAGCTCCATCACAGCAAAAACTTCCTGGATTATTGTGGAGCCTCGGGGGTTTTTCCAGCCTGCATATTCCCACATCAGTCACCGGAGCTTTAAAAGACTCGCTTTTAAACACGAGTATAAATGTTTATGTCTTTCTCTGTTCAATCAAATGATGGAAACCTCATGGATATTAAGTAAAAATGCTTTATTATTATTATTGTTATTGTTATTATAGCAATAATTATGTTATTAGGTGCAGACTTATGTGATGTGTTGATACCTGTTTTTTCCACATAGCTATTGTTTTATCATATCAAAGTAATCTAAATGCAAATCATCAAATCATATTTTCATTGTTTAAACATGTTTGCATTTCAGACGTACAACACATTTCATATAACTGGGATAAAGACAATTTAGTGCTTGTAGGACATGATAAAGGAAACAATTGTGTTTTCCTCAAACTGGTGACTGTGCACAAGAGAATCCGCCTTGAAAGACAGTCTTTGAGGATGTCCCTTAAAGACTGTTTTGGGGGGGGGGGGGGGGCATATTTCTCTTTCTACAAAGCATAAAATCATGAACTATTAACTAAACCCGTTGGAATTTTATTGTGTAAAGGTCAAGGATACAAGTGTAACATCGATGCCCATGTGTGTTTCGGGGACCAGCGACTTCAGAACAAGCGTCCCCACAGTTGTAGAAAGACCAACATATGTGCAGCAGAAAACACTGCCCTGCAGCCACAACAAAACTCTTTCTTCCTCGCTGTGTCTCGGAGTGAAGGCTGCGCGTACAACGCTGCAGGCAGCGATCATCTCTCCGAGAGAAACAGCACAGGTGTGTGTGTGTGTGTGTGTGTGTGTGTGTGTGTGTGTGTGTGTGTGTGTGTGTGTGTGTGTGTGTGTGTGCGTGTGTGTGTGCATGTTTCTGTATACAGCCATACGCAAAATCTGTACTCCCGCTTGTAATGCTGTTTGTCAGTGTAAAACATAATATGAATCTGATTATAGAATCATGAATCTTTGTACAAACCAAATACAACCTCAGATACACATACTCATACTTTTTTTCACCACATTATTATATATATATATATATATATATATATATATATATATATATATATAAACCCTTATTTCTTCCTGGAGTGTCAATGTGTCTGTTAACACAATGCCAACAGAGAAAGACATCACAAATTATCATAGAAATGCAACTGTTGCTGCATATTAGTCTAGAAAAGGTTAATCTATTCTGATTTATTTCTACGGGGAAGTAATTTAACACATTTAAGACGGATGCCAGTCTTCCTAATAAATATACCCCAAGGTCACCCCATGAAATGCTGAGATAAGAGCTACATTTTAGACTCTTCAGGCCTCACTGAGCATGTTAAATGTTAAAATACATGTCAGAAGGAGACTGTTTGGAGGGGTTGCCAGGGGGGATCTTTTTTATCTAAAAAAAAAAAAATAGCATGGGACCACAACTAATGTTCACATAAACTGCATCTGAACAAACCAGAAGACTTCTGGAACTATTTACTCTTCTGCAGAAACACCTCGTGACCACTGTCAAGCACGGCGGTGGAGGCAGTCATTGATTAGGCTTTCGTTAAAACTGGGGCATGCAAACAGGACAATGATCCCAAAACAAAGCAGCAAATCGACATCAGAATGGTGGAAATAAAGAGAGTCGTGGTCTTTGAATGGCTCGGTCAACGTCCAGATCTCCACCCAACAAAGAAACAGGACAGGACCTTCACTTGTGCTCAAGTGAATGAATCTCATTGAATCAAAGCAATGTAAAGAAGAATGGAGCAAAATTCCTCCATCAAAATGTGAGAGGCTGAAGTTTTATAAGAAAACACAATGTGAAGTTACTGCTGCTAAAAGTAGATCAACAGTCTCTGAAAGCCCAGGGCTGATGTTTAAACGCAGGAACAACAGCAGCTGGTGTTTGATTGGACGTGCTATCACAGAACTCTGACTTCACCCTTATCAGTCACCTCCGGCTGAACCACACTGCTGAAGTCTTCATCCGACATCACTGCTGGACTGCACCACTGCCTTTACAGCCATTTATGATTCCCAAGAAAAGTTTATGGATATTTATAAAACACTTCCTCCAGCACAGCAGGACAAATTGCTACCAGCTCAGATAGTGGATAATGGACATTGATCAGAGAGCTGCAGAGGTGGCGATGCACACAAACAGCAGCTTTGTGTTTCCATGTAAGTTTCCACGTGCATCCAAATGAAGGTGATGCAGCAGGGAAATGAGTTTCATCAGCGCACGGACAGATTGAAGCTATGCAAACTGCGTGCATGGCGCAGTGTGTTTTGTCTGTGTATGTGGTCTGAAACAAGCCTGGAATCAAACCTTCTTTTTCTCTTTGGTCTTATTATCTCAGTAGCAAATAGAAAACTCTTCTTCCATGATGATTTTATAAACACATCAAGTAGAAATATTCCATCACCATAATATTACTAACACTGTCATTTTTATTTATCTCACCTTCCTCCTGCCTCAACTGCAAATAAGAACAACAAATATGGATCAATCTACGAAGGCCCACTTCTAATGTTGGGGGTTCGGTCTGATCTTGCTGCCCCGAAGATCAAGCCATTTGAGGTGCCCTGTGGCAATGCATAGATTTATTTTACTTTGGGTAGAAAACAGGCTAGATTGTGACTTTAGAGGTTAAATATATATGACCTGTGTTTTGGTATGAAAAAACAAAAATAACCCACAAATGTCCAATTTAAAAGTTAAAGTGACACCCTTTTGACACCCTTTGAAAGTGATCTTTAAGAATAAATACATGAATAAAGGAAAATTGTTGCACCGTCAATGGATGTTATTCACTGGAACGAGAGCCACAAACAGCAGGGAACATTATTTTAATGTTATCTACAAACGGGAAATTGGAACCTCATCTCATTAAAAAAACACTCCATAAAACTGTCTGGAACTCCAGATGAAAGATGAGTAATCAGCATTATAAATCCAATATTTATTGCCTATTTGTGCTGCATTTGTGCAACAAGAACTTTTAATGCACCAACAAAGTAGAGAAATCTGCTAGCAAGCAGGACTTGCCCATATATTTACGAAGTAAAAGTACCGTCGTCTCACCGCCGTTAGTCCGTCGTACCCTGCTTGACCAACTTCTCTCTTTGATGTGGTTACACGTTTTAAAAGACAAAGGAGAATCGAGCTTTTCACATTTGAAAATGCTTTTGTCACATCACATAAAATCTGGACTCTTCTGGGTCCAAAAAGCTCAAAATGTCAGCTAATAAAAGTTTAAGACTTCAAACCGGCTGATCACAAATCAGTTGACATCATCATGGTGGCCTGATCCAGCTTTTATTTCCAGTTTCTGGTCACTACTGCTCACTTACTTTCATGTCACCTCTTCACTGCAGCGCTCCAAATTAAAAGCACATAGAAGAACTTAAAAAGAGGCTTGTGTCCTCATCAGTGGGACTCTTTGTGGTCTTTGTACAGTGAGCTTTGATGCCTGACCCTGCAGAGTGCACTTGATCTGGGAACAGACTGCCATACTTACAATTATTACATTCACAAGCCTCACTAGAACAGACTGAAAATGCTTGAATGGAAATATTAAACCTTAAACTCATTTGCACTCTTAAGAAGATGTATCACTTAAGAAAAGAGGGTTTTTTTTCTATGCTGAGAGTATTTATTTTGTGTCTGAAGTGACCATCAACTCTGAATTTTAAATAAATGAAGAGATAGTAATTAAAAATTGTAAAACCTTGCCTGCGTCTAAAAATGTTCCATCAGTGGTTGGTTCAGATGTGCTGGTTCTGTGACATCACAGACTCAGATCGGAGCAGAAACATCTCCACTCACAACTTCACATGCAGAGGTTGCAGCAGCAGCAGCAGTGATGTTGCTGCTTAGACCATCATAGGGTCATCAAGGAGATGCTGTTTTTAGAATTCAAAAATGTCAACGTCACTATGTTAGAGAATATTATTTATTGTTATTGGGCTGTTTCCTGTGATAGTAATAAGGCGTATCAATGGATCAGTCACCAAGCATCACTCTGCCTCATGGCCACACACACACACTCACACACACTCAGAAACACACACACACACACTCACACACACTCACACACACTCAGAAACACACACACACAAAGCGGGTCAGCGTAGCCTCTCGTCTGCTTCCAGGAGCTCGCCTCTATGTCTGCATTCCTCTGCCCTGCAGGTGTGTTTGTGCTTGTGAGTTATCATCGAGTCAGTAAATCTAGTGCTGCACATGGGGGTTCGAGTCTGGAGGAAAGTTACTTCCAGCATCTCACACGCACGTCTTGTCCTCAGGTAAACGACAGTGTTTATAGTTTACTTGAGGACACACGCCAGAGTAAAAGCTCAAAAAAGAACATCTGTAAGTGTGTGTTCTATTTTCAAAACTGACAGTGGCACTGATGCAACCAGAAAGTGAGCTCTGAAACACATGAGCATGCACGGATGAGGGAAATAGACTTGAATAAATCTTCTCATGCTCGTATCTCTCATGCAACGCTCAAACTCCCCAACAACAGTGAATGCAGCGTAAAGCACGTGTGTGCGTTCAAGACGCGCTGGTGTATGCGATCCATCGTCCCCAAGAAAGCAGGAACATTTTACAGAATTCCAGAAGTTTGAAAAATAAAGATTTATAGGGCGGAAAATGTCAAAACTTACCAGGACCTGCTCTAAAATATTTTCCCACTTTACAAATAAATATAAACTTTGGAAAACTATTAACAAAAACTCAATGGTAAAAACTTTGGCGTTCTTATTTTTGTCCTTGAATTATGATTTCCTATCTTGAAGTGATGAGACTACACTTTTCATGAACTTCATCATTTAGCTGCTGAGGCCTTTAGAGTCTGATTTGTAGCGCCTGTATTTTTACAATTCCTAGGATGTTTACAAAACTTCCTGGGGCATCCTGGGAACATTGACAATAGTCTTGAACCTTTTCCAGGAGTGAATAAACCTTTCCAACTTAGAATAGTTGAAAATTGCCTCATAACCATTCCCAGCTTCTCAAAGAGGAAAAGTGCTTGTATTTTCCCTCCTTGGCAGTGTGTTCACACAAACTTGAATGCACCAGAACAGAAAACGACCCCAATTGCTGCTCTCATAGCGATGCTCACATTTGCTGATTATGTACATTTAATTAGGCCATTGTTAAGATTCCTTACCGTTAGTGCAGCAACACTTTTCTATTCAGTCTAAAAGTCTAAAGAGTTTGGGCTCCTCATGAAAATGGAAGTTGGTGTTCAATCAACGGTAAAAGCCTCTGCAAAAGCATCCAGTCCCCAAAATAAAATAAAATAAAATAAGTGCAGATGAGCACTAAGTTAATCTATACTGAACATAGTGTACACCAGCAGAGCCAAACACAGATGTTAAGTCTGCACAGCCGCGCAGAGACGAACCTAGTTATAAACTCCACGGGCCCACAGGAGCCATGCAGCTTTAAACACTTGTACACATCTGATTTATTCATAAGAACCTGTGCTCTCACCTTCACTCTAGTCAGCCTGAAGCTCATATCTTAAAATCATAAATAAAAATTACCTGAGGTGTTCAGCCGTGTCTTTGAATGCTTCTGTGAATTCCAACATAGTTCTGTGTGTACGCTGCATGTGCTTGAACATAGAGAGACATTGCTTGTATCTTGATAAATCTACCTGGGCTATTTGCATAATGGCAACCCATATTTATCACTGGAAGTACGTGCGTATTCCTGTGTCGTGTCAACATTTGTAGGTATTGTGATTCGCTGTAAAGCTGAGTTTCAGAACAAGCAGGGAAACTTTGGAAGCAGAGAAAATCAGCAAAAAGTGGAATGAAGAAGCTTCCAGCTGACAGCTCTGGTATGATAATCCTAAAAAGACCTTGCATCCTTCTCCTCGTCCTCCTGCAGTCAGGAACACTGCAGCAGGTTATAATTGGCTTCAGGATGAAGTGAGAGAGGAAGAAAGAATGGGAGAATGGATGGAGTGATAAAAAAAGATGGTGACAGAGATATGTGCGTGCGGAGATATGGTCTTGAGTTGGTCGGCTGCGTTCCAGCTTCAACACAAACAAAGAAATACAATTGAAACTATGACTTTTGCTCTGGTTGAAAGCTCCGGTTTCAGCTGGTAAACTGGTTCAACAGAAAAAAGAGGAATGTCTCACAAAGTCAGACAACTTCTGATATTGATTTTACATTCTGTGGAGGACAGAAGTGAAATCATGTTGCATCATGCTGTGTGTGAATACTTATGAAGATGACATCAGAGCACATTCCTCTCAGCCCCTTCAAACAAAGCAGAAATATCTCGCATTTACACTGTTGTGGGACATGTGTTGTTCGGTCAGTGAGAGTGCAACAGTTTTAGGTCAATACAAATCTTTGAATCATTTTATTTTATATTTATACGATGAAGGAAATGTTTTTATGTTTAGAAACTCAGAAAAGCGGACAAACAACCAAACAACACTAAAACATGGAGGTAAACTGCCCACAGTCATACAAGAGTTTCCTGCTTCGCCACAGGCGGAACTACCTGCTTTGTTTTGTTTGGTTTGGTTTTGTTTGTTTTTTGCTTGTCGCCATCTCTTCAACATCGCTTATATCTTGTAATAATATTATTGCGTTCCATTTGATTACTGCCTGTGTAGAGCTGGCCAAGTATCATTTCAACAAGTATTTACAGCTTGAATATATGATATTAACATTATATGTACTACTGTTGTACATAGCACATTATGTATAACAGCTACCAACCACTATTTCAAAAAAAGTAAATGCAGTTATGAAACTAAACATAACCAAAGTAACTTCAAAGATTATATTCAAAATTACTTTATTATTTCCCCAAAGGAAAATTAATAATTGCAGTAGTCATCATTGAAGTGTCAATAAGTCATTGCAGAGGTTTATGCTGTGTGCAGGAAGGATCTCCTGTAGGTGTCTGAAGGATCTCCTGTAGGTGTCTGAAGGATCTCCTGTAGCGGTCTGAAGGATCCCTGTAGGTGTCTGAAGGATCTCCTGTAGGTGTCTGAAGGATCTCCTGTAGGTGTCTGAAGGATCTCCTGTAGGTGTCTGAAGGATCTCCTGTAGGTGTCTGAAGGATCTCCTGTAGGTGTCTGAAGGACCTCCTGTAGCGGTCTGAAGGATCTCCCGTAGTGGTTTGAAGGATCTTCTGCAGAGGTCTGAAGGATCTCCTGTAGCGGTTTGAAGGATCTCCTGTAGGTGTCTGAAGGATCTCCTGTAGGTGTCTGAAGGATCTCCTGTAGGTGTCTGAAGGACCTCCTGTAGCGGTCTGAAGGATCTCCCGTAGTGGTTTGAAGGATCTTCTGCAGAGGTCTGAAGGATCTCCTGTAGCGGTTTGAAGGATCTCCCGTAGCGGTTTGAAGGATCTCCCGTAGAGGTCTGAAGGATCTCCCGTAGCGGTTTGAAGGATCTCCTGTAGCGGTTTGAAGGATCTCCCGTAGAGGTCTGAAGGATCTCCCGTAGCGGTTTGAAGGATCTCCCGTAGAGGTCTGAAGGATCTCCTGTAGCGGTTTAAAGGATCTCCCGTAGTGGTTTGAAGGATCTTCTGCAGAGGTCTGAAGGATCTCCTGCAGAGGTCTGAAGGATCTCCTGCAGAGGTCTGAAGGATCTCCTGTAGAGGTCTGAAGGATCTCCTGTAGAGGTCTGAAGGATCTCCTGTAGCGGTCTGAAGGATGTTCTGTAGAGGTCTGAAGGATCTCCTGTAGCGGTCTGAAGGATCTCCCGTAGTGGTTTGAAGGATCTTCTGCAGAGGTCTGAAGGATCTCCTGCAGAGGTCTGAAGGATCTCCTGCAGAGGTCTGAAGGATCTCCTGTAGAGGTCTGAAGGATCTCCTTAGCCGTCTGTGTCACAGCTTTAAGTATCTGATATAAAGGGTAACTGCCAAATTGTTTGTCTCTTCAACTTGATGCCATTCGTTTCCATTTTCTTGTCAAATACTCGTTTTTTTCCAGTCACACGTCTAAAGTCAATGTTTTTCTTTTTTTCTATTTTAATTTTGTTGCTTTTACATTCTTCTCCACTGACATTCACACATGTTGAGATTTAAAGGCAGAAGAGCGATAAGACTTCTGGTTGTGGAAGAAATGTTTCGCCCTTGGCGTTGCAGCGGACCATGTGACCTCCTTATGGTGAGAAGTTGTTCCAAATGAAATGTTATGTTCTGACTTATCATTGGAGCTGGTCAGAATCATTGCAATAAAAGCATGTTCTGCAGCAAGATAACAACTCTGTCTTGCATGATTTTTTAACAGTGACACTATTAGCTCCAGATTCTCCTTTTGTTCTCCACCTACACACTGTACAGCCTCTTTCACTCCATATGCGGAGGTCATAAATCACGCCGACTCTCATGACGTCTGTCTGCAGCTTTTGCAGAGAGATCTTTTACTCACTTGCCAGAGAAGGTGAGGGCCCACATGCACATATGTGTTACTATATTTATGGGAGTTGTATGAGCAGCAAAAGCAGAGGTGGGGGGATGAGGAGCAGTCAGGTCGGGTTGATTGTCTGGAAACAATAGAGGGAAGCTGATGGAGCGCTGCAGCACATAGACTTTTGTCAAAGTGAGAGGAGCTTCAGCTGTGGGAATATATGATATCCAAACAAAGACAAAGGGAGTTTAACTGGAACAGGAAGGTGACGATGCCTGAAACAGTTCAGCAGAGAAGAAAACCATCTGTTCATCGGATTAGAGAATTTCCACGAATGAAGATGCCATGATTCCAAAGTTTTAAAGCCCCCTTGGCTCAGAATGACATCTGTAAAGAGTTTTGTTTTGTTCAGTTTGATGCCAGTTGCAGACCAATATGCACTTCAAAGACTGTGCACAAGTAACTACCTGTACACGTAATGCAACAGTAGTTTTATAGTGATCCAGGAGGTTAAAGGTGGTCAAAGCAGTTTCCTCATAAAGCAAAAAAGCAAAAAAACAACAATGTAATTTTAATTGTTTTAGTTCAGTTAAATGAGAAATATAAAGGACATTAAATATTCACTAAAAAGTAATTTTAAATGTTTTAATACATGACTGGAGGGAGATATTAACTTCAAATAGAGCTTAAGTGTGCTTCAATAAAGAAGTGTTAATAAAATACTTATTCTCAGTCAGTCAGAGGAAGATTTTAAAGAGAAGAAATAAATAAATACAGGTTTGTGGTTAAAAATGTCTCATTCTGACTCCATAAGATGTTTTAACAATTTAATCAGAGTGTTTATTGAGCACATAAAACGCCTCTGTGCCCACAGCGGTGATAATTGCATTTCTCTTTGTTAGGGTCGCATTCTGAGGCGCATCGCTTACAGAGCCTGAAGGCACAAAACCACATGCACGTTATATACCAGCGTAATGGTTTTTATAAAGGACCATCAAAGAAAACGATCCGGGCTAGTTTGACTCAAAACATCAAAAGAGGAATGTTTGTGTCAGGTGTAAGTTTTTAGACACGGTGGGAGAGACTCTTACAGGACGCCTGCTTCTTATTGTTGAACATTCCCCACGTTACAGTTTTATACAGGAGATGATGAATCCATGACGCTCCTTCAACTTCCTCCCCTTTAACCCATTCGGACAAAATGCTTTATTTTGCTCGGCTTGTTAAATCTGAGGCTTTTCTGAAAAATTGAAACATCAATTAATAACCTTTAACGTCTTAACATCTCGAAAAAGGATTTCAAAAGCCTACATTTTTATGAAAGATATTAGTTCTCACCACCTCCAATAAATATTCACAATTAAACAAAATGTCTAAAGATTTTACAGCAAATTAAAGCTGCACTGATGGTGCAAAGATAGAATAAGTGCAATATTTTATGTAATTTGTTCTTTTTTTATATGTATGTGAATCTCTGGACACAGAACCAACCCCAAGGGTAGCAACACAAGCTTATCGGTTGTGAATGTGCCACAAAAATAGTCCGACTCGATGGACTCGATGGAATCTGGATGTGACCGGATGTGGCCCAAAGGTCATACGTTGAGCCCAGCTGCAGTCACGGGATATTTTGTGTGTTGCATATACAGTATGTATGGTACAGGCCTGGGCCAAACCCCCCAGGCTGGCTTTGTGTAGGAGGGCCAGACGTGGCCCACACGTCCCAAGAAAAGGCAGGTGTTCGCCATCCCCAGTGGGAATGTTCGTGAAATCAGGCCGCCACACTCATTGTGTGAAGGCCAGATGTGGACTATATGAACCCCGGAGATGCAGGCCACGTTTGGACCTGAGCTTCTTTGTGGTCTGGGAGGTATCAGTGTTATGCAGATGGTTTTGATTTGAGGATTTTCTCATTGAATGTTTTTCTTTTTAATTAAATTAAGCATACAGCATGTAAACAGCTTCTGGTGGATATAAGTGCTTCACATATGCTCTCATTTGCCATATTCCAATACTATCTGGTCATTGTTAGAATCAGCAGAGGGCCAGTTAGGCCCTCATACTGGCTTCTCTCTGTCTGGTGCTCTGCGATGGCCAGTTAGCCTCTGGGCTTTATAGCAGCAGACGTCTCTACAGGAACGAGGTGGACGCCGGCCAGCGTTGATTAGCATCCAGTCTCGATTAGCCACTAGCCTGCCAACACTGCTGCAGCTAGCCAGAAGAGACAACTGGCCCACAGGGACCGACTGGACTGGCTAACGCTACCGCTAACGCCAAGTCTAATCAGCAGGCGGCAGACGGAGCGAAGGATGGCACGAGCACGCCGCAGATCCTCCTGCATCCCAATGAAGCTGCAGATAGTCATCTTCATGAAGTCAGTGAAGGCAGTCAGAGTGAGGCCGGGCCTGACTGAAGCAGATGGGGGGCTTCAGCCGGCACGTTGAAGTAGGCAGTGAAGTGGGCTGCAAACTAGTGGGATGGGCTTCGACCTGGGAAGGCCAAGATTACTGCAAATGCTTTCATTTGTGAAAGGGAGGGGCTGGCATACACCTGCATGGTGTAATAAGTATGATGGTGCTTTAGGGTGGAAGATTGTTAAATCAACACCGTCCTTCGTTCCTCCAACAGCGGGTCACTGAGGTGCTGACGTGCTTGTAATTACTCCGAGGAGCGGCTGCGTGGGTCTGGTGAGGCGTTGGGCAGCCGGAGAAGGCTTGGGCCTCAGCGTGCTGACGCTTGGCCGCCAAACTTAAAAACTGCATCTTTATTAAAGACTGTTGGACCAAAATGGTGTTGAAATTTATTGAAACTGTCATAAAAGAGATTTTTTTTACTTTTAGGTGGCAAATTATATTTGTAGTATTTCAAAATGTATCATAAGAGCAGGTCTGCTGGACAGAATGTTTCTAAAAGATCTACAGAGTGAGCAGATGTAGATGGCTTGCTCTTGTCCACGGTTTCTATATAAAACTACAATATGATGAGACGGGTGTGTAGGTGTGTGGAGCACAGCAGGTGGTGAGAAAAATCAGGTTTTTCATGAATAATTCCTTCAGATTTATTGCAGTTGCACTTCGATCACAAATCCACAGCTGTGAGTAAACTTTACTCACTTTAATGTTTTTTTTTTTTCTTTAGTATTTTTGATCAAAACAACTTATTGACTTTCTTCCCAAGTACTGCAGAAGAAAAATGAACAAATCAACTGCAAAAAGGAGAAGAGAAGATGCCCATTTTCTAATATATAAGAAAAGAGGATTTTTGTCATTTCAAGTGCAGGTGTGCGCTACCTGGACGGTAGTTTGGCTCTGAACAAGACTCCGAGGTACTTCCTTACCTGAGGCAGCACCTCGTCCCCTACCTGGAAACGTATTCCACCCTTTTCCGACTAAGAACCATGGTCTCAGATTTGGAGATGATGGTTGTCATCCCTGCAGTGTCACAGTTGTGAACCACTCCAAGGAAAGCTAAAGATCACGGTCTGATGAAGTCAAAAGGACCACATCATCTGCAAAAAGATCGAATCATTTGGCCACCAAACCAGACTCCCTCCATCTTCTGACTGCACCTAGAAATTCTGTCCATAAAGGTTATGATGGGAAAGGGTGACAAAGGGCAGGCCCGATGGGTCCAACCTTCACACAGAACAAATCCGACTAACTACCGGCATCGAGAACCAGACTCTCGCTTCGTTTGTACAGACACCCAGTACTCCCTACTCCCGCAGAAACCCCCTCAAGGTGACGCGAGGGACACGGTTGAATGCCTTCCCCTAGTCTATAAAACACATGGGCAAACTCCAACATCCCCTCCAGGACCCTAGGGAGCGTATATTTCTGGATGGGAATCTTGATGATGAGACTGAAAATCTTCTGCCAATATCTGCAACAACTAGCACTTGATGTCAATGTGGAGGTTCGTGACAAGACTCCTGTCATCACAGACCTTCTTCTCCTCGTAGATGAGATGAAAGCACTCAGTAGCCTAATGGATAGCTGCAGCTGCTACCACATGATGGACCTTAAATATGCAAATTATCCTTGTGTGGACTTGTGAAATCTTTGTAAAGTCTGTTTGTGAGCAGGAGACGTGGTGAGGAATGTCACTGCACATGCTCAGTTCAGCCTGCTAAGGAAAAGGTCGTGTGTGATATTCCTGTCAATTCCAAACAGTATTTTTAATTTATTTGTGTTTAAAAACATTGCCAATTTATGTCTGTTTAACAAAAGATGTAACAAAAGTAAAAAAAGGGAAATCAACTGATGTTTACGTTTGCTGGTTTGGGAAAACAAATCCGCATTTAGTTTTGGGTTTCATGAAAATTGTTTCACTTTCCCTGCATGATGTTGTAATAAATAGAGACTACACATAATTATCTGCAGGCTGACTCATGCTCTCAAGACCGTCATGAATAAATGTTGTTTGAATTGTCGCAGGCTTCTGTATCATTACAGTACACATAAATAAAACCATTATATTGTAAAATAACACATCACTTTCATTAAATCTGCTTATTTATTGAGACAAGGAGAGGTTAATCGATTAAATGTTCTGGATTTTCAGCTTGTTGCAGATGTCTGCGGTCAGTTCTTGCATTTAAATGAGTAAACAAACTATCTTTAACTGTGAGTGATAATCAGACGGATGGATTGTAGAAAGAAAAGTTGGTTACCCTGCCATGTGCACTCTCTATGTAACAAGGGCTTTTAGCAACGAGCCGATTAAAAACCTAAACAAAGCTGCAAATCATCTACTCTGGCTGCGTGCACCCCTGCCATTTACACAGGAAATAAATCAGTCATTAAGACTTCTTCTGTTCTCTCCAAATACTCAAATAATCTTTCTTAAACTCAAATCTAATGAGCGCTGCACCAAGTGAAGGATTTGTTTAAACCATAAAACACAGCTCTTTTCAGGAGACGTCCACAGATCTGAGAATTACAAACCACAAAATGATTCTGAAATTAGCAGTAAATTAAAAGAGCTGTTCAACAAAGTCATTAGTGTTAAATATAGGGATGTTTGAACGGCGGTGGGAGAAGCAGCGGCCAGTTTAAACCTCCTATCTCCTTTCTGAGCTTAGTCTCGGCTCTTATGTGGGTTTTAATTAAAGTCGGAGGTGCAGCAGCACGGCTCCACCTTCTTCATTAATCTGTAGCAGGGACACAAATGTCCAAAACAGGACGGATGGTTCTGTCAACAGGCAGATAATTCAATAAAAGTGTTTTTAAGGCTGAGGACAAAGAAGCAAATGAAAACCAATGTGTTAGTGTGTGATTTCCTGGAAATGACACTACTGCGAATAGCTGAAAACAGTTTCATCACAGAGGAGGAGGTGACTCATTGCCTGTTAATTCACAGTAAACACCGTCAGACACTTGGCTGTAATGCAGAGCGGATGGAATCCCAAATTTTCTGATGGGTTTTAAAGGAAATCCGGATGAGGGCAACCGACTGAGGGATCAAACCAACAGTTCCTGGAAAACAGATGACTTGGCTGTGGTGGTAAACAAAGTTTCATTACAAGCAGTTACTAATCAAACTTGACTGTTTCATTACCAACATACCAAACAAAAGCTCAACACTATGAGAGATCTGACAAAAATCTAACTGGATCTCTGGTTTTAAAATACATGTAAACTAACACATGCAGACGCAGCTGTAACGTGAGCTACAACCACACGGACACGTCAAACTGATTTGGACCATTTTCCACATCCCCACACACTTCCCGTATATCGGGCAGTAAATCAGACATACTTGTACAGAACTGTACAAAAGTCTTGGGCACTCTTAAACTTACTCTGTTATCAACGTTTTAATGACACCCATATTGAGTAAAGTAGTGAGTCTTTATTACATCTATAATGTGAGGTGCCAGAGTATCTGATGGGTTTAATGTCAGTATTGTGTTGACTTTGCAAAAAGACTACTGCATATACAGATTTCTTCCATTTAATTACAGTTGGGAGTCAATGATGCACCTCTCAATAGTTTTTAAAGTAAAAGTTCTTCAGTTTTAAGTGTTAAAAGACTAAATAAACCAAATAACCTGGTGGTTTTACCTATCTGGAGGACCAGGACAGAAATGTAGCTGCAGCATTCACCTCAATATCACCTCTGCTCATGTGACATGTCACCATCCATTTCAGAGAGACAGAACAGCAAAGTACACATGACAGCTCCATTACTGCTCCAGAGACCCCGAAAGAGCCATTTCAGATAAAAATACTCTGAGGAAT
>CM026205.1:1947366-2149866 GCA_014839995.1 Xenentodon cancila
CCCAACGGGGAAACTGCAGCGCACGGGCGAAATGCTGGAACCCGCCTGAGACACACCGTGCTAGGATTTGTGTAGGAAATTACCTTCAATCTCTCTTTTGCTCAAAGGATTTCTGCTCCCCATTTGTCCCAATCCGTTCCTCGTGTTCTTTGTCTTTGCTCGTTTCAGTCATGTCCGGAGAAAATAGCTTGTTTCTTTCCTCAAACCATTTTCAAATCATTCCACCAGCTTTCCACGTGGCTGTGCCTTATTTATAGCATATTTCCTGCTGACAAAACATACAAGAGACCAGTTGGGTGACAGAGCCGCTGTCGGTCGGTGTAGTGTGTGAAGCAGATCATTAGTTTGGGGCTAACTCGCTCCACATCACATTTGTCTTTATGATAACAAATGTGCCAAAAGAAGCCCAGATTTGGCTTAAATGTGCCTGCTATCTGGGATTGTGTACTTCCATTGTGCACACTCATGCACAATCTCTCAGTTGTGGATGCTTAAGCCTTCCCAGATAACTGTGTACTAACTAAACCAACCACAGTCATGTAGTTCATGAGCATCCTATGAATTTGGGGGTGGAAATGGGGTTTGAGTCACCCGCCTCAAAGTATTTTCGAGTTTAAATAAAGTTAACAGAGAAGTTAGAGAACACTCTTCACTCCACAGCATTACCCCTGGTTACGTCTGACCGAGGGTTCTGGCTGACGCGGGGTTACTGCTTTACTAACGTGTTAGCTTTGACCAGAATTAAGAAATCTTCCTATATTCTTGAGAGTCAACACAGAGATTTGTCCTCATCATTTCTGAAGACACAGGAAGTGATGCAAGCATTTCCTGTCCAGTGATGCAGGGCAAGGCAGTTTTGCAGGAAGTGTGTAGGCTCCTGTCTGACTGTTTAAAGCATCTCCCTCGGGACGACACCCCCGTCTCCAACACACACACACACACACACACACACACACACACATCCATACATATACAGGAAGGTACGAGACAACAATGGATGAGCCACAACAGAGAGCCTGAGGAGGAAAAAGCAACATTTCCTGTGCTGAAGGGGAGTCGCTTGAACTTTGTACAAGAGTTCGGTCGTGTTGGTGGGGTAAGGGGCTCTTAAAGTAACTGAAAAGACGACCAAGGACCTAATGACCGTGACTAGCTCATGAAACGTCCCAGATCATGATGGTCAGCAGAGAAACTGACCCTGCAGATCCTCCAAATTCACATTAAAGTGATTAAATCTGCATCTTTTTCTCTCTGTTTCAGCCCTTTTTTTTCAGACTAAAACAGCATTTTTCTGCCCCCAGAAACAAAGCTTTTCCCAAAGCGTTGAAATGTGAAAGTGCCACCTTGGTGTTTCAGCGTGTTTGAGGTAAACTGAGCTTTTACAAAACAACGACCTCAGTTGGACAGCCGGGGTCAGCGGCGGTGTGACGGATAAATACATCCTTCAGTCACCTCCAGCGCTCTTGGAGATTGCTTCGTTTTAACATCAGCTTTGCAAAATTAACCACAGATTCATGTGGGTTTTTTTAAAGGAAATCACAAGTATGAAGGAAAGATTTTGTCAGAAGCACAGCAGCTTTTGAGTGACTGCTGTTTAACACTGCACCATATAGTGAATCGATGCTCATACTCCCTCAGCTGTGTGACAGAATAAATTAATGAAAAGAACTAAACTCTCTGAGTGATGGAGAAAGATGTAGCCTCCCATTTAAAAAACATGAATCCAATGTCCAAGTACTGAGCACGTGGATACATCTGGGAATACGGAGGGTCAAGAAAACAGTCGTTCCCGCTGTTCTGAGTCAGATTACAGTCAAAGCTCAGCTCTGACTCCCCAAACCAAACTTTATCAGCACAGCACACATGGGCAGTGATATGTAGCCGTGCCCACACCGAGGTGCTTATTTGAGGACTGTGCAGGACGGCTGCTGACCTCCCTCCCGCCGGCTGTCTCCTTGGCTGTAGTCTGAACCGAGTCGCGTAACGGCTCCAGATATTTGGCATGCTAGCTTTGTGTGATGCATCAGTGAGGGTTTATGATGAGTCTTTGGTTTTTGCAAAACCATCCCACAGTCTGTATATCCTCAGGTGACAGACGGACTGACACTGCAGCAAAGTGAGGTCACTTCTGGGGTCCACATCTGTAACGCTACTACAATGGTTGAACTTGTAAGCTGCTCGTGCAGCAGCACCTCGTCTGTCTCATAATTCCTTTTCCCTTTGAAATAAAACTAATTTGAATGATAATCAGAATAAAAAAGTAAATGTTGATATTAAATTACATTATCACAAAGTTGTAAAACGACTGCCCTTGACCGGTAACTATATGTGATGCATCTTTAATATCGATTTTCTTTCTGATTCATGACAAATTTATGACCTGCGGAGCAAAATTAAAGCTCAGTGACAAAAACAACATATAACACAGGCAACATCAACATGCTTTTGTTTATTTGGGAAGATCTTGAAATAGGCTTCATAGTAGTGACACGTTTGAACTGTTTTGTTTAATCTGTGTGAACGACAAACTGAACTGCAGCAACAACATGACTGCAGAGGTCATTCAGACCATGTGATCAGGTCTCCACAGCCGAGCCCGACATAGTTACCGTGGACTTCATAGCGATGGAGCGGCGAGCCTTGGAGTTATTCACTAACAACTCAGTGCCAATGGCCAACTGCTAACTTTAACTTAGTAGTGTTAACTAGGGGTTCAAGTACTTGCTGTTCATCAAAGCAGCTGCAAAAACGCACAAACGCCTTCCAACTGAGGCAAATGGTCAGTAATCGTCTGTCCATCTGTAAGGAGCTCGTTAACTTTTCTCCTCCTAATGGCAATGCCTTTTGTTACACACACACCCACACCCACACACACACACACACACACACACACACACACACACACAAACACAGTCACACACAACAAACAGATGATTGATATTCCTGCTTTTAGGAATCTTGACAGTGGATGGAATGTTGGGCTTGGAGGAGTCTTCCTGTGCCAGCCTTTTATCCCCCTTTTCTTTCTTTAAAAAAAACAAACAGGACAAGTGAAAGTCAGACTTTATGTTGAATGTCTAACATTAAAGGGATGTTTACTGTTTTTACTGGTTCTACACTTTCTATTTGTCTAATTACTTCCCGAGGAGGCTTTTGAACCTGATAAAAAGATAAAGGGCAGCATTTTAAAAAGCAGAGTTTCTTTTAATGCTTAAAAAAGACAAATATGCAATTCAGCAGAAATTGCTGGCAAATATTTCAGAGCTACTGAAGAATTTAACGGCTCCTAGATTAATTTTTTATTAGTGTTATCAGCTTTGTCACTGCACGAGTGTTTTTGTTGAGCATGAAAAGAGAAAATGTGCCCCAGTCTGGTGCACAGAAGCTTCATCTGGCACCAGCACTGAAAACAGAGCAGAAAGTTCAAAATCTGCCAACATGCACCTTCACCTGACCTTATTAATCAACCAAAAAACTAAAGACTTGAAATATAAAGTTGCTGTTCAGCTTTGTGTACCCACTTCTTTCAGTTTTTATGAAGTCTCACAAAGTTTTGCTGGTTACACTTTTGTTTAAATAATTTAAAGTTCAAAACAATATTTTTTTTATATCACTTTTTCCTTTTGGGAAAGTGTTTGTGTAGAAAAAAATATCCTGCAAAGTCCTAGAAACATAAAACTTTTTTTGACATGGATCCAAATATAAATCACGAGTAAGAGGCCAAAACTCCCGGTACTGCACCCATAGATGGCGCCTTACTAATCACATTGATCCACTCAAAATTATTGAACTAATCAAAATACATTTTCATACATTTATTTTTCTGAATTATATAACTTGTGAAATAATATTATATTTTATTTATTAATATTAAACAGAAAAATTATTAATTTAACTTAAAAACAGAGAAAGGGGCAGCACGGTGGCTTAGTGGTTAGCACTGTTGCCTCACAGCAAGAAGGTTCCCGGTTCAATTCCCGGCCCGGTGGGTCGTGCATGTTCTCCCCGTGCTTGCGTGGGTTCCCTCCGGGTACTCCGGCTTCCTCCCACAGTCCAAAAACATGCAGAGTAGGTTAATTGATCTTCCTAAATTCTCCCTAGGTGTGAATGTGAGTGTGATTGGTTGTTTGTATGTGGCCCTGGATAGACTGGCGACCTGTCCAGGGTGGACCCCTGCCTTTCGCCTGATATGCGTCGGGAAAACAGAGAAAGAAAAAATTATTAAACATGAGTTTTGGGGGAGGGGGTCCTCTGTATTCCCCTCTAAATGTGGTCTGTTTTTGAGATTCTTGCTCAAACATATCTAATTTAAAATTAATATATATATAAGGTGTATTCTAATGAATCTGGTATCAGAATTAAGAATAAAGCTTATAATATTACAGCAGGTGTGTAAAATTAAACATGCATATTAACAAGCTGGAGTCAATGAAGATAGAAAGACAGAAATGATCTTCGTATGACAAAATATTGCACATATGAAGTGCGTTTCTTTTTGCATTTATGCAGTGAGAACCTAAACACTATATATTCTATAATATTTCACCATTTTTGTACCAAATCGATATTCATATTGTTTAACAGTCACAAACTAAAAGTCATTTCATGGCTGCCAAAACCTGAAAAATTATGTCATTAGGTGACCTGTTCAGATCTGCAGGGTTCTCTTACATCACAGAGGCAGATCAGAGGAGTGTTGTTGCTGAATTGCTTTACCTCTGAAGCGTGCAGCAAAAAGTTAAGTAACACTGATTTTTGAAAGGTGGACTGCCCATGAAACAGGGAAGCAGAGTGGAGTTAAGATACTGACTCCGCCTCCTTAAGCCAGCTGCTATAAACAAAGCTGCAAAGACATGGTGGAACAGGGGGCTACTGTACCCCATTTCTGTGGTAAGCGTTTGAAAATAAAGGAGGGGGGCAAAATATATCTCAGTCAAAGCACTTACAGCTTTTATTTATTTTTTTATTTTACAAAACTAACATCCTACACAATATCCACTAAACGTGAGCAGTTCATTATGTTTCAGTTCAATTTAACTCCTTCCGTTCCAATTCATCATATAAAAGACGTTTCTAGAAGTTTCTAGACATTTCATTTGAAATGAAGATGAAGTCATTCCTGTAAAACTCCACACATCACCTTTCAACCAATCAAGAGTCATCCAAACAGCGCAGGTGAGCCGGCACCGGCGCAGTGGAGCCGGCACCGGCGCAGTGGAGCCGGCACCGGCGCAGTGGAGCCGGCACCGGCGCAGTGGAGCCGGCACCGGCGCAGTGGAGCCGGCACCGGCGCAGTGGAGCCGGCACCGGCGCAGTGGAGCCGGCACCGGCGCAGTGGAGGTGGAGGGAAACTGCTAGCCTACTACGACTCCTGCAGCTCCCTGAACTGTACTTCTGTTTGCGTGCAGAACGATTACAGAGCTTTCCGTGTCTCCACAGGAGGATAATCTGTCAGAGGGACAGCTTCTTCTCTGTTAGTCGGCGTCATCAATCTCCAATCTGTCAGTCTTATTGATGAGCCCACAGAGGTGCTGCCAGCTGGCAGCTGCAGCGAGAGACGGACAGACACAGAGATGGAGAGACGGATGGAGTGATGAAGAGAGTGATAAATAAAGGCATGTCTCCATGGAGCGGCGAGCCCCGCCCACCAGGTAGAAAGCATTAAAAGTCCCGTCAGATGCGGGTTTTACGACTTTGATCAGGGTAATGTTCTCCCTGGTGTGCTACTCTTACATTTTATTTACCCTCAACCGGCTCTGCTGCGTTCACCGAACCCGTTACAGCGGCGACGAACTGGTCACAGTCAGAGTTATCTGCTTAATTGATCATGAAAACTCTGATCTTCAAACATGGTTGCAGTCAAAGTCCATATTTCAGGTTTCAGTGTTAATTGATCTGCTATCTCTCAGGAAACATGCACACAAGCAATGTGTTACATTTTAAATCCTCTGAGTTTCAGTAATAACTTTGTGGTTTATCAATAAATGCATCGACTGAGATGTGAGTTGGGCTTAACTTTAAACGTGCTGTAAAAATACCTAAACTTTTTTTTTACTTTTTAGCTGTGTGACACGAGTCTCTGTGGTACAAGATTGCTTACATTTCCAGAATGAAGTTTAATTTATTTAATTGACTTCCTCCACTGCCAGTGCCACAGACAGGTAAAGTCCAATTAAATCTTCAGGAAATGTGCCTTAGTTTAAAGAAGATACTCCAAAACATGTTCCTGCAGAATTTGAAGTTCCCATGGCAGTAATGCCTCCCCTCCGCAGACCTCCGTCCGTCCGTCCGTCCGGGAGGCATCCTAACAAACTCCCTGAGCCATCTGAAACGCTACGTTCTGGCCATCTGAAATGTTGGAACCTGTTTCTTCATTTGAAAGGTGGCTCTAACTGTGAGAGCCAGTGCAAAACTGTAAAACAAGTTGGACTCCATCATTTCGCAACGTGAAAGATTGTGGGAAACATTAGAGACAGTTCACAGAAAAATCAGAAGACTGAACAAGTGTAATTTGTTTGAAAGCGTTGGCAGGCGGGAGAATCTTCTCTCTACAAAGAACATGGAAGCTCGATGTAGGTGTGCGAAGTAGAACCTGAACAAACCACACAACGTCTGGAACCAAGTCTTTTGGAGAGACAAGACTAAAGTGGACTTATTTGGCCACAATTCACATCACCGCATTTAGAGAAAGTTCTCTAAGCTGATTTACTTTGGTTGCTTTGGTGGTGATTTGGGATTGGTCTGCAGCCACAGGACCTGGACACCTTGCAGTCACTGAGCAGACCATGAGCTCCTCTGGCTATGCTTGAGTTAAATGTGAAGCCATCTGTCCAACAATTAACATTTGGCTGAAATTGGGTCATTCAACAGGGCAATGATCCCGAACACAGCAGCAAAGCTACAGCACAATGGCTGAAAAAGAAAAGAATCTGGATGTTGCGTTTGTTCAGTCAACATACAGACCTAAACCTGACTGAGAGGCTGTAGTGAGACCTCCAGAGGGCTGTAGAGGAATGGATGTGTGCAAACCTCAATAAACTGAAGCAACATTGTGAAGAAGGATGGGCCAAAATCCCCCCAACGACAGTAGCAGATACAGATAACATACCCAACATGATCATTTCAAGTTTTTCTGCCAAAAGTGGCCATACAAGCTTTTGAATGGTGGTGTTTCTCCACTCTGCCTCGGCATGTTTGTTCAGTAATTATTACCACTGTGTAATATGTCATGTTGCTCTTCCTAGGTTGAATTTACCACATTTTTTATGACGTCC
Source organism: Xenentodon cancila (assembly GCA_014839995.1). Lineage (NCBI taxonomy): Eukaryota > Metazoa > Chordata > Actinopteri > Beloniformes > Belonidae > Xenentodon > Xenentodon cancila. The sequence continues at coordinate 1,954,641 of CM026205.1, forward strand.
TTATACCTAAAACCTTAGAAGTGGAAGAGGTTGTACTTTCTTTTTAAGATTCCCTCACAAACTATGGTTCAGGGGGTGCACTTAGTTTTCTCCACTCGCTGCTTTTGCGAGTTTAAAACAATTGTGTGAGATATTCGCTGCAGGCTACGATGGCGGCTCTGAGCGCAGCTCAGCCGACTCTCTCAACCTGTCACGATGCATTGCGGCTCATGAAGAAGTGCTGATAACTGGAAGAATGAGGGAAATGGAAAATGTCTGGGTCACGTGCGGTTCTGCTGCACCCATTTTGATCACTTTGCTAAAGTGATGCAGGATCAGTGCTGTGATGTTGAGAAAACCCGCTTCATACTCATATAAGATATATGATACATATTCATATACTGAATTACATCGACAGTGAGGAACAGAACGCACCGAAAGGGACACCGAAACTCGTCTTCCTCCCATTTCATCCGTCTCCTTCTCGCTCCGGTTTTCTTGGATGGAGTCAGATAACAGACGAGCAGAATTTCAAACAGGACACACACACACACACACACACACACACACACACACACACACTGTGTCACTGAGCTGTGAATGACACCTTCATCTCTGTCACTTTAACAATCAAACATCCCTCTCTACACGCCGGGAATGAAGTCTCCAGCACACACACACCCACACACACACACACACACACACTCAAACACAGTGAGCCGATGCATAAATGAAGTGCAGCTGTTTTAATTTCGTCTTCCTCCTCTTCTTCTCTGCAAGACCGCACATTTGTTTCTCAGCAGGTGAAGCTGTCCGTGTCAGACCTAACATTGTCACGAGGACTGTGTTTGTGTGTGGAGACAAACCCTGCAAGCTAGAACCCCTCTCTCTCGTCCTCCTCCTCCTCCTCTTCTTCTTTGTTTCAACTCAGATTAATCATCAGCATGTCAGGGTTGGTTAACAAACAGCCACTTCTCAGATGCTACAGAGAAGACGAGGAAGGTGAGGCAGCAGTGGTTGTGGGGATGGGGAGGTTACATCTCGTCTTACAGGAGGCACAGGAGGAGATACTTCCTCCTCAGCTCCTCTTACCTCAAACCTTAAACACCAAAGACACTGAGAGGAAGAGTAGGAAGGGAGAGTTCCTGCCAGCACACCTCATGGAGGAAGATTAACACTGACGCTGTCAAAAGCAGCTAAAATTGCACATAAAGTCACCTTAAATTCCATCAGTGGATTAGTGTGGATTCATCACACTTTTACAAAAATGCAGATGCCTTTTGCTGCAAGACTTTGCATTACACGTTTCTATGCAGTGCTGCCTGAGGATCTGCAGATCCAAAATTGATTTCTGGCCTTGTCCCCAGCACACAGGGATTTTTCCAGATTCTCTTAATCTGCCTATGATGTTGTTTTTATGCCCAATCATATCACTCTGTTGTTATGGATTATCATTAGTTGCATAATTTCCTTCATTTGTTTCTCTTTAATCACATTTATGTCTCCAGCTTTTTGTTGTCCATGTTCCAACTGTTGTGAGATGTATTGCTGCTGATACCTTTGATGAAATAGTAAAATGTCTTTTAACAGTTTATGTGTTTTTAGGCTCTATTGTTAATAATAATAATAATAATAATAATAATAATAATAATAATAATAATAATAATAATAATAATAATAATAATAACAGTAATAATAATAACAATTCCTCCTTGAACCCAGGAATAATAAGAATAATAAGATAAAAATCACGGTCACTTTCCCACCAAACCGCCTGCTCCGGTCCTCTTTGATGCACTTTGAAACGACTACAATCTTCTATCTTGGTTTTAGAACAAACAAGGAGGAAGCTGACGACGTTTGCTTCAGGCTAGTAGGAACACGTAAACACAAACATATAGACCACCTTGTGAGTCAAATCAAGAGCGGAAACAAATTAAAGTCTACACCCTGTAAGCTATTGGTGGACGGGGGAGCTGCCGTTTCCTTTAAGAGCCTCTTTTAGTCAAAATATGTTTATTTTGGTCCTGATAAGTGTTCCTGTTTGTTACATAGCCACAGTCCAGTAATGCTACAGTTCTGTCAGACCAAACCACAACATTACAAAGACATGACTCTCGGGCAGCTCTTTTATGTCTTTTTCCAATGATTTCTAAGCTGATTTAGTGACGTCTGTCCATTCCAGTGATCTCCTACCATTTAAAAATATAAAACCCTCATCCAGGACAATGATGTAAATTACCAGGAGCCACAGGGAATATCTGACCCTGCCTCCACCTCTGAAATGTTAATCCCATTCCAATCAGACCTCATAGTAGAAGTCAGGATTGTACAACCCTGGGAAATCATCCTTTTTATTATGTGTTAAGCAGCCAAAGTACTCCAGCCGCTGCATTCTCACAAAGCTTCTGCGGCGTGTACAGTGAACAAACACAACCGGCCAGGCGCAGCTTATGTGGTCCTCGTGTGGTCAACCCTGATCCCATGTGGAGGTGTAGGTTGCAGTTGAAAAAGTACAACCTCTTTCAGTGCAAAGGTTTTAAGTATCAGGACAAAACACTAAACATTCGTGTGGCCTTTCTGAGGTTCTAATACGACCTCAGAAGAAGTTTACATGTCAGACTGTGCTACTTTTGTTTAACAAAAAGAGCTGTGTGCTTTTATAGCATTTTTGAAAAATGTTGGCTGTTTTTCACAAAAATGCTTCAGCTCATTGAGGTTTGCAGACATTTATTCATGTATTGTTCTTTTAAGGTCCCATCGTAGCGTTTCAGTCAGGTTGAAGCCTGGACCTCGACTGGACCAACATTCTTGTATTTATTCTGCTGTAGATTTGCTGCTGTGTTTGGGATCCTTGTCCTGTTGCAGGACCTCAGTTTAGCCAAGCTTTTGCCTCATATTAGACTAGAGGAGTTCATGCGTGACAGTTGGAATAAGGTGTACGTGCTGATTCGTTGCTTGGCTTTTGACAAATGTAGCGCTGTGCACTTTGGCTAAACATCTCCACTTTGGTCTCATCTGACCTTTGGACATATTTATAGAGGTCTTTTCTTTAACTTTGACATTTAACATTCCACATTACACTTTAAATGCTTTCCACTTCTTTAAAACGATCTTGAAACTCATTCTTCAATTAATTCTCTACAATAACGTTGTACTGTCTGGGGCTTTCACACTGCTGAACACAACATCTTCAAATAAATACTTTCTGTGGGATTTAATACTTCTTCTTCTTTTTTTAAACTACACCTTTCTGATGAAGTTCAAACTGTTCCAGATGTTTCAAATGAAATCCCCGGATGACTGGTAAGGGTGCTCCTCAGGGATCAATATTACACCCACTGCGATTTCTTTTATCAGCACTGCGATGCCGATATTTATTCCTGATCCTGATCAGGCCTTTGCAAACTAGGCTTTGTTCAAACCTCCCTTTGATGGCCAGCAGCTTTTGATGATCTGCAGACCTCCCTGTTTTGCTTTAAAACCCAATTTAAACTACAAAGAAGGAAAAAAAACATATACTTCACATAATCAAGCCCATTGATGTTTCCAGTGTAGAACTGTACTTCATAGTCAGCAGATTGCTGAACAGCTTCTTGTTCAATACAGATGGGATTGTTGCAGTAAAAGAGAACCTGCTCCTCCTTCAGGATCAGACCAAACAGTGTTTTCACTAGACTTCAGTGACAGCGCCAACCGCACTTTCTCTGCAGACATCTACAACTGTCATTGCACTGAGTCACTAGTGACGGATAATTGTTACCTGCACGAGATTTTCAAACAATCACCACATCCTGGGGGCGCTCTGATTGGCTAGTTATGATGATGATGTCACTGCAGCGTTTTCTCTCTACTCACTAAGACCAAACAACAAATCCTTCCTCTCATGCACTAAGGTCATAGCTCTCTTTTGCAGAGGTAAAATCCAATTACACACATACAAGCATAGTGGAGTCATAGCTGTCTTTTTAGGTATGTGACCGTGTTTTACACACAGCGAGGAGTTGCCTTCTCCTGATCTGCTGACTTGCAGTTTCCCGTTCTGTCAGGCTAACGTTTCAGCTGTCAGAGTAAAACTGCTAAAATAGCGTTTTGGGGCGTTTTTTTCCAGGACAGATTCAGTTTCTTTAAAGTCATTCCATCTTTTCATTTCTTTCTGCCCATCAGCTAGTATATCTGTCCTGAAAGAACAACTGCACTCAAGAAAGGAATGAAAGGAGCAATGCTGGAGGAACAAAGAAGCAAATTCGCTCATGTGTTGTTAAATCTAAACAAATATCAGCTGTAAATCAGCTGTGATGGTTTATGTCACATTATTAAAATAGGATCAGGTCAGCAGGATTATATGACTATCCATCTGGCTGTTCTTTTAAATCTTTCTCTCAGCTGTAATCCTCTTCATCTCTCCTCCTTTTCATCTTTAGAGTTGCAAGTAAGTCGAACAAAAATGATGTTTATTTCAATTACAATAACTATGAAAAAGGTGGGACCAAAACACAACTGTTGGTTTCGGGAACTGGTTTCAGGAACTGGTTTCAGGAGCTGAAACCAACACAGAAATCTGAAAAGTGCAGCTCCTTGAACACCACAAGGTGCTGGCTCCAAAAGTGGGTCAGTTTCCATTGACCACCAAATTAAAATGTCAAAAGCTGTGGGTGCCATCAAAGAAGGCGTGTCCAGTTCTCCGTTACACCGCCTATGGATGCGACTAACGTCACACCTGCTCCCATCAACATTGTTCCATTTGCATTTGATTCCCATCACCAGGAGATCAGTCAGTACATTTTGATGACTCGTGTGGAAGTTCCACCCTGATGGGTTTCAGGATTTTACCTGCCAGACAAGGAATCCTGCAAGTTCCCTGAGCACAGAATATTTTGGTTTTGTCTGTACACAGAGGTTTAAAACAGGTTTTCAAAGTACAAGGAAGGACAATGACGACTGAATGTGATGAAGCATCAAATGGGTTATCTGGAGCCTGAAATCTGAACCGGGGTCAGAAGCTTAGTCACTTGAAATGCAGGAAAATTGATCTTTCACCCAATACACCTGCAGAGGGTAACATTACACACACACACACACACACACACACACACACACACACACACACACACACACACACACACACACACACACCGACACACACACACACACACACACACACAATCTCCAGAATGCAGATCAACTGAAACAGCAAATTGTGTTTTTCATACCAAAATGATTTTCTAATAATCTCTATTTTCACAGTAGCTTCATCAGGAAAAAAAATGATTACAAGGTACGTGCACGCACGCGATCACATACACTCACCTATGTATACACACACACACACACACACACACACACACACACACACACACACACACACACCCTCTCTCTCTCTCTCTCTCTCTCGCTCTCTTCCTGCTGTCAAACTTCATTGAGATTCCATCATGTCTGGTTATCTGTTAATCAAACACATCGTTGAACTGCTTGACCTGCAGTGAATCACTATGAAGTTTTGACATACAAATACGCAGGCACACGCACACATCAAGTCAGACCTCATTCTTGATTTCTAACTTCGTGGGAAACGACTCATGCTCCACAACTCTGGGATATTTTTAAACAAACATTTCAGGTTTTGTAGTTGCTTGCTACAAAACATGCCTGCTGGCTTCAGAAGCAGAAGCTGCTGCAGCAGAGAGACAGAGGTTGGAGGCGAGTGATTTTATAGGATTATACAGGTGCATTTGTCTCCAAGCTCCACTGTTTCTGATAAACTTAATCTGAAACCAGAAACCAGAAGCTCTTCAAATAATTAAGATTGGTCAGGCTTGCTCTGTGTTGTTTTTAGCACAATGTGCTCTTTTTGATGAAATCCAGTTTTGTCAATCCCCTTACGCAGCCGAAGATAACATTAAACATGCAGTCTATTCATAGCATCATCTCCGCCAGTGACTCACCGCTAGCATTCAGGACAACTTCACATGAGCACATTTGAATTGGTTGAATACCCAAGATTCCTCTCTCTGTGTGGGATAAGATGCACGCCGCGGCTGTGTGTCACCATTAATGAGCCCTTGGAGGTGAGATTCATCATCATGTGTTGTGTAGAAGTTAAGTTACACTAGATGTCCCTTCATTTGTTCACTGATTATTTTGTGTGCAGGACTTCACTAAACAGATAGTCTTTAGTCCACATTCTTTATATTTTCTGCCTTTTATCCAGGACTGTGTGTTATTAGTGTGAGAAGACCTCCATGGACCTCCTTCTTCACATCCACCTCCTCAGACGCGTTCACAAGTCAACAGAGAGATAACCTCTCTCCAGTGAGTCCCGGGTCCACCCTGAGACCTCTTTCTGACGGGACATGTTCAAAGTGTCTCTCGAGGGCATCCTGACCTGAAGTCTGAACCAGGCAGAGCTCATGATGGGGCTGGGACAAAACGTAGGAGCTTTGACCTGCATCTCTCACCCTCATGAACTGGACCTCTAGATACATTAGTTCCTCCACTTAAGGCTGTAGAAAATTTGTGGAAGATCCTAACCTGACATGCGTTGAGCAAACAGCCCTGAATGATTTCACCAACGCATCTGAAACTTGGCGAATGCAGCATTTGTCAGGGAATTCCTGCAGATGCAAGCTCAGTCATTTATTCTCATCCAGGCATTGAAGTGGATTTACTCAGACAACCAGCCTGCCAGGTGTTCAGCTGGTTCTGGACTACGGTGACACATTATCCACTATAACTGTTTCTGAAAAACACTTGGCAAGTTTAAAACTTCAGGCCTGATCAAAGAATACTGAACTTTTTTGGTAACACGAACTTCTTGCTGAAAATAAAGAATAATGGTATTTGTTCACAGGTTCAGCTTTTTCTGAAAACATTACCTTTTCAAAGCCTTCATCCACCCTTCTGCTGTTTGTTAGAGTTTCTCCACTTTAGATGCTTTTAAACTTCTTTTCAAGTCTAAACTCAAATTATCTTTTCTTTGAAGTACTGAAATGTCTTGAATGAAGAGCAGGTTGGGTTCGTTTTTGTGTTTGTGGGAAAAATGCTGCCTGAGGCGATTTTTCTTTTCTTCATTTTTGGTTTTCAGAAGAAAAATCCCTGACAGCTCACCATGTTTCCATAACAACAGATGATGACATGAGCTTACCTGTTGCTCTTCTCGCCAGTCTCTCTCGCTCTTTTTTTTCTTTTAGTTAAAAGTGTACAAAAACATTTTCACATTTCTGAAAGAAAATGCATTTGTTTAACCTCTGACACTCAGAGTTACACTGTGAAGTTTAACTTCAGCCTGATTCAAAGCCACAGAAATGTTTTCTTCAACATTTCTTAAAACTCCTCCTACGCCACCTAAACACAATTTCCACATGGAGTTAATGTTCAAACTCAAAGTTACATCTAACATGTACACTTAAGAATTCAGGTATTTAGTCGGCATTTCCCAGTTTTGAGTTGCATTGATGTTGGATTGTCATATCATGAATATGCAGTTGCACCTAAATAGTCATTATTTTGATGTTAAATGTTATAATACACTCTGCATTTATTCACTTATGTATTTATTTTGTCAGATGTAACATGTTTATATGAATTAAGCACTGACAATGGAAATCCAGTTATACATTGATGTGACTATAAAGCAGTGAAACCGTATGATCAAGTTTTCCTGAAGCCCGATCCAAAATGCTTCAGTGAGAATTCTGAGGAATAGCAGAAAAGAAATCATATTTCTCCAACATTAAAAGCCTTTATTGGCTTTGCTCCATCATATCTTAAAGATCTCTTAGTCCCACACTATCCCAGAGCACTTTGCCATCAGACTGCAGGCATACTTGTGATTTATAGGGTTTCCAAAGGTTGAATGAGTTGCACAGCCTCCAGTTACTACTGGTCATACATAGTGTTCCTGAAGGTCACTGCTCCTAATCACTTGGTTCTATGGGCCAAGGGGACGGGGGAGGGGTGCAAAAGAGAATTAGGATTGGCCCTTTGTTTTCTCTTTTCTTTCTTTTTTTGTCTCATAGCAGATAACATGATTTCTTGTCTGCGTATCCCTACAACAGCCTGAAGCAGAAATCCCTCCCTGAATCCGGTTCTTCTGGGGTTTCTACCTGTTAAAAGGGAGATGATCATTTCCACTGTCGCCTTGTACATGTTTAGGGCAGGAGAAGCCTTGCGAAGATTTGGTATCTATTAGGATCCTTAACCAGTGTTTAATAAATTATATGAACATCATTTAGATTGAATTAAATTGGAATTAATTGGATTATAAATTCTAAACATTAGTCTATTATAGCTGAATTTTATTTAATTGGACTTTTTAATAATACTTTTTTACATTCCTTCTAAAGGGCCCTGAGATTCTATTTGTTTTGAATTGGTACAAATAAACTGAATTAATGATCACACAAGCAGGACAGCACTTTGGTGAATGTAATGGAGGACTAGAGACGTTAGTGTGGTTACCTGGTGGAAACAGGCACCTCTGCTGGAACATTGGCAGTGAAGAAGCGGCGCTACAATTACAGACAGACGAGGACGAATGTGACACAGGACACTCAGCAGCAGAAAACCAGGAGGGAGATCTCCCGTTGTGTCGCGCCTAAGGTGAAAGCTTTCAAGTCGTAACCATGACAACCCGTCTCATCTCTGCACTCTTGACACAATGTGAGCGCAGTCTAAGACAAAAACAAACAGCAGCTATCTGATCTCCAGTCAGTCCAGCTGAACTGGTTTGTGGGAAACCAGCATGAGTGCCAGCATGTCGCATAAACACATTCCTGCACGTATGTGTTTATGTGTGAACTATCTAAATTAAGGATGTGTCCTTCTTTTATTGCTCCGGTCAGTCAGTTAAAGCCAGATTTGCATTAAAATTCCCTTTTCAGTGCTGAGGGCTATCAGCCGGTGAGGCATGGAGAGGGATGAGGAAGGGGCGGGCAAAGGGGAAGGCGAGGTAGGGAAATAGAGAGACAAGGAGAGAGAGGTAGAGAGAGAGACAGAGAGAGAGAGAGAGACATAAAGATGGGAGGAAGAGAAAAACCGGACAAGACAACCTGGAATTAAATACATTTGTTTTCTCACATACCAAATTAGTATTGACGGCAGCTACCTTCCCTGCTGGAAACACACACACACACACACACACACACACACACACACACACACACACACACACACACCACCACCAAAACCCAGCCATGTTGAAAATGAATTACTCAAGTATGTGTGTGGAGGTGCTGCACACAGACTCACACTGCACATGCACACACACAAACAGACATTGGCTCCACACAAGTGAAGGTGGCATGGTTCGACCCAGCTGCTCCGCTACACGACTAATGGACGGTGTGTATGAACAGACGCAGAGTGACATCGTACGGAGTCCTGTGTGTGGTTTGTGGCCGTTTGTGGCCGTTTGTCTCGTGTCGCTACCATGCAGGAACCAAAGAAACCGAAGACGCTTTGAGACCTAAACACACAGGAAATCCATCCATCATAGACTTCAAAACCCTCAAACAAAGTGTAGATTTGTGAATTTGTACAAAGTTTAAATTGACGTCCATCCTTCCATCCATTTTCTAAATCCCGTTTTATCCTTCGCAGGGTCACGGGGGTCTGCCGGAGCCTATCCCGACTCATAGGCGATCCACCCTGGACAGGTCACCAGTCTGTCACAGGGCCACAGACAACCACACATTCACACCTACGGGCAATTCAGAATTATCAATCACCCGAACGTACATGTTTTTGGACTGTGGGAGCAACAAAGGCTCACGGAAAACTTAACCTGACATAAATGTGACATCAAGTCGACAACAAAGTGGACAAGAAGTCTACAAGAACTCTTCTCTATCTGGACATATACCTGCAGGTCAATGGAGACCTTCAGAGGGGCTTTGAGACAACACCAAACAACACTGACGACTAATCTGCTGACCTGAAGTGGGTCCATACAAGCAGTGGAGTTTAAAAGGTATTTTCTTGCTCCTCTAATTTCCAGAAAAGAAGAAAAAGTTTTATAAAAAGCAGTGTGTAAACGCTTCACTTGTCTTTTGTGTTAATTCCCATAGAGGCACTGACAAAAACATGTTCTGGAAGGGACTTTGTTGCAGGCTTTCACCCAAACGTTTAGAGCTGAGCCGCTCATATTTCTGCATCTGACACACGGGGGTAGTACCAGCTCTCGATCGGCCCTGACAGAAGTCTGTGGAAACTTATGCTAAAACCATCATCTGTTCTGGAGCTGTTCATGTTCGGGGTATCTGATCCAATCATTTTTTAAGCGCTTTTTATTTCCTCATCAGATTAAAACAACACTTAAATGCCATCAGACAGAAGTATTGGATCTGTCCTGATTCTTGAATCTGGAACCAAAAATGAAATTGTTGATTGATGTAGAATAGACTAAATGTCAGCCATAACTGACAGAAAATCACTATGTCAGCTGTCATCATAAAAGGCCTCCTTCTCATTTAGACAATGATCAAATGTTTTCGTTTTATTGGCGGAGCGCATCTCTGACAGAAAACTCCTGTTTGTTTTTTCTAAGAAGGCTCGTATAAACTGACAGATGAAAAGTTGACCAACCAACGTGAAATAAAGACTGAGCTAACGGCTGGTGAAAGCCTGTTAATGAATGAATGAAGGAACTGATGGGTCCACTAGATATTTTTGCTGTTTTACAGAAGTGTTAGTAGACCTGATAAGTGACCGTGTGATGTAAAACATGTTTATTTAGTGTGAAACTACTTGCAAGGGCTCAGCCACAGAGCTCGGGTGCGTATTTTCATGCCTGGCACGAACACAGTGAAGAGTCCAAGTGGACAACCAGACCAGACCAGAGCTGCCTCCAAGCATGGAAGCATGGAAGTATGAAAGCATGAAAGCATGAAAGCATGAAAGCATGAAAGCATGAAAGCAGAAGGTAGCTCCCTGCTTGCTAACATTGTTTTAACCCACTTAGGCTGTTAAAATAATCCTTTATCCAAGTCTTATGGTAACTTCTAACTCTCCTGGTCAAACAAATCCCTGGGGCAGCTCAGGTTAATACATTTCAAGCTTGCCGTAACGTTTTGTTAGGTAGCCCTGCTAATAGGATGTGAATGAATTTAGCTTGTTATCTGGCTGCTTCGAGGTGAGAAGTAACGTCATGCACTTCAGACAAGCACATGGGAGTCCTGCTCGCTGTTTCTGGTAGCCTTGTCCAGACATATCAGTCCAACGATACAAGACATGGACCGTTTCTTTTATTAATCACTAATCAGGTCACACTTTACTCGTCCAGCTGTGAGCTACTTTACAAACTCCAACCCAACACATCTGAAGCTTCTCACTAGTTGATTGTGTTAACAGGAAGATGATGATTTAGACCGTTGAGGTCACCTTTGCAGATTCTTATTTTTTTTAAACTAAACATGTGGTCATGATGTGGCAACTACAGTTACAAACATGATTGAGACCGAATCACCATGAGATCAAGAGCAGCACAAAGGTCTTCCAGCTTCTTTTCTGCTATCCATTACACTATATATTAGATCCAGACACTGATCACGTGATAAAACTTGACATAAACTGAGGTCAAGTGACACTTGTACAAACCTTAACAATCCCAAAAGCAAGTAGTTTGATCCAAGAATCCAAATCTGAACCCTGCTACGTAAGAATACCATGTCTGCATGCTGCTCATCGATGCATGCTCCAGTAATTTAAAACTTTTACTCTGACAAGACAAAATGACCTCTGTATGGGATGAAACTATACAATAACCACGTCTTTAAAAGACTGCATGAAAGGAACCATCAGAAAGTAGTTTGTGGTCATGTTGGTGGAAGAGATGCAGTCTTTGAAGAAGGGAGTGGCTTTAGCTGTAATCCTGAAAACAACACGAGCCACACTGTTGGTCTTTATCCGGCGTATTGTAGGAAGCCATTCTACTGTGTAAAAGCCTTTTTTCTTAGAAAAGCAGCTGCAGGATGTTTAACATCATGTTTGGCTTGTTTTTGTGTGCGTGTGCGTGCTCAGGTCTTCTTAAGCACTTGAAACAAAACTCTTTGGTATGGTGGATTACATTTGTACGGGGCCTCTAAACCACCAGATTCAAATAAAACTATTACAGCGCAGCTGTGACAAAGCCTATTGTGGCAGCATTTAGGTGACTGCTGTCCTGCGCGTTTTTGTACTTTGAGAGTCAACATGCTATGTTATCATTTAAATTCTCCTCCTGACTCTCTTGGGGGGCTCATTTGACTCTCGGCGGATGTTTTTCTGACTGAAATTGGTAAAAAATGGAGTTGGTGAGATTTAGTCCTGCAGGCTTTGGAAGGGTTTGGGGGAAAAAAGCAATGAGGAGAGATGGAAGTCTTAAAGTATTACGGACAAATCTACCCAGGACCATTTGATCTTCTCTGACAGAAAGACATCCAAGACTCACATCCAGGTTGGTGAAATAAAAGCTCAGCTTGACGGATCTGTCAAAATGAACCGGATAAATCCAGTCACGACCTTTGCTTGGCTAAGCTAAAATAATTTAATTTCAATAAAGCATTTGAAAGAACTAGTGGTGAATTATGGTCTACATTGTCAAGAACCAAGGAACCCTTATGGATAAAAAATGGATCTCTGAGCGTGTGTGTTCTTCTATCTTCTTGAACTGTCACATTTCACTTGTTTCTAGCTGACGTTATAATCAAAACTAGGAAGGAACGTTTCGAAAAGTCCTGGCTACATGAGGTTTGTGAGATTTTAACAGGAGCTCATGTATTAGTTAGTGTCTTGAGTTGCACTCTTTCCAGTTGAGCCACTACATGCTACACCTACTTTAGTGTTGAATTACTCTTTCATTTTAATTAACTGATCAGGTTTAAGCACCTGAACTACCCTAGTTTAGTTGGCATGACACTGGTGATGCGATGAGCAGATGTCTGTTTCAAGGAGACCCTGGTGTTCTTTGAACTAAAAGCTGGTACTTTTTAAGGCATAAGACTAACCAAACGTCATTGAAGGCTGGATTTAAATGAAAATAAAAAAATAATAAAAGATACTAGTGATAGATAATATGGTCATTGGATACCATAAAATGAAATATAGTCAAATAATATCATTAATTTGATTTCTTGGGGAAAATTTAAAAATGTTCTTAAGTCTTCATTGAGTCTTATGATGGTTTGTTTGGTCTGGGCTAAATCAGTCCTGGATTCATTTTCTGTTTTTTGTTTGTTTGATCCTTCCTGTGCATGCTGCTTATCCAGGTTGGGTCGCTGCAGCAGCAGCCTAAGCAGAGGCCCAGAACTCCTTCTCCCCAGCTACCTCCTCCAGCTCTGGGGAGATGGGAGATGTAATCTCTTCTACGTGTCCTGGATCTGCCTTCTTCCTGTTGGACATGCCTGAAAAACACCTCCCCAGAGGAGCCATCCTAGCCAGGTGCCCGAACCACCTCAGTGGGATCATCTTGTTGTAGAGGAGTAGTGGTTTTACTCCAAGTCCTTCCCAGATGACGGACTTCTCACTCTATCTCTACAGGAGAGTCCGGTAACCCTATGGAGGAATCCGATTTCCGCTGCTTGTATTTACAATCTCATTTGGTCGATCAACACCAACCACTCAATTCAAGGGCATGTCACACTTTTTTGACTGAGGGCCATCTTCCCAGAAGTGCTGATCATCGTTCCCAATGCTTCCCACACAGATGTGAACCACTCCAGTGAGGGCTGAAGATTCCCACTCGATCCTCGCCGCCCCGGGTTGATCCAAGTTTCTATTGAACTAAAACTGTCAGGTTGGAACACATAGACTTTAAGAATAGATTTCTATCACAATAGAATATACACACAAATACACACAAACAAATATATAGATGTATATAGTGGTAAAATATGTGTTTTAATTTCATTCAAAGGAATATTTGGTCATTCCTACTATTGGAAAAAACATTGAACTACTGTTCCAGACTTCTCTTGCAACAACAGCGTATCACTTACTAGTAAGTCATACATCAAATGGAGAAAAAAAAGCAGAAATTCTAAATTAAAAAAAGAAAAGCATTCCTGTAGTTTTCCCACTTGTCTTTTGTCATCAATCGATGCTCAGAGACGGATGTGCTGTGGCCTCTGACATCTCCTCCTCCGCCCGCTGGGCGTGATCACGCGTGTGAAGGTGACTCTCAGGATATTAAACCTCGACACCTGAGCAGACTAAAATCTCTCCTTCCTTTTTTCTTGTTTTTGTATGCAGGTACACAAGGAAAGAGGGGAAGGTGCTCAACACTGCTTGTTGCTGGATGTAGGGTGAAGGGGGAGGTGTTGTGGGGTGGACGTGGGAGGGGTCGAGTTCAGACGTGATGTCCGACGGCAAGTAGCTGATTTTATCGACCGCTCGACACAGGGCATCGAGCGGCTGCTAAATATAGATGCAGGAGGACAGAACAATAATGTATGTGTGTGAATGTGTGTGTGATGGGGAGGTGTGCTCAGGAACATGAGGAAACATCTTCAGCTCTCAGGAACATTACGTTAATGCACTTAGTCATCATTAGCTTTGCTGCAGATGTTGTTGGTTCCCTGCTTTTTGCTGCACACATCAGAAATTAATGCAGTTTAAGGTCAGGTGAATGGTGAAAAAAGAGGCCATGGCAGCTTAACTTATTAATGGTTGGCGTATATATGGTGTATGTTCCAGAAAAATCTTTTCTGACAGCCAGGAAACACGATGAGGACTGAATCTCAACTAGACCGCACACTAGATATTTTTTGATCAAGTCAAGTAACTGGAAGCTGCAAAAATCTTTACAGATCAACATATTATTTGTTGGAAAAATTGTTTTGTTTGGAAAGATGGTTTTCATTAGAAAACTAGTAGGAGAAGCTGGTGGATTCGAAAGAAGAGAAAATATGAAGGTTGGTGCTCTTCCAACTGTCATATTATGATTGTGGTTGTAGTTCACAACCTTTTATGTAGGGTATAATGTCATTTATGGGAAAAGTTGAAACGCAACGTTGACAACACACTGATGTGTTGAAAACGAGGGTCTGGCTGGCAGCAGGGTGTAAAACTGAAGCAACAACCTGAAGCAATGTGAAACGTCATCATTTTAATACAAAAATATGTTAACGTACTGAAAACCTCCTCAATGGGTAAAATACAGCTAAGAACATAGTCACAGCCATTAAAGTGTAACATTATTGACTTTGTTAAAGTGGTGGCATTCTGTTGAGTTAATGTTCCTCGTGGGTGCATTCAGACATACTCTCACCAGTCACGAGATCTTTATGCAAGAGAAGGAAGAACATCAGTTGTGGTTGCAGCACCAAAGTCTCGCTGGAAGCATGAGTGTAGATTCTCAGCTACGTCACGGTGCAGTTTTTGTCGGAGCGTCTTGTCAGGACTGAAGTGCAACAGGATGCTTTGTTTGTAGCAGATCCTTCTAAGTTTCTCTGACAACATTTTTGAGAACAAAAAAAGCAGGAGGGGTTGTGGTTGAAAATATTTCACCTTGTTGAACAATGATTCTGAAACTTAGAAATCTTTTAATGCACTTTAGTTTATGCTCTGTTTTTAAACTCCACTGAAGCGGTTTCTGCTTAAAAACTACCTGTGAGACGTTTTGGAAAGGATAAGCCTAACACGGGAGATTTCAGAGTCACTGAGCAGCTTATTCCCTCTACACGAAGAGTAAAGCATCAATAGGAAGCTCAAACCTATTTGTTTCTACTTGTACTTCAGAAAAGAAACCCACTGAAGGCTTGGACTGCGAGCAGTTGGACGTCCAACCTTCCATCCAGGTGATCTTCTCAGCTGGTTCTGAGCATCTTCAAGAACCATAAAAAAGAAGTCCAGTTACCTTCAGTTCAAGCTTTTGAAGGCTACTGTAACCTGGATAATTGATAAAAACTACACCAGCAAAACAACTGAAAGAAGTCCTGCAACATTTAACAAAGCCATCAGTAACCCTGCTGCCTCACGGTTTTAACAAAGGCGGCTTGTGATACTCTGCGAATGAGTTGTATCAAGACTTTACTCTTCTTGTACGGTCCCAACATCTGTGGTCTGTGTTGAAATGTTTTTGGTTTACGATACAAACTTCATCAGGGCATGTTTAGGTTGAACAGTGTGACTTCCACTGCCCGGTTTCTTCATAAATGTTAGTTTTATACTGTGAATTCATCACTTGCTGTTCCTCACTTGAACTACCCCCAATGTGTTGTGTAAATTCACTGGAAAAGTGGTGATTTTCTGACCAAAGAGAAGAGGAAGCTACTCATTTGACTTTGATGTTCCACCGTGAGAGCTGAAAGAACCACTGTACAACCGTAGTCTGAGTCACGGCTGCCTTCAAAATGATTCACCGGCTCTTCCCCCCGACCATGGAGGCTGCTTGCCAAGAGTGCTGCTCATTCAGTCCTGCTGCAGAGAAAACTCCTCAGCTCAGGACAGTGGGGCATCCAGCCACAGCGCAGGACAGAGTTAGAGAGGGAGGAGCTGCGTCAGAAGGAGACTTCCTCAGACCGGCAGCCTGATCCCACATTTCCACTGGCACAGAGAGCAGAGGAAGATCAGTACGACTCATCCAGGGTGCTCGGATGCTCTTAGCACCACAGCAGGTTCGGTCAGGACTGCCTGGAGGTCTGAGGAGGATTTTCAATACATGATGCTACACTTTGTCCATGCATCTATCCAATACCTATACCTCCTTATTCCCACTGAGGGTGGCAGGGATCTGCTAGAGCATGTTCCTGTCACACACACACACACACACACCCACCCACCCACCCACACACACACACACACACACACACACACACACACACACACACACACACACACACATAAAATCACTTCAAGTGGCAATTTAGAATCCTCAACTGACCAAAAGCCAGTTGGTTACTTGGACTGTTGGAGGAAGCTGCAGGACCAGAAAAGTCACACAAGCACAGGGACAACGTGCAAACTCCACACAGAAAGGCCCCTGCCGGGAGGCGATCCAGGAACCGTCTTGCTGTGAGACAACAGCGCTTGCCGCCAAGCCAAATGTGACCACCATCTGCAGTTTTCTTTGACTGAGGGCAATGACTCAGAGTTCATTTGGGTGTCCACAACTCAAGTACATATCCACCAACGATGAAGAAAAATTAGCCTTTGCTTTGGGCCACACCTGGCACTAAAAACACTGTAACCAAGTCCAAGCTTACTTATGATGTTTGGGCCACATCCAGACCTTATTACGCATGGCCCAGATTCAGCCCAGTTCATCTCCTGCTTGGCGATGAGGAGCTGTCCTGTACACACTCGACCCGACGCTGTAGCTCAGTGTTGTTGTAGAGACAAGCGGGCGACCACGACAAGAGTCCATATTTACTGGAAAGCTAGATGTCAATTCCCCCAATTTCAATTGGATTTCAAGTTGATTTTTACAAAGAAGGAAAAAAATGTTATTTGAAGATGCATTTGCAAGAATAATGGGACAAAATAACACCTGAAACTCTTCACAAGTTGGTGAAGTGTTGTGAGATGGAAACACGCTACTGTCCCGACGTTCGTGGAATATGTAGGTCTTAAATTCAAAACCGCAAATTAATCACCGGGGGTGGGGGGGGGGGGGGGGGGTATATAGGTATGCAAAGGCAGTTTTAATCCACCTTTAAATGCATTTATATTTATAAACAACACTTGAAATTTATAAAAGAAAGATAACTCCTTTGCAAAGAAAACGTATACATGACCGGCACGACCACAGACTGATACTGATTTCAACAAATTGTGACAAAAAGAAAAAAAACATGAATTGTTAGTCCAATTTACCGTACAAACTCACAGCGGCTCCGCCGCCCTGCCCCACCTCTGACCCCGTCTGTCTGTCTGCCAACCGCCGACCTCTGACCTCCGCCTCAGACAGGAATCCGTCCCCGCCCGCCACCCGCTGAGCCAGAGCGCGACCTTTCGCTCTGTCACCTTCCACCACCTCATTAGAGTGCGTGTCGCTTGGTTGTGAAAGAATGTGTGTGTATATGTGTGTGCACATACGTGTGTGCATGTGTATGTTCGTAAGCCTCTCAGATCACAGACTGTTACAAAAAGGCTGAGTACATGAGGAGGTCAGAGGCCAAAGGTCGCCGCAGGCTCACACACACACACACACACACACGCTTCGTTAATGAGTCTCCACGGTTTTATCAGACAGTAATGCAGATATAAAGGACAATTTTGCCATTTTTGCAGTTTTATGTCAGATTTTACCTCATTAAGTTGAACATTTGACATCACATCTGACCAGTTTCATTTCATAATTATTCTTTATTCTTGTTTAAAGGAGACATATGCCCTTTTTTCACAGGTTGACACAATTTCCTCAGGTCTTAATTAAATGTATGTGACATGTTTTGCTCAAAATACCACGTAGAGAGAACGGAAAATCTTCCCTTTCAACCAAAGCTTTACAGCTCTGTTTACAGCAATCAGTGTTGGTGGGAGGAGTCCACCAAAGCTTTGTGCCTTGTTAGTCACCTCAGATACACAAATATATGCTGTCAGGCACATCATTATTTCTTTTTATAATGTGTGTGTTTGATCTTTCCAGAAGACTTTGTAATCTGTCAAAAAGATAATTCTGTCCTTATGCTGCTTTTATTTAACTTTTTTTTCTGCAACCTTATTTAAGCAATGTGTGTTTAGCTTAGCTGATTAAAACAGAATTAATTAGGCGATACACACAGCAGTCACTGACAATTAAGTTAATTAATTCATATGAGGGGCTCAAGTTTCAATTGGATCATTTTAATTTGGATAATTAACAAGCCTCTTATTCGTTTTCCCTCATCCTACACAAACACCGATGTGTCCACACACTTTGGTCTCCTCTTGTTTACCTGCGGGGGTTAATGATGGCTGCTTGTTTAGAGAGGAGGTTAATAATGATGGGAGCCCCGCCCCCTTCCTGCAGGCAGGCTGACAGTCTGTCCATCTGTTCGGGATAGCGCAGGTTTTTACGTCATCCTCATTGTTCATGGTCTGTTTGAGGTATGCTAATCATGCCACATTTTATGCAACACAATCTGCACGTTTGTCCATGCGTGAAACCACAGAGGCGTCCAAATGTGTGCCGCTCAGCATATCTCAACTATCCTTTTGTTATCTGGTTAAAACAAATCTATGTGCACTGGCAAAGCTGGGTATCAACTCAGTCCGAGTTTCTGACTGGATTTGTTAAGATAAATGGATTTAGTTTGACTCCAAACGACTGATACCGAAAATGGATCTGGAGCTGCATAATTAAAAAAATAATAAAGAATGTGTTTAGGGTTAAGGTTATCTGAAGGCTGAGAAGAAACGGCGTGAAGCTTAAATCAGCCCTGCAACACTAAATGTATCACATTTCTTACATTAAGCAGACGTAGAGACTGTTTAAAGTGAGTAGATCCTGATTGGTTGCATTCCTGGAGGCTTGCTGATGGGCAGGACCAGTGGGTCGTGTCTACAGCTTCTACTTGTCATGAAGGGTACAGGAAAATACTGACTCGTTTCCAGTCAAGAAATAGTCAAATGAAAAATGTCACCAAACTACTTTTGATGCTTCAGTTGCCAGCAATCAAGGCTTGGTGTGATAATCACCCAGCCTGATGTGTTTCTGAATGAGATGTAATGAAGATAATTCATTATTTTCTTGTAAGTTTGAGAAATGTGAAAGGGCATGTGCCGTCTTGTTGATCCAGCCGCGAACCGGGACTTGTTCTGAAAACGTCTTCCGTGAAGTGTCATGGCAAACAACTACATTCACTCTTTCATGGCCTAGAAAACAATCTGCATCCACTGAGGCTTGGTTGAGCAACTTTCCCTCTCAACCAAGGACGCAGTGTTCGGAGACGTCTGAGAAACAAAAGCAAAATGCTCAGAACTGCTAGCAGATCAACCAGGATGGAGACACACTAGATTCCTGTGGCGTAGTTGTAAACGTTTGCTTTCAAATGGCTGCTGAAACTCTTGGTCTTGTGATACCGGGATATCCACCGTCCACCGTGCCACAGAGAGCTCTTGTAAGGTTTTGTGGATATGAATCCTACAACATATGTTCACATCTTAGATAATTCATCATAATAACCCTGCCGACAAGTCAGAAAACAGAAAAACATCAAATGGCCACTTTAAGTTACTTTTGGCTGATTTCTGCATATTGCAGTGTAGCTGCAAACACTGTCAATTACTTGATTGACAGAGATGAGAGATTCTGCTACAGGAGAGAAAACAATGCAATTTACGCTTCTTTAGAAAATAATTATTTCTTACTCATTTAAAATACGACACCTCAACGGTTATCCCTAAAACTACGATGCCAAAAACTCCTCAACCCCTCAAACAAAGCTACCCCCTCCCTGCAACAACCGTCCTGGGCAAGTGTGAGCGGAAACAGCAGGAGGAAGAGGAAAAAGAAGATGAAAGAGGGCTGCTGGCTTCACCGCCTCATTACTGAGTGTCTGTCACAGAAACTCAGCTTGTTACCCAGCGTGCAGCAGGGGTTGGCAAGGTCAGGGGTTGTGGGTGGTCATTTCCTGTCCATGAGCAGGAGAGGGACAAAAAAGACCCTCATCAATCAGCGAGCACCTGGTTGCCATGGGTAACTAGGAAGTAACTAGTACCACCTGCAGCAGCGTCACAGCAGGGTCACCTCTGACCCCCCAGAGGAAGACATTACTGGGCGCTGCTGGTGGTAAAACAGCAGAGTAGGACCAGAACTAATCCAGGGATTGAGTCCCAGACTTGACGTGAACAAATGCAGCGTCCTCGTTATTCTCATCATTCAACTCAAGGTTTCTGGAGTCTGCTGAGATGCACAGATTGAGGTTCTTAGTTTCAATGTTTCTTTTACACAGTGAGGTGCACATAGTTCAATCAATGAAGACAAAAGCTAAGAAACATCTGATATCTGTTTATTTGTTGGAAAAATGCTTTGAAATCACATAAAAACAAGGAAACAGGAAAATGAGAATCAAAACTGCTGTGACTAGCAGCTCCTGTGACATTGTGCACACGGAGCATGACTTTGTGCTGACAGAAGGGAAGCCACGGCGTCACCGTTCGTGCTTCACAGCCTTCAGAGACGTGACACAAACCCATACTGTCAGCTGACATCGACTTGTCACAGCTTTTTCTGCCACTTTCGGTCATCTAGAAATAAAATCACCATAGTTTCACCAGCAGAGAAGCTTTCAGTTCCTCATTTTTTGGGGGGTGCTGGGTCAAGCGGTTTAAGTAAGTTTCAATTTGTATGCATGTGTTTCATAAGCACCAAATTATTTTAATTAGTTGGACATTTGAGGTAATTTATCATACACACATTTTTCTTTTTTGTTGGTAAGCGTAAACGCCAGCAAACTCTAAGCGCCTGCTTGGTACGATACTTGTGTTTGCAGAGAACGTTGATCACGACTGCTGGCGAGACAAGACGCTAATAAACGTTGCTGCATCCTCACGCTTCATGCAAAACTCTTGGCCCATCACATGAATAAAGAATTATAGTCTGGATTAGTTCAAATCTGTTCATTCGGCTTTATCACCACAGATGAGATACATCTACCCTGGTGATATCTTTAAAACTTAGTTGACTGGATTTAAGCGATGCTTATTCAGGAACTCCATCCTCCAGAGGATGTGGTGTCCAGAGGACATCCTTCAAAGACTGACAAGTCAAACCGAGTGTCGTTGCGATGAGACAGTCTAGCCTTCAAAGAACTTCCTGTTTATGTCACCAGCACCAGTCCTGTCTCCGAGTAACACTAACAGTGACAGTTTCTCATCCGTCTGGAAGATAGAACCAAAAAATGTCATGTTATTTGTCTTTTTATTATGTAATATATAATTACAGGAAACAGAAACACTTCGCAACTGTTTCTCTTAGCTGTGATTTGTCTCACCATCACGTCCACTGGCCGTCCACCAGCTGCCAGTTATGTGCATTTGCCAGTCTTGGGCCATGACGGACCCACTTCATGCAGAAGGCTGTATTTGGTCTCATTTGGAGGAGTCTTTAAACTGGGACAGCTGACGTCATCCTGCTGTTACATAATCAGCCTTCAAAAGCAATCCAAGGATGCGGCCCCTGAATTAGGACACAGCTATGGCTGTTGTACTTCAATCATTTGGTGTCAATAGTCCTTGTGCCGTGTGCAGGACTAGAAATGATCTATGCATCTGGCCGACAAGCGAGCAGGTCAGAAACTCTACTGTAGAGTCTACTGTATCAAATATGATTGTTTTAGCCAAGATTATGTTTGAAGAATAACTTCCCCGACTCTTTTCAACTACAATCAAGTCCCCTGTTGAAGGACTAACGGATGATTTTGCACATTATTACTGTTATTACTGGTAAAAAAAAACAACCTCCTAGGTTTGAAAAATCCCAGAATTGTCCAAGACTAATGAAACATAAGTTTGAGATCCTGTTTTTACCAAAGAGGACAAGAACAAACCCCAGAGAGTTCTGACAAGCCTGGCAACATGTTACAGGTAATTTGACATTTTATTTGAAATTGTTGGGGTTCAATATCATGTTAATTGAAGGTTTAACAGATGAAAGTTCTCCGCTAGTGTGTGTTTCCTACAACGTTCATTATAAATTTAATTTATATATTATGAAAAGAAAACCCGTCACTTCAGGGGCGAGAATGAGAGCCTGCTGTATTTGATTCATTGTCGGTTTTCAGTATTCTTCAAATCAACAACATCATTTGCCATGTTTGTTATAGGACTCCAGCGTGCATTTGAACTGGATCAGTATTCACAGCCTTCTTAGCCGTTAATGTTCTGCAGAAAGTAGGTCTTATGTATTTACAGTCTTATTCTGCAACGTGAGTAAAGGAAACTGTGTTCTGCTGTCAGAGATCTCCGTGCTCAAATACACTCTCCTACTCACAGTGTGTGAACTGAGAAATATCTTTTATGTTTGGAAAACAGGTTTGTGCAGCGAGACAACAGAAAGCCAATCATTTATCTGTGACAGCATCACACGCGGTCCTATACAGTCGTTCTGAGCATGCTCAGTGTCTCTGCAGCCTAACAGCTCCATCGACAACATCAGAAACACACCAGCTCTGACCTGCTGCCTGTGTGTGTGTGTGTGTGTGTGTGTGTGTGTGTGTGTGTGTGTGTGTGTGTGTGTGTGTGTGTGTGTGTGTGTGTGTGTGTGTGTGAGACAACCAACAACGGCAACAATGCTTTCCACTGTCAAGCACACACTTCCCTCCATTAGTCCATCAATAATTTCTCATCTCTGCATCAAATCTCTCTCACACACACACACACACACACACACACACACACACACACACACACACACAATGGCTCGTCACGGATGGATAACTGTTCCAGGCCAATCAATACTCCGATTCCCCCCCGAGGGTCCCAAACACGTGTCACTCATCCAGTGTGTTGTTCTTGTGTGTTTGTGGGAAGGCAGCGTGCCCATCGACCCAGAAATCCAGGTCCTGAGTGTTTGTCCTGATTTAAGCGTTAACCCAGTTGTTCCTCTCTGATCAATGGCAGCAGCAGGTCACGGGTTCGATTCCATGATGAAACCAAAATCAAAGCTTCACACGGGGAAACTACAGTGGAGAAATTTATATATTCTGTTTGGTTAAAACTGACCTGCAGCTGCTTTATTTAGTTTAACATAAAAACTTTCATCAGATGGAACTGGGCCGGCTGCACGAGGACTCGAACCTCTATGATCGCTCAACCAGGTTCCTCTTAACACCTACAGACGACACAGAGGTGGGTCAGCGTCGTAACTGTGTGCTTACAGGTAACTCACCTGAGTGATGTCACTAATGAAGACTGCTCCAGACCATAAATAAATTGATCCACAGTCTGCTCTAAAAGAGTGGCTGTACATGGTACATATCAATATTTTTTCAATCCATCTTCTGACACATTCTGTTTTAATACAACTAAATTCTTAATAAAGCCAAATAAAATAGTTATAAACCAACTCTTCTGCTTGGTGAAGACGCTGAAATATTAAAAGTGATGATTCTGCACCTTTAACTTGCCTTACCTAGAACTGAACACAGGTGAGTTTCCTGGAGAGTTCACACTAGAAAACAACATTTTCCATTTAATGTGTTTGAGTCAGTCCAACAACGAGCTGCCTTCTCTTTATTTTGATGGATTTTCTCTTCTCCACTTCATAACATTTTGATTTGGTTCATCCTTTTCTCAGTGGGCTGGGATGCTTTCGAGAGAAAAAAAAAGATCACAAGCTGAGGTAAAAGTTGAGGTAAAATGTTTTTAACTTTCCACAGGAACCCACATGAGGTGACAGTTGAACAAAAATGTTAACAAAAAGACAATGTGAGGATTTGAAAATGTCAAAACCCCACACTTTATTCATGATAGAACTTAAAAAACATCAGACGCTGGATGGGAGATGAGATCAGTTTGGATGCCCGTGATTTCAGCCCCTCAGGCAACAGCGGAGATCACTGCAGTCCAGCAACATCTGCTCCCTTTCAGGTGTCTCTTTCACGAAAGGCCTTGAACATTTCAGCAAGACAATGCAAAACCACACACTGCGTTTATTACAAAAGCATGGCTTCATAGTAGAAGAGAACTTTTTGGATTTGTTTTGCTGCTTTCAAATTCAAGACAAACAATGTGTTTCTGTTGATGCTTCTGTTGAAAATTCAGCATCATTGGTGCTACTTGGCAGAAACTCACCCTACTTCCCGTTAACTTTGCAGAAAGCACCCTACTTCCCGTTATCCTGACAGCCTCGACCAGGACATAAACGTGATTCACTCATACCTGATCATATTACGATTGGCAAATCCACACCTGAAGCACTTGCATCAGGAAGAGTCCCAGCAGGCACACAGCAGAGAACACAAACTGCAGGACAGCAACATGTATTCTCACAGCCATTAAGTCAAACACAACCATGAACCGTTTTAATAACTTTAACATGCTGCTTCCTTCTGGGGGAGCATTTCTGGCAGGTAAGGAGGCACATCTCACCGATAAAACACTGAGGAATTCCTGATCTTCTTTATGAAGTAATATTTTAAAAGTAAAGACGAAGTCTCTGAATCCCTGTCAAGTACAATTCTTATACCTATCAGTCTATAAAAGACAATCCTTTCAGCACGTCTGTGTGCGGACATGGTACAAACAAAGTTAAAGCAAAGTCCAACAACCACAAACTGCGTGGCGTGCTTCTGCTCCTGATCAAACCCATGTTTACGCCACAAGTAAAACCACTTGGAACCAGGCGACACTTCTTGTTAAAGTCAGGGGTGACAGTATTGTTTAATATCTTGGCAGAACTGGTAATCTAGTCATCAAATATCTACACCCACGTATTCCTATTTAATGGATCTGCTGGAACCTATCCCAACTCTCTCTGGGCAAAAGGCAAATATAAACCTGGACAGGTCAGCATCCATCGCAGGGCCACATGCAGGCAAACACTGTGGACAATTTGAATTCAATTTGAATTTTCTGACATGACGTGTTCCTGGACTGTGAGAGGAAGCTTGAGTACTGGAAGAAAACCCCCGCTGGCACAGGAAGAACCTGCAAACTCAACACAGGAAGACCCCTGCTGGGAGTTGAACCAGGAACCTTCTTGCTGTGGGGCAGGAACGGCAGGAACGGCAGGAACGGCAGGAACGTGTCGGGGAGGACTCGTTTCACCGCTATCATGATTCCAGTAAAACACATCCAGGAGCAGCAGTGTTTATGTTGAACCAGGTTGGATCCTGCTGATCAGTGTTCAGCATCCTTGTGCCTGAAGCTCAGTGAATCCATAATCTGAGGTAAAGTCTCAACCTTGATGTTGAATAACTCTTTGTATTGAAGCTGACTAATGACTAATGAATCTGACTGTTGCTACTCTTACCAATGGTTCAACTTTCACATTGTTCACTGGTGTATTGATGTTATTACTCGTACAGGTTGCACAGTTGTGACAGTTTCAGCCTGGGTGGAGATTGTGTTGCACCACAAGTGAGACTACAGGTATGGTCACTAAGATTCCCTGAAGGTGACGGCAACGGCTGAGTCGGTTCAACTGTAGACACTGATACTGTTTACAACACAGTTAAATACTGAAGTAGAGCAACTGAAACTAAGGCAGGTTCTTGAGTCAAAATATTGCTCATTGATGCAAGAAAAGATGCAGATGCAGGAGAAGCTGCCACTCAACAACACAACTGTAAGGAACCAGCAGCGTCCGTGTCTGACTTTTGGGCTGCAGCAACGATGTAACGGTAACAGGCCAGACTGGCGTGGATAACCGCCGTCTGGGGCGTATGTGCCGTATGTGCTTATACCCAGAAAAAACACATCTAGATCACATCTAGAGCATCATCCTCCAGGCTGGGCCACCTCAGAGGACCAGGACAGGAGTCTGAAACTGTTGATGAATCTTATCTGGGTATAAACAAAAAATAAACATTAAACTGTATTCTTCTATAGTCCATAATTTCACATAGAAAAGAAACCTGTCTAATATTAGTTTGCATTTCTGAGCACGTCACCCACAGACTGGCCAGAATCAAGTCCACATTCCTAACCAAGCAGTAACATTGCCTAAACCTACCAAAGTAGTTTTAGTGAGTAAACCTATCCAAGTAATTGTAGTACCTAAACAGGTTTGTGAAGTGCATAAACCTAACCAGGTATAGATTCCACATGTAACCAGGTCAATGTGCTGCTTTCATTTGGCATAAACCTGTTTGGTCATCATTTAGAGCTGGACTCTACTTTTTTGACTGTAACATACACAGAGTTTCTGTGAAGCTTGTTGGGTTAAAGTAACCTTTGTTTTAACGAGATCTTGGTAAATTAGATTTTCTAAATATTTTTTTGCTTTGTTTTTATTTTTGACATCTAAATGTAATTTCAGAGCATGTATCTTACATGGTAAGGAAAGCAAAACATTATTATTTCTGTTGGGCAAATAATTTCACGTTTGGATACATAAAGCCTAAAAATGCTGAAATATGTGCACTCTTCCTATTTAGTGCTCTGCTGCTTCGCGTGTACAACGCTCAGAGGACGTGACCTCCTTGTCCTTTGTGGTTACCACAACGCGGCACTAAACCTACACATATTCATCCTGAACAGTCCAAATGAAAGTCTGCTGCACTGTACCGCTGCAGTGCCTTCGTACAGCGGTGGGAAAGGTGCTCTCAGCCAGCAACAAGCTCGCTCCTCCCTGCAGGACAACATCAGCATTGCAAATGCGAGCGGTCAACCGGCCGAGCGGTGAACCCCTCCGATGGACACGAGCTGCCGCTGATGGGAAAACCAGCAGGATATACAACAGCAGCTGCGTAAAGGTGGTGGGAAACAGGAAGTTCACAGCAGGGTGACGTCACAGTGGCGGGCAGAAGAAAACTTCCCACCCATGTGACTCCTTATGTGGACGAATCAATGCTAGCGTTTACTCAGTCTGGCTGATCAATCCTGCAGCTTACTGAGGGTTCAATATTCCTCAGACATACATGTGAGAGGATGGATAATGAGGGAGGACTGGAGTGAGAGAATTAACAGAAGAACACTTACGAGCAACAGTTACCTTCTCCTGCTAAACATTCAATAAACACCAGCAGCAGTGACACAAAGAAAACTTCACATTTCTATGTTCTCAACTATGTTCTGGTGTGACCGTCTTATTCTGTCGTTGCTTTTCATGCTTCAGTCCAGTTGATTTTGCTTTCTGTGCTCGAATCACCTGCGTTGTTAGATGTAACTCAATCTACAGTTTTCCTGCTTGGATTTCTTTCTTCATTCCTGAGTTTGATCACCTTTTTAATTCCTGGCTTTTGTAGACTAGTTCTTGCCCTTCAGCACCTTCACTCCAGTTCATCAAATAACACAAAGGAACTTTAGCGGTTTTCAGCACAGAGGTTTCCCCTACACGGGGAGGTTAGGTTGCTTTGACAATTTATATTATTTATTTAAATATTTAAATGATTAATGATGTTTGATGTATCAAATTTTACCAAGCTCCATGTAGAGACATCATAAGCTTCACACCACATGTTTAATATTAACTTAAGCACACTTTGATGAGTGTAATTAGTGTGGTTCCCCTTTAATCGTGGCTTCGAAGCTGACTTGTTTCTTTTTTTTTTCGTTTTTGCCAAGTTGTCCAACAAATATCAATCTTTCATTAGATAAAGCTGAATGAAGAGCAAGGAGCCCAGCTGTATATTATCACATTTCTTTGATAACATTTTGAAATATATGATTTCATAAAAAGAGTGACTGGCAGTGAGAGATCAAGTAGCACGTAACAGCGATTTTTTTCTTTTTCACATTCTACAGTCCTATGACTCTTTCATCTGGAAAAAACTCCAGTTAGCTTCAGTTCAGCAACAGCCTTGAGGTGAGAGGTCTCCATAACAGTGCAAAGGATGAACCAACGCTTCAGGGAGCAACTTCAAAGGCGACAATGACATAAGAGCTGCACATGAGCTGTCCTGAAACATGAACTCTTTTAATAGGAAATAAACACACCACATAATCTGTAAATATTCCTATCCTTGCTGAAAACAGCCAAATCATGTGAGACCGTGGATAAGATGAACCAGAAAACCAAAAACTTCACGCTACAGCCTAACTTATTCCAATTCAAGAACGTTACCAATCATAACAGAGACTAGGTGTGTTTGGAGACCACTCAAAGGGGAATAAGTGATAAGTAAATACAGGAGAACAGACAGATAAACCTCAGTGAGTCAAAAAGTAGCTTGCGAGTGTGATTCACGCCGATTCACGCCGATTTATGCCGATTTACGCCAATTCACGCCTCACAGTTGGCTTTCTTTTCTCTCTGCTTTATTGTGCACAGAAGGCTACATCAATAAAATATCAGCTGATGGTTTTGTATTGTAACCCCAAAACCAAAGATCTATAACCAAATTTTAGTAAACAAGTATGCTGTATTAGAGAGAATGGAAGTACACTTACAAAGGTGAAACGCATCTAGATAGTAGTTGCGTATGGCCCTAATTAGGACTAATTGTGGCATTTGGCTCATTTACAGCACTGGCGAGTGTTATGTGGGCCAAGCATGGTCCACAGGTCATAAACTTGGTCAACATACATGTTATGCAAGCCAGATGTGGCCCACATTTTATAGCTTTGTCACGTCATACAGAAAGTGTTTGGAGAGCTAAACCTGTCCCAAAAACCCAACCAAAATGCAGGGTTGGTCCACGTTTAAATGAGATTTATATGAGTTCAGGCCTGTCACAGCAGTCAAGGCCACATGGGGGCCCATATTTGGGCCAAACATTCTTTGCTATCTGGGATCGTCCTAGACAGCAGCCAGATATTCTTCTCCCCCACATTGAGAGGAGCCAGATGAGGTGGCTCGGGCATCTGGTGCTGATGCCTCCTGGAGACCTTCCTGGTGAAGTTTTCCAAAACCCCAGGGAAGACCCAGGAAACGCTGCAGGGAATATGTCTCTCGACTGGCCTGGGAACACCTTGGAATCCCCCCAGATAGCTGGATGAAGTGGCTGGGGAGAGGGAAGTCTGGGCTACCCTGGTAAGGCTACTGCCCCTGCGACCCAACCTCGGATAAGCTAGGAAAATGGATGGATTGATGGATACTCTGGAAATGTTCTTTTCATCCAGTACTTGATCTTTTTTTATTTATTTTGTAATCATAACGTAAATTGGAAAGTCTTTAAGGCAACTATTTCATATGATAGTCTGCCTTCCAATATCTCTGAACTCAAAGCTTCAGCTCAGATGCAACTCAGGATCCTTGAGCACACCAGCCTGCAGATGATTACTGAACATAATGAGACGATTACACTCCATACAACTCACCTCTAAAGCAAACACACACTCACACAGACATGCACACACACACACATCTGAACGGCAGCAGTTAAATGTTTCTCTGAGCTGTTTTGGGACTTTCTGCATCTTCTAGCTGTCAGAATCTAAACTGAATGATAGACAGTGATTAGCTATGGCTGCAAAGTGTGCACATACACATGCACATACACACATGCACACATACACACACCATTGCACATATGCTTTCCTGAAAGTGTTGGTGAAATATTCAGAGCTGCACTCACTTGAAGGCAGCTCATCGGCCTCAAGACATTTACACCTCATTTTGCCAATTTAGTGTGGCAATCCTCCCCCGGCCTCACACACACACACACACACACACACACACACACACACACACACACACACACACACACACACACACACACACACACACACACACACACACACACACACACACACACACAGACTATAAAGTAAAGCTAGTTAATTCTAGCCTCAGTGTACTTCTTCTCAGTAAATCCACAGAGCCGTTTTCTACAGCAGCACTCATTCCAAAGATAATCACAAAGCTAAAATACTGTATATAAACCACTCCCAGAGCGTCGTTTTATAAGTAACGATACTAAGCAAAGCAGCAGAAGTTATTTAGCCAGGTCAAAGTCAACAGCACTGACACCATGTTCATCAACTGCTAACCACCAACCTGTCCAGCCAGCCACGACGTAGAGCAACGCTGCTATTTGGCCCAAATATGGCCCACATCTGAACTTTTGTTGGCTCACATCAGGCTTGGAGTCATAGAGCTGACTCAAGGTGAGGGTGGCTTTCTAAAGTCGGCTAAATACCATTGTGTAGCCTCATTAGGATTCACATATTGGCCCTAATCTGGGCTACTCTTGGTACTACAGTTATGGCACTGCCAAGTGTTATGTGGAGTAGATGTTTCCCAATGGTATTTGTCCAGATTTGACATGGCTTATGGCAAGAGGGTTCAAATACACAAGGAAAATGCATGGTTCACGTCAGTTGGATGTGTGGCTGAGCTCAAACAACCGCACTTAGGGCTTATACATACTCACCAAGAACAGAGAAGTTTGTTCAAGAACATATCTTGTTCTGACCAGGACATTTCATACTTCACGGGACGCTGCACTTGGGTTTTTCCTCACAGGGCCTACTCACTTCAAGCTTCTGACAAATCACACAATAGTTGCCGGACACTACATTATCAAAACGTGCCCAGAAGATGTTGAAACAAGCTGCAAGAACTCCCGGACCAGAGCTGGGAGAAAAGAATGGTGTCATTCTTCTTCTCTGGCAGCCCTGGGAGTGAGAGCAAATTTCTCTGTAGTTAGGAGTATAAAACACCTTTTAGTCACAGTCTAAACCTCTACTCAAGGCAAAATGTATGCAAAAGAAAACTCCAGACACGAGCTGTGTTTGGGTCAAGCAGTTCTTGCCATCTGGGATTGGTCCACATCTGGTATACATGAATTTCAAAAGCTGTAAATGAGTCATAAGTGCCAAAGTTGGTGCAATTTTGGCTCAAGCGTGTCGGCTATTTTGAATGTGACAGCTCCATGACTATAAATGGGGTGATTTAACGGGTGGTATAAAAGCAGGGTAAATGACTGGTGTCTTGTAAGGCTGTAACACCAAATGCAGCCACGCAGACATGTTTCTTTCTTTCTTTCTTTCTAGAGGAACTCAATTTCAGTCACGTTTATTTGTAAAGCACAATTCAACAAGGGCAGTATAGTAGTTAGCACTGTTACCTCACAGCAAAAAGGTTTGATTCCTGGCCAGGTGGGGGTGTTTCTGTGTGAACTCTGCATGTTCTCCGGGAACTCCGGCTTCCTCCCACAGTCCAAAAACATGCATACTAGGTTGATTGATTATTCTAATAAGTGTGAGCGTGAGCGTGCACGGTTGTTTGTCTCTGTATGTGGCCCTGTGATGGACTGGCGCCCTGTCCAGGTGGACCCCTGCCTCTCGCCTGTATTGAGCCGCCAGACCCCTGTGACCTTGCAAAGGATTAAAGCGGGTATAGAAAATGGAAAAATAAATAAAAAAGCAAACAACAAAAAAAGAAAGAAAGGTTTGGGAACCACTGATCTAAGCTGAGTTACCTATGGTACATGTGGCTCAGAAAGGGAACTAGCAAGTGCTGAACAATCCAGACGACAAATGACTGAACCATCTTTGATGTGGGTTACAGCAAGTGTTCGTTGTAAGGTCGGATCATGGCCCAAAGCCAAAAAGAAAGTGAAGACACACACACACACACACACACACACACACACACACACACACACACACACACACACACACACACACACACACACACACACACACACATATATGTGGTTGTTAAGGAAACAACTTCAGCACATGACCTCATGCTGCATGCAAAACAATGCAAACACTGGTAAAAGAGTCGTGTAAGAGGTGTGTAAGTCAATGTATTCATCTCCTTTCATGCCCAAACATGTCTCTACTCCCAAAGAGCAAGCATACCCCCCATTCCTGTCCCCATGACAACAGTGAGTGGGAGCAATGACAGTTTAGAGGGTGTTTAGTTTTCTATTAGTGACTTCCAGGTACGTCACCAGTCTGTTTACCTCAAACATCGTCACCTTTTGTCCCACTGCTTCTGCAGAATTTACCTTTGTCACCCTGTCTGGGGAATATCAGGAGAGGAGGGGTTGAGGAACAACAAATATGCAACACAAACACACAGTCATATTCAAACACACACAGAGACAACTGAAATTCCCAAGTCGCATTAGGAAACTTCCAAATCGGCAGTTGTAGATTAGAAATAGATCTGGACTGAGCATCTGCTCGGCCTTGTTTCTTATCCCTGATACCTTTGGATTTCAGTGAGATGTTTTAAAATGTATTTTTATATGAAAAACAAAAAAATAAAATCCAGATTGGAGGATTTTAAAGATATAGAAGAATTATTATTGTACAGGATGCTGAAATCATATCCACTGTGGGTTGTTAGTTTTATCTCCTATAAGGAACTGCAGTGGTATACCATTTACTTTTAAAGCTTTTCTTTAAAAAAATGTTACATTAAAAAGTAAAGCAATTCCTGACAGCAAGTTAAATGTGGTCTTTTTTTATTTAAGTTTTACAGATGGGTGTGGCCAAGCCATTTTCTGGGGAAAAAACCCAGCTATCCTCAGCATCTTATTGTAAGAATCAGTTAATTGTGGTGTATTTTCTCTAAAGTCATGTTTGCATTCCCATACTGATGATGAAGCAGCTTATATGTGACTGGACGCTCTAAAACTACTCGGTTTTCACGGCTTTCAGAATCCTTCCTTCTGGAGAGTTTTTATTTTTTTTGTTTTAATATTGGCTCCTGATGACATTTGTTTTTCTGTGCCAACAATGGAGCAAATGTGTCAGTTTTTTATTGACGTTTCTTGGTGGGGACTAAAGGTTGGTGCCGTTCCGTTGCTAGAGTCTGAGTCTGAGCCACAAATGTTCAGATAACTCGACGTGTTTAAAAAAGCCTCGATTTTCAGCACTTTTCATCTATTTACACGCAGAAAGATGTCCAGCTTTATTTTTGCAGTCATGGTATTGATTTTTATCATTATACCAAATAATAACCAAATCTTTTTTCATTATAAAATATACTCATTTGTTAAGTCTTTACCTTTGCAAGTCCCAGTCTGTTATAACAGACGATCAACAAAACAATGAACTGATGAACTGACTGAGGAGCTGGAACCAGTGAAAATGATGGATTAGTCCGTGACTTTAACCACCAAAATCATTATCCAGTTTTTTTAAACCTCAAACTAGAAATAGAAATGTTGTTAACGAGAAAGAGAGTTTTTTTTAGCGCAGTCGTCTGTCCACAGTTGCACTTCACATTATTATTGATCAGCTCTCATACTGATGATGCGGTTTGCCGGTGTTTGCAGCGGTGTGTTCCAGAGGAGAAAAACTGAGATGGATTTTGTTTTAAGACACAGAGTTTGCATGTTTGGTTTTTGCGCTGCTGTCCGACAAACGCCGCCGTTGAGCAGATTTGTTATTTTCAGCTTCTGCAGCTGCTTTGACAGGATTGAGTCAAACCTTCAGGGAAATTTTCTGTTCCTCACAAAAAGAAGCACAAAGACGATTAAAAAAAAGGGAAAAAAATCGCAGATGTGGAGATCTGTGTTAACATCCGACCTCAATCCTCTAATTTAACCTCCAGAGATTCAGAGCGCTAATCCAGAAAGAGACAGAGCAAGATGGAGAGAAAGGCACTGAGCAGATTTGCCATGTATTATTTATGTATTTGCCCTTTTTTTTTTTATTAAAATATATTGTTTCAGCTCTGAAATCTTTCATTTCTGCCAGTAAAACAGATTGAGGTGAAATTAAAATAAAGAGGAGATGAAATGGAGGACAAGGAGCAGGTCAGCCAGAGGATTATGGAGAGAAACAGCTGTTCACCGAGTGCGCGCACACACACACACACACACACACACACGCACACACACACACGCTTAGTATAGGCTAAAGTGCTGCATCTGAGGACGGGATGGAAGCCTCCTCAAATGCTTTAGTGGCGATCTGAACCACATACCGAACCCACTGATCCAAAACATGAAATATTAATGCCAAATAAAAGGGCTTGAATATTTCAGAGCAGTGCAAAGCAGTTTGTGGGATCTTAAAGCAAATACTAACATGCTCAACTCACATGGAGAACACTTAAACATCTTTAAGAACCATAAAGAGAAATCCAGTTGCCTTCTACTACAGGTTTTAGAGTCTACATCGCCACGCAGCCCAGATAATGCCGAAACAAATCCAAACAGGGATTTGTTTTTCAAGTAAACCTGGAATCTTAAATGACTATGGTAAGCACTGCATCACAGCAGGACTTTAATCATGTGAAAATAATGTGCAACTCAATCAAATTTCTCCTCACTCTTTGTTATGTGGGCTTTTTTTTTAATGGTTTTCAGTTTTATAAACTGCAGAACAACTTCAATTCTATTTGTGGTAACACAGGAGGAAAACAAAAAGTTGTTTCTTTTTAGCCACAAAACTATATACAAACACATCCAAGTCACGGTTGTGGGGATCGGCTGGGGAAACACGATAGGAGAATAGGAAGATGCCAGTTTTTACAGGTACAGGAAGTTGGTGTAGGGAGGGGGCCATGGTTCGGTCAACAGCAGACACTCTGCATCAGTTGCTTTTAAACAAATGCCGGACTAACTTCTTTTAAAATGTCCACATATACAGTAGCAGTGATTAGTAACGACAGATACAATATGGACAACGAGAGAACCACAAAACATCTCATGAGGGGCAGCACAGGGGGTTTGCGGGTTTGGGTATTTCCGGTCTGACCTCAAGAATTGAAAGAAAAAAAGAAGAGTTGAAGATGAGTTTTCTGCTTGATGTACCTTTTGGAAACTCAAGACGAGCTTTAGAGGACATTTTACAGCAAATAGGATTATGTACTAATGGGAAGAAAAACTATAATTTGTGGAGATTGTCGTGGCTGCAGAGCGTAGGTGCAAAGACCTGGAAGACTCTGACGAAGCTCAATCTGGCCACATGCTCACAGCAACCATCTGGGTTCCTGAATGTTTTCAGCTTGTCTACTGACCATCAACAAACAGTCACCGCACATATGGAAATATATCAGGAATGCCAGTCTGTGCACGACCCTGCACTTCTTGGAGCCTTGGAGGTTCTCACAAGGCCAAATGGTGCTGAGGGATGGCCATACCAGGAATAAATCAACAGGACACACCGGAAAGAAAACAGATAAAATATAATAAAAGTTCACACAACAATAAAGAATAGCCCCCATCCGGACGTTGGGTCCCAGGATGTAATCTTGGAGCCCGGCTGGTGTGACGGTGTGACAGGTTTTTATCATGTTGCAATGGCAAAAATGTTTTTTTGTGAGTTCAGAACCGGCAGGATGAGCCAAATGGATTGGCCTCGATGGGATACGAGCAGCGGTAAAGGCTCGGGCATTGACGTTCCAACACGTCCCGACGTCCCGACGTCCCAGTTTTGGGACGTGGAACTGTGGTTTTCATTAAAACATGGATTGTCATAACGTCAGATGACTAGTCCTGGCTCCATTTGGATCCATAAACCACACTCACACACACACACACACACAAACACTCACAAACACACACACACACACACACACACACACACACACACACACACACACACACATGCATTTACAAAAGCTGTATTCACATTCCCTTTTTGTTATCATTTTGGATTTTGTCTCTCCGTATCTCAGGTAAAGAGACACAATATTTCTTTTTCATTTGTGTACTATTTGGCCAACAAGGAGCTTGTTGTTTTTCTGTGGTAATCATCATCCAGTTCATGTCTGTGTCATAGTTTAGTGTCATCAGCAGCAACAAACTAACATAAAAATATGAATTTCTTAGAAACAAAGGTTCACAGAGATCTCCTTACAGCCCGCCGACTAGGACAGGGAACAAGAGCAGGAAGAGGAGAATATGAACTGAGCAAGAAGATGAGGAATGTGGAGAAGATAAAGGCAGAGAGGTGAGCGGTGATGAGCGAGGAAGATAAAGAGGGGGAAGGAGAGAGGAGACGAGTGTTTCCCATCCAAACAGACACTTTGGACGATACGAAGAGAAAATGCAAAAGTAAAAAAAATGACAACATCTCTCTCCCTCCCTCTTCCTCTCTTATCTCCTCTCCACAGTCTGAGCGTAGGAAGGAGAGCTGATTCAAGGTGAATTGAGAGGAGGACTTTTCGAATAAAAACAGGGGGAGGAGAAGAAGGAATAGGAATAAAAGGAGGAAAGGAGGATGATAGGAACAAAGAGATAAAGTTGGAACTAAAAAGATGAAATGTAAAAAAACCCTGAGACACACAGGGAAATGCAAAACATGGAGAAAGAAAGTAAGGAAGAATGATAGAATGAAAAGGATAAGAAAAGAAAAAAGGGAAAGAGCAATAAAGAGGAAGGAAGGATAAAGAAGGATAAAGTGGTTTGTCGCCAAAAAAGATGGAGAAAGGAAGGCCCTTTTGCTCCATAAAACCTCTCCGAGTTCAGCCAAGCGCTGTGTTATTTTCTGCCTCAGCGCCGAAGCAGTTAACACACACACACACACACACACACACACACACACACACACACACACACACACACACACACACACACACACACACACACACACACACACACATACACGTCGTGAAGTACCCTCTGCCCCCGTCATGCTCCGTCCAGCAGGGTCTGGGGATTTTATGACTGGCATTCTGTGTGTGTGTGTGTGTGTGTGTGTGTGTGTGTGTGTGTGTGTGTGTGTGTGTGTGTGTGTGTGTGTGTGTGTGTGGTATGGAGGTGAAGGCAGTCTTTAAGGCTGAAATCTGCGGAGTGTGAAATCCTGCCAGGCAGGAAGCAGAAGAGGAAGACGGCGCTGATGAACATTGGGAGGAAGATTATCCAACATGGACGAGAGGATGTGACGTGGAGCAAAGATGATAAAAAAAAAAAATCAATTATTCAGTCCTGCAAAGAGATAAACTGAGTAAAGATGTCATGTGAGTGACAGTGAAGGGAGACACTTTGTCCTGTTTCCTGATGTCTGAAAACTACTTTTAGATGAGAAGTAAAAGCCTTTTTTACAGAAATGACAAACATGTCACAGTGACACCAAAAAAACAAATCTTTTCTCTGACTTCATGTGATGTTAAAGTTTGTGTTGCCGTTAAACTTATTACACTTTTACCCAGATTTACAGCAAACAGTTTCACAACACACGAAGGGGTTTTGTTCGGAGGTCTGTGCCACACCGTGAAACATTACTGCACTGAATCAGGCCTACAACTGTGTTGTTTCTACAACTTTGTTCAAATCATAGACTGTAAAAGCAGCGGGCGAAGCAGCGGGCGAAGCAGCGGGCGAAGCATCGGTCGCGTGACCCATTGGTTTCTGCTCTAAAGATGGACATTTCAACATGAAGGTCAAAGGAGATTGAGCTGACTTTTGCAGCCAGCTTCTAGTGGTCAGTCAAGGAACTGCAACCAAACTTCGTTCCACGCTGGCCTCAACCGGGAAGGTAGATGGTTGGTGCTTGGTTCCAAGTAGGTGGTTTTAGGAGTCGGAGTCAGACATTCAGCTTGACTTGACCTTCCCTCTCCATTGGTGAGCATCTTCTGAAATCTGTGTGACAGATTTTAATAGCCCCCTTCCCTGGAAGCGAACATGCTGCACGGAGAAGCTGGATAAGTCGGATCTGAGTTCTGTAAAGTTGAATCGCTCACTTATTGAAAGGTTTTCAGACTCAGGCTGCCCAAAGCTGAGTAGTTGTGTTTTATCTGCATTCATCAGCATTTTTGATTTCTTAGTTGTTCAGTTATATGGTCTTAAGCCCAAAAAAGAGCTTTTTCATCACCAGAGTTTTTGCCTCTTCCTTCAATTAGAAACTTTTCTTTTGTTTTATAGTTGCTGTTATGGTCTTAGAGTATAAACATGACCAGGACGCAACCAGGAGCAGAACTCACGAAAGGGTCAAATCCAACAGTTGAGAAGGACGTCCTTAAGACGCCGGCCTGCCTGTTGTGGCCGAGTGTGGCGAGTTTAGTATGGATGAGACTTCTGCATGACAAAGACCTTGCACGGATCATCGTGCCGTAAACACCAAACAGGAAGCTCAGCACAAACGAAGGAAGTTCAACAAGCGACAACTTTCAATAAGTGATCAGTTCCAGAACAAGAAAAGGAAGCAGAACGCTGCGGGTGATTATGTTCTGCTTCCTGATTGATTGAGTCATGTTTGTCTCTCGCACTCCGGTAGCTGTCACTTCCCTCACCGTCACCTGTCAATCAGGAAGCAGATGGAGGCGGTTGCCGCGGTGACTGTCAGTGACTGTACAGTTGGCAGAAGGTCCTGAAACACACGCTGTCTCTGTGACTCTCCAGAGACTCGCCGCTGACAGTCGTGACTGTCACTCAGCATCTGCTCCAAATTACTGCACTCTGTTGTTGAACGGCGTCTCTGTACCGACGCTGATACAGCTGCTGATGTAGAAACTACTAATACCAAAACTACCGCATGGGCACAATTATTACACCGGTCACACACAGCGATGGTTAGAAGATGAAATGAGTCCACACAGCTGCACTAGGCATCATAGCCAAGGTGACAGAGACCCACGAAAGTAATAACAGAAGAAGCGAGGAAGAGAAAATGAGGAAGAGGCCAAGCCAGACTGAAGGGTTGTAGAGACCTCCATCCATCCATCCATCCATCCATCCATCCATCCATCCATCCATCCATCCATCCATCCATCCATCCATCCATCCATCCATCCATCCATCCATCCATCCATCCATCCATCCATTTATTATATCGGCTTTATCCTTTGCAGGGTCACGGGGGCAGCTGGAGCCTATCCTGGCTCATTACAGGCGACAAACAACCATGCACACTCACACTCATTGACAATTAAGAATAGAAAATGCAGGTAAAACAACAATGTAGCTGCAAAAATGAATTGAAAAAATATAAGAAATAAAGGCGGAGCCTGAATGGTGCTCTTATCTTCCAGATTCACTATATTCCACGAGTGTTTGTATATAAAGGTCCTGTCCTGTTGCGTTGGTGGTTAGGGTTGAAATACGGCTCTGTGTGAAGCTTTGTGACGGTTGGAGCAAATGTTGGCGAAGGGTTGACAGCCAGGCTGGGGAGTGTTGCAAGGATACGGATGCTGTGCAGGAGAAGACGAGGCTGATCCAGAAGAGAACTCTGCCGGTTTACCAGCCAATCCACAGACGGTCCCAACTCTCACCGGAGATTAGTCAGACATGGTCCCACGCAAAGGTCGGTTTGGACAAAGGTCTATTTGTGGGTGCAAAAAGTGCAAAATTCTGAGGTTGTTTTTTTTGTCTGGGAATTTCACCTCTCTCCAAAATACACTGCAGCAACATGTGAGCTATGTTTATTAAAATTTAAGATTCAAATCTAGGTTTTGTTTTTCTTTTTTGTTACAGGGACTGAACTTCTAGTGATGAACAGGGTGTATAAAATAGACGGTCCCAAACAAACGCACAAAACTGTTCTGTCCAGTGTGTGTGTGTGTGTGTGTGTGTGTGTGTGTGTGTGTGTGTGTGTGTGTGTGTTATACAGGCCACCAACGATCTTCTCCCCTAAGTGACACCACCTGCCAACAGATCTGTGTTTTAAACTGACACGCGAAGCTAGTATGCGTACCTCTTTGTGTGTGTGTGTGTGTGTGTGTGTGTGTGTGTGTGTGTGTGTGTGTGTCGGGGGGGGTTCAGCTGCATTTGCACTCATCTTCATCTTCTCCTCCTCTACATTTCTTCTTCTTTATCAAACGTGCACCCCCTCTTCTCTCTGTCTTCATGCATTCAGTGTCGCCTGTTTTCTTCTTTTCATGTGTGTGTGTGTGTGTGTGTGTGTGTGTGTGTGTGTGTGTGTTTATGTGTGTTTGTGTAGCCTCAGGCAAGTTTCTGTTCCACTTCACTTGTGTTGTTGAAGCAGGTGGCAAGACAACACACACACACACACACACACACACACACACACACACACACACACACACACACACACACACACACACACAAGAAAATAATGTTTCTAGTGTTTTTGATTTCTGGCAGCGCATGAAAGTAAGATGCACAAAAACACTCGTCCTGATCTCTGCCTCGACTCATCTTGTGGCTCAAACACAGTCGGAGCCCTGAGGGAGCGACAGACAGACACAGACACAGACAGACGGACGGACGGACGGACGGACAGACAGGAGGACAGAGAGACTGAAAACCGAGCTCCTGAAGGTTCTCAGCTGAAAGAGAGAAGACGTGTGTGAAGATTGCTTCCTTCCTGCTCTCTCTTCTTTCTTTATAGTTTTCCTTTCTGAAATGTTGTCTGGAAATGTCTCTTCAGGTCGTGATCTTCACCGTGTCAGCGGCTGCCGTTTAACCGGACCAGCACCAGGACCAGTGAGCATTTCACCTCTATTCTTAGACACTGTTAAGAAATAAGCCCACTGTTGTTTCACCTTATTTCCATCCTTTGTTGAATTACAGTTGGCATTTAAATAGCTCCATTCAGCATCAAAAGATCATTTATCTCTTCCTGGGAGGTTCAATGACAATAGCAGCATGAACATAAACGTCAAGATGAGCCACATTCATGCGACATGGTAGAAAGTTGTTTTAAGATGTAAAAGGAAAAGTGGATGCAGGTCGGATCACTGCTGTTAAAGCTACAAGACA
Source organism: Xenentodon cancila (assembly GCA_014839995.1). Lineage (NCBI taxonomy): Eukaryota > Metazoa > Chordata > Actinopteri > Beloniformes > Belonidae > Xenentodon > Xenentodon cancila. The sequence goes on from CM026205.1 coordinate 1,995,698, forward strand.
CCGCGTCAGCCTCGCCGGGTGACTCGTGTGAACCCTCTCGTCGCTGGCAACATCTTTGTGAGACGTTTCAGGGCTTCCTTTGACATCCTGCAGCTGTACGATTCCTGTCGTGAACTTTAAAGCCGCTCTTCTTATTAAACCGGAGCAGGTGAACTCCACGCAGCACCTGTTTGTCTTCGTCTGAGTCTCCGGGACACACCTGGGAGTCAGGTGAGTGAGCGCGCTCAGTGCAGACAAGTGTTTGCATGATGCTTTCTGCACACGAGCAGAGTGAAGTTTTCTTTTTGATTTGTGTCTCACACACACACACACACACACACACACACACACACACACACACACACACACACGGGCTGACAGGATAACATTGTGCCGAGTGACGTCCACATTTAGGAATGTGTGTGTTGTAGGAAAAATAATGTGGGTTTGTGCACATATGTGTTACAAAGGTCGCTTTGTGTTGGGGGACGCTACCCTCCTCCTCCACCTTCATCTCTTTCTCTATTACACACACCTTTCCAGCGTACCTGTTGGAACCTGTGAACACAAACACAACACTCCCGTCTACAACTGCAGAAGCCTCTAATTCTAATCTTTTGTCGTATCTTTATGGGACTTGTTGAGAGCTTTTTTTAAATCCTGTTCTGTAACAGGTGTTTGGCAGACAAATTCCTTTTTAAAAAAAAGTAACTGTTACTCTTCCACAAAAATAACACCAAACTGAAATAACCTGAAACTGATCAAAGTGATTAGCATCTGTCCCACGTTTATCACAAAATGGCTTTTTAGTTTTGAATCAAGTGAAATTTTTAAAACCGCAGTTTCAAAAAAGTTGGATGCTGTTGATTTTCAGCACTCAGGTCCAGGTTCCAGGGTCCAGTGTCCAGGGCTCAGGGTCCAGGGTCCAGGGTCCAGGGCCCAGTGTCCAGGGTCCAGGGCTCAGGGTCCAGGGCCCAGTGTCCAGGGCTCAGGGTCCAGGGTCCAGGGTCCAGGGTCCAGGGTCCAGGGCCCAGTGTCCAGGGTACAATTTGCTTTCTGAGCCTCGCAGACAAACCTCTGCTTTGCTCTCTGGTCCATGTTCAGTGTGGTGCTCAAATTGACGGTAAACTACCCAGCGGTGACGGTTCTTCTCTTAAATTGGCTGAATAGCAGATCAAAACATTGAAAAAACTTGTGATACTAATTAAGATTTTACAGCTATTTTAAAACAATGCAATGGTCTTTTTTGGAGGTGCCAAAGAGTATCAATTTTAAAATATCCCTATAAATAAATCAGTTATTTCTATGTATGCTTCTATTGGTTTATTCTGTTACATGCTGAAGGCCTGCAGCTAAACATGGGGCCTTTTAACGTTCATAAGTACCTTAAGATGACTTTTGTTAATTTGCTCTATACAAATAAACATAAATGAACTGGATTTAATTAAATTGAACAAAACACTCCCGTTCTCAAAGGTCAGTTCCTGAGGCCTTAATGACACGTTTGTGACATGCTTTGGTGAAAGTATCCCAGACGTACCGTCCAACGGCACTATTTTCAGCTGGATCTTTACAGCTCCATTCACAGTGCCTGGGGGAGACTCCACCCCCTCTTGTGCGCCATGTGCCTCTGAAAACAGGTGCCAATTAATTCAGATGTACATGCAGCATGATGTAAAGTTGATCAAAATAAAGACGGAAAAGCTGGATGATTCTACTCTAATCTGGATCCATGATGTCACACCACCCAGCACATCTGAAGACCTAACTTTTCTTTTCTGTTTTTCTTTAGGATGAAGTCACTGCCACAGTGACCGGGGTCTGCTTTTGATTTGGCTGTCATAGCCGGTTAGTTTATACTGAAGTTTCTTCTTTTTTTTACATGCCCTCTGTAATGTGCAGCATATGTAGCTGTGTACCAGAATCAGCGTCAGCGCTCATCAGTGGCATCTGTTTTCCACCTTTTCCTATCAGTTGCATCTGACTGTGACACTCTGTTCTCACCCAACTGGATCTCAGCTGCCGTTGTGAAATTGCTGTGATTTTCAGGGGCAGAAAAGCTGCACGTCTGATGGCAGCCTCTGCGTTTTCGTTTCCTGACAGCGAGCTGAACCGCAGCGAGAAACGGGAAGTCCTCTGTCAGTCAAACTGCAGGAACACGTGTTGGTGATTAAAGTCACCTGTTTTAAATCAGTTATCACTTAATGGACTGTAACTGTAGCTGAGCAAACTGATTAGGAGAGTTTAGTGTTACATTAACATGTCTGCTGGGATGGAAAACAGACTTTTATTGGCGCTGCAGCAGAGTGTGTGTTTCTGGGCGTGTCATTTTTCTGGCTTCTCATAATTGCAGCTGACATGCTGAAACTGGAGACTGAAGTAAAGAGGACTAATGTGGCTGGAGGAGGGTCATTTTTGTCTTTTTGCACCACAGATCAAAGAGAAGCTTTTGCCCACTAATCTGAAGTCCAGTTTGTTTCTGAACTCCCAAATATTTATTGTGAAGAATTGCACAAAAAATTAATATACATTTCTGCACTATGACTATATTAAATAAGGTGCTGGGAATTTATGTTTTTTTTGTTTGTTGGTCTTTCAATTTGTTTCTTGTCTCACTGTGTGTGTGTGTGAAAACAATAATCATTGTTGGTATTGGTATTGGACGAATATAACAACTACTATGGATAATACCAAGTACCCCATGATTCTGTAGTTTTAGATAAGCAACAATGAGTGAGGAAGCCGTATCTTGTCTCTCACATTTTAGAGAAGTTCTGGCCCTCTGACGAAGCCATGTGGATTGCTGATGTGCTGCAGATCATGGTCCTTTTGAGTGACCTGCTGTGAACCAAGCTGTTAGACAGATCTGCCTCTAGAACACTTTGGTATTCAGAATTCATGGTTGTTTCAAAGCCAACACGGTGTCCAGGCTGCAAGAACCAGCCAATTCATCAACACTCCACCACCATGTTTGACAGCAGGGCTTCTACTGGTGTCTATGTTTGGTTTAACCAAACTTAACAAAGGGTATAAAAGCCAAAACTCCACTTTAAACTCCAATGTGTCCATAGTCGTATGGTTTATTTAGTTTAAGTGTTCTTTTTGTCCTTTTTTTAATGTTCTGTCATGATCTTTTTAACAAGTGAGGCCTGTAGGCTCTGACATGTAGCTGGGTCACTAAACATTGTGCAGTCTGACCCTCAGATAAAGTTGTGAGGACGTCAACTCCGGGGACGACTGGCAGCTGCCTTAAATACTTAAATACTTGAATATTCTGCCTCAGTATAGAACTCAAAATGTGTGGAAATGGTTTTACAATTATTTCCAGATGTACAGCTACAATTTCTTCTTGAAGTCTTTGACTATGTCACCCTCTCTTGAGATTGTGTTTGAGGGGATACTCATTGTTACCCATATATATATATATATATATATATATATATATAAAAACGCACAGAAAATTATTTCATGAAGCATTTTTTTTTTGAGAACCGTACTGGTCACCTCCAGTGAACGACTGATTGGCTCCATCACAACGTTCTGGTGGGAATTGCTTTCAGCTTGGCTGAGTTCTATTTTTCGAACAATTTCATGAACTTCTGTGTGACAGAAACAGGTTCATTTTCCAATATTTCAAAAACAAAATTTTTTCTCAGATTTCACAATTGTCTCTTGGCAGTGTGGTCAGACAGACGCTCCAGCCTGAACCCACACACACAATGTCTTCAGCGCGTGGTTGCTGAAGCGGCTTTTAAAGGAGAAGCTTCCGTTGTGAGGAAAGAAGAGGACGTCAAACACTGCAGCATGATCTAACAAGATCTCAGACAAATTAGTTTAACACTCAAGCCTTTTGGCAGCCTGGCTGCAGGCTCAAACTCCCGAGTACAGTACAAGGATCGCGCATCAGAAAACAAAACAGAAAAATGCAGATCTGGACGAGTCCGAAGAAAACCGACTGCAGCCTGCCGGTCTTCTGTAAACGGCTGATGGGCTCCATGATATGAAAGCACACGGACGATGACATGCTGGCTTACAACAATACAGCTCCGACACACGCTCATGCATTGTGACTACAGATGTCCTAGAAATAACCGGCTCCACGTCTGAAGTTTGAAAATCTGAGCTTTAACATAAATGTTTATAACGGCAATGCCTGTTGATGAAAAAGCTGAAGCTGAAATATTTGAACTTTTGTCTGATTGTCTCTTTCAAGATGGAAGTGAAACACTGCTTCAGTGCAGGAAATCTGTCAGTATGTGGGAGAGTGGAACAAATGCTCAGCTCCGAGCTTATATAAAGTGAGTGACAGGCGGCACACACGCTCACACACACTTCCTCTTCTCATCCAAAGGGCAGAGCTTTCCATAGAAGGAGGGATTGTGTTGGTTTGGATGGAAGGAGCAGGAGATGAAGGGGAGGGAGGTCGGTTAGTGCCGTGAGTCAGCACGCAGGCCGCCATGTTACCATAGAAACAACCAAGTTGGTCAGCGTAAAAGCAGAAGGGACGCTGCTGGACTGTTAAAACGTGGAGTGCAGACAGAGGGAGGAGCTGGGGGAGCGTGCTATTAACCCCGACCCCGTCCAATCGCGAATACTAAAGAGCTGTTCTTGATTAATATTTGACTTCTGACCACCTGCGCAGGCTGCTCCTTTGAAAGTGTGGCCGCAGGTTCGAAGTCCACTACAGAGCGGTGTGTCTGTGGTTTGCGTGCACACAGGTGATGCGCCAGCAGGTACGGGGGTGTGGATTTAAAGTGACAGACTGGCAGAATGGCTCATGTGTTGGTGGAGAGAAGACATATCAGCTCGCTGCTCAGCAGGTGTTTCTTTCACGTTCACCTGCATATATTTGCGTGTAAACTCTGAACATACAGTATTTGTTTAAATATTATGAGAACTGTACTGGTTTCATGATAAGTTTTTCTTTCTTTCATTGGTTTTACAACTAAATGGCTTTTATCAGCTTGTCAGTTCGACTTTGGACTGTGAAATCTGAATAAAAGATGTTACACAAAGCCAGCCTGAGTGAATCATTATGCTGGCAGCTCTGTGAGGTCAAACAGAGGTGCTTTCACCTCAGTGTGAGGACAAGCTAATGTGCTCTCAATTGCAGTATTTAAGTGGAAAAGAACTAGAAAGTACAGCTGAAACTGATCCAGACTGCATTTGAGTCTAATCTGGACTACTTTTAGCACTTATGTCTCAGGTACGGCATTGGCGAGTGTTATGAAGGTCAGATATGACCCAAAGTTCATGAGCTGGGTGTAACATGTGCTGTACAGGCCAGATGTGGCCCAGATGTCATGAATCTGCTTTGACAAAGAAAACCCAAAGAAAATGGAGATGGGGTTCGTGTCTAATGGATATGTGAGTTTAGTCAGTCCCACTCATCCTGACTCAGCTAGCAGATGTGGGCCATGTTGGGACCATCCATTCTCTATCCGGAGAATGTCGGTTTCAGGTACATGCCAAGAACGTAGACATGTTGAACACCATGCCTGCACTGGTGTATTTTGGTCTCTTAGGCCTGGAATATACTTGCTGTTTATCATCCATATGTTTATGCATCAGATGTTCATCAGATGTTCATTTGGCACTCCAGTCATGCACATTGTTGAAAAAGCATGACACAGGTAATATTCATTGTTTCCTCAGGTGTAAGAAAATCCTTCCAGACATGGACACCAGTTGCAGCTTCCGTAAGAATTCCACTAAAAACGTGCATTTATTGTGGCTTTGCCTTTTAACCAGATCACTCTGGCAGCCTTGTTGTGTCTGAACATTTGCATTGAATACATGTAGATTTGTTATCAGTCTTTTACTCTTAATAAGTGTGTATTTTCCCACAGAGATATTCATTTGTCTATATTTTTTAAGGAAGTCAAAGCAATTAAAACTACCCATATATTTCCCCATTTGAAAATAATTTTTCAAGATATTGCAACCTGTATTCTCTCCCCAAGCTAGAGTGCATTTTTGTATTCTTTTGATTCGTACAATATTTTCTTTTTGTCATTTTTTTTCTGCTTTTAACATCTCTGGATTTGTGAAATCAGAAGTACCATGTAGTACTGAGGTAAGAAACGTCCACAAGACAGCTGGTTGTGTATGTGAACGGACGTGAACGCTCGGTCAAACTGCAAGAATATCGCAGGTGGAGGTATTTCTCCATGTCGGTGGCTGCTGATGAGAGCCAGCAAATCATCGGGATCACATGGGTTAATCCTCCAATGATTGTGAAGCTCTGCACACAATTCCCTGTGAATACGTTCAATGTTTTGTCTGAAGCAGTGTTGGGCCAACAGAAACAGGTGCTCATGTGTCTGGAAGTCAAACTACTACGGAGTTGCGTCTACCGTGCAATAATTAGCATAGTCAAGCAAACATAAGCATGACAAATCTTTCTGCGGCAGAAATGCCCCGCGTTATGTCTTAGAATACGAAGAACAAATACTCGCGTGATTCATTTTTTGACAACTGGTTACCATCAACGGAAAATCTGAATTTATTGGCATCATTTTGTAGTTTTGGATAACAATCACCAGCTTATTTAAGATCAGATTGTTATTTGCAAACAAAACCAATTAAAATAACTGAGTGCCAGTTTGCACTCATTAGGAGCAGCAATGTCTACATATTTCCTCTCCATGTGTGAATATGGAAATGAAAATGGAATACTGTACCTCTACCTCCAGTGTCCCCAATTCTCCCAGCTCCTGCTTTATTCCCGCCCACCTCGAGAACCCAGTGAATGCACAGAGAGCGCCACTTTAACGTTTTACCAACATGTTTATTCAAATAAAATCTGCGTTAACTGTAAAAACATAAAAAACACTGTACAAATATTTCCCCTGTGAACAGGAGTACATGTCTGAGCAAGTGTGTGCTGAGTTTACATGAGGCCATGTGGCTTTAAATGTGGCGATGGGAAGTGTGACGCCTGTGGGCTCCAGTGTTGAGAAGCTAAATGTGAACCCAGCAGGAGCGCTACCAAGCTGCCAAAAAAGGCAGGAGCTCTGCGAGACCAACCAAACATGGAAACTGGTCCTCGGAACGCCGTGTGATGGCAATGACAATGAAAACACAGGTGTGTTAGTGTGTGTGTGAATCTTTGGTACAGGTTTTCAAAGGTGAACACAAGTCTTAAAAAGGCAGGGGAACAATGAAATGCCCTTGTTGAGCTAACACACAACACACAATAATGTTGCAACACAAACAGCTGATGAAAAAGCAAAAACAAAACATTTGACATGTCATTCACATGTATGTACAGTCAGGATGGATATCACGACAACTCCTTCGTGTGATTGTCTCCATGGTTTTCACAGTGCACGTGACATTTTCATTTTCACAGCCGCCAAGTCCATCAAATTGAAGCCACTTAATGGGTGACGGGGCACAAAAGCTTGGAACAATCATGCCGTCAATGGCCCTGACCCCCCGCCCCCCACCATTGTACATTAAATAGAACAGAGGCACTCTGGGTAAAAAAAAAAAAAAAAAAAAGTGAAAGCGGGCGCCTAGAAATTACATGCCATTAATCTGTGCAAACAATTGACTTTTTAGACCCAGTGATTGGGAACACAGCAAAATTAAAAGTTGTATTTCAGCAGCCTCGACAGAAGTGCAGAGGTTAAGAAATGGTTGTATAAATCTTGCTGTACCTTCATGATGTAGTGTCTCTTTACAAACCCATTCTCCCATCCTTCTTATTCCCTTCCTTTTTATTCTCGATGCTAGGCTCCCTGGCTGAGTTATCTTAAATACTGGATGGAGACTAAAGTCTAAATGGCCACTCAACCTGTCCAGACCCCGGCCAAGATAGCAAAGGAACAATAAAAAAAAAGGGGGTACCAAAAGAAAATAAAGGAACTCAGGAATTCACACTCACTGTCACACTTCAACAACCTGAACTGGCCATAAAAGCGCTGCTTTAAACTGAATTAGTTCCCCAGAAAAAAAAAAAAACTGAAAGAAAAACACAATCAGACTTGATGAGGATGTCAGCCTGAACCTTTCAATGGCCTCACACACAAAAAACCATCCAGAATCAAAATACTTGTAGTAAAATAAGAGAAACTGCTGATATCCTTCATTTAACTGCACATGAAAAGGTGAAACTAAACACAGAATAAATGAAAAACATAAAAAAAACTAAAACAGAGGATGGACCCATATGGGATTTCCAATATCAGCAGAAATTAAAATTAATGTAATCTTGGCAACCACATTTAGAAGTGATATATATTACTTAAAATAGTGACATCTTTTTATGCAATTAAACAGGTACTGTTCATTAAATACAACAGAAATGTCACAATGGACATGTGACTGGGAAACATTAACAGCAAAAACATCTGAAACCCCGTCCCTCGAGTAAATCAGCAGTCCATTCTGAGGGGGTTTCTGTCACCAAATATTAAATGAAAAATATTGGTAAGCCCATATTTGGTCAATCCCTTATGTGATCCTTCATATTGTGAATTTTGTGGTATCCATAATAAAGTGAAAATCAAAATGGAACAAAAAAGTGATAGTGAACAGAACCAAACCAAAAATTAAAGGAATAATAGCCCTTTGGAAGTGGATATTGTGGAGGGAATCAGTGCAGCTTTGGTGGAAAACACTGGCTTTGCCAAATAAGTCCCAGCTTGACTACCACACTTGGTTGGTCCAATAGATGTTGTTGCTGTACACTGACGTGTTTGCATAGTCTCCTACCTGTTTGTTGCTGTATTTAGGTGGATTGGCCTTGTAGCTGTAATCCGAATACTGGTCGGATCCCGTGGAGTTGTTGTCGCCTGTCCCTACAAAGGTGTTGGTAGCTGGGAGGTCCTGAACAGCTTGGTGCTTCTTAGAGGCAGATGGGGATTGTGGCTGCAGCTGGATGGATGGCAAAGGGGAGTTGGATCGATAGTGACGGCCCAGATCTGGACTTCCTGGTGGGTAGTTAAGAGGCAGATGAATTCTGGGGCTGTCATTGACATTGTCATTGATGAGGTTGAACTTGAGACCTTTCTGCAGGCTGGCCTCCTCGTCCTCCTCTGGGGGCTTGGCTTGTTTTGGAGCCTTGCCCTTTTTACTTTTTTTCCCTTTGCCATTTTTAGGACCCTGCTTTGGAGCATACAGATCCTTACTCTCCTTTTTGCCAGCCTGGTAACCGCTCTTGGTATCTTTCTGCAGCCGGTGTCTGATGACCACAACAACTACAATAACCAGAATCACACCAGCAATCCCAGCAAGGCTGCCATACAGGATGTTGCTGCGCTGAGCTAGGGCATAGTTCGGATCTCCTGCAATGTCTCTGTCCAGAGGTGTGTAAAGACTGTGTCCAACCAGTGCCTCAATGAGGGAAACATTGGATTTGGTGTCATTGACAAACACGTGGACTAGGGCAGTGGTGTGACGAGGTGGTTTGCCTTTATCAGTGACCTTAACTACTAACCGATGGAGCCCATTGTGCTTGCCAGTGAATTGTTGTGCTAGTGTGATCTCCCCACTGTTAGGGGAGATTTCAAACAGACCATATGGATTGCCACCTACAATGCTGTAGTGCAGCTCAGCATTGGGTCCAGCATCAATATCCTCTGCCTCCACCATCTCCACAGGTGTGTTTGGGGGAGTGACAGGTGTCAAGTACGTGTAGGAAGAGTTAGCTGGTTTGGTTACATAGGGTGCATTATCGTTCTCATCAAGGACATTGATGGTCACACCGACGTATGAGGATCGAGGTGGGTCACCGGCATCCACAGCCTTGAGACGGAAGGTATAAGTGCTTTCCTTCTCCCGGTCAAAGGAAATGCTAGACAGGATGGTTCCTGTACCATTCTGGATGACAAATTTTCCATTGTCTGGTTCCACAAACAGCTTCACTTGTGAATTTTCCCCTTTATCGGCATCAGTGACAGTCACCACACCAACCGGATTGAGTGGAGCCATGTTCTCAATGACAGAGAAGCTGTAGCCACTCAGCATGAACTTGGGGTCATTGTCATTGCGGTCTAGAACGTTTACTACTACTGTAGCAGTACCAGTTTTACTTGGAACACCTTTGTCTGCTGCTGCCACACGGAACTCATAACGCTCTGTCTCCTCACGATCCAGCATGTTTTTCACACAAACTTCCCCGGAGTCAGCGTCAACTGCAAAGAGTCTGCTGGCTGAGGGCTCAATGATGCTATAGACCAGTTCTGCATTGCTACCGCTGTCTGCATCCGTTGCCACAACATCAAGGACTTTGTCACCTGGCTGGTTGCCCTCTGCAAACTCCACCTCAACCAATACAGGAGAAAAAATTGGTGTGTTGTCATTCATATCTGTAACCTGCACTTTTAGTGAGTTGGTGCTAGAAAGAGCTGGGTTTCCTGAATCCACAGCAACAATTTCAATCCTGTAATAGTTAACGCGTTCATAATCCAGCAGGGTTGTTGTCCGCAGGAAGTATTTCCTCTTCCGATCATTGGCTGACTCGCTTGCAGGTTGGAGCTGAAACGGGACATCTCCTGCAACCACGCACGTCACCACAGCATTTTCCCCCTCATCACGGTCTGACACCTGGACCAGCGCCACTGGTGTACCAATGGGCATGTCCTCAGAGATGTTGGCCACTCCGTCCTGATGTATTACCAACCCAATACCACGGATCTCAATAGCTGGAGCATTGTCATTTTGGTCCTTAACACTGATGGTCACTAGAACCTTGGAAGTTTTGGAATTGGGCCCACGATCTCTGGCAACAACAAAGAACTTAAGGAAGCTCTCTTCCTCTCTGTCCACCAGACCTTTGACATAGATTATGCCTGTAGAGCGATCAATGCGCAGAAGTCTCTGGACGGTCTCCGATGCCTGATGGAGGCTGTAATCTATCTCCCCATTGGTGCCGGTGTCAGCGTCATTGGCTCTGACCTATAAAGACAGAATAAAGGGTCATCGTTTTAGCAACATACAATCCAACAAGAACAACATATTTCTCCACGGCTGTTGGAACGACCTGCAACCTTAAACTGGAACCAGGCGGAAAAGATAATGAACGGATGGATGTTTTGGAATTGGAGGAACTACATAAAATCAGAGCAGTAAGAGTTTCATACTTACAAACCATGCTTAATTAGTTTAAACGACAGGAAATAAAACTGATGTAGCGCGTGAGCACTTCTCTCTGGTCCTCGCAACCCTTCACTGGCTCAATGTAGGTCCTTCATTTAAGGATTCATTTTATGATTTTGTCAATTTCAAAGGTACTTGACAGGCTGATTTCTGTGTATCCTTTTTGTTTGTTTTCTTACTCCTTAAGAGCCTATGTGCCTTCCAGACTTCTCAGATTACTGATAGTATGCTTGTTGTTGTGCTGAGACCGAAGTTGGCAGTCAGGTGGCCGAGCCTTTGCAGCTGCAGCCCAAAAATCACCTGTTTTAAAAACCTTGACATTCTTAATGGCTTTTAATTCAGTACGAGACTACATTGTATTATTTTTATTTCTGTAATTCTCCTGCTCTATTTATTTTAGTTTATTTAAAAACATTTAAATTTTATTAAAGGTAGTAAGGATTGCTGTTTTTGTTTCTTCTTATAAACTTTCAAAGTTTCCACTAATGCACTGCTTGTATTTTCCATTATCATGCGAACACAATGTAAACAGTCAGTCACAGACTGGAACCACATATACTACATATTTTTTACAGACTCACAGCATTTCAGTGATCATTGACCTTCTCTGTTGTTAATCCTAATACCCATGTCCATTATCGATAACACATCAAAGCCCGGTATGTTTTCCTGAGAGGGCCGAGGTTTCTGTTGTATGTAAAACAAAGTGGACGATCAAAGCTGAGTGCACACACCCACACAACAGCACCTAACGGCTGTGCAGCGGGTCATTGGCATCTAATGGGCAGATGAGTGAATGTTAATGTTCTGCTCATTATCAGTGCAGCCATGGGTCCTCCGGGTCCATGAAGAAACCCGAGACGACAGGCCGGCATCCGCCATAATCTGGTTCATATACTGTGTGTCATACCCAAAATAAATGGATGTAATTAGTCGATTAGATGGTACGAACAGTCAGCAAAATATGACTTGGGTTGTGCTCGTTAGGACACTTGTGTATCTACACGTCTAAGACTTTTTAATTGGGTTAACTCAATGCCATGGCTGTCGTTAAGACATGTAGGTTGTCAAATGTTTCAGGTGCTGCTGGTTCAGCATTTGGGCAGGTTTCCTCTGGGTATGGCGTTAATTTAATTAAAAGTTTTTACATTTTAAAGCCATCATTTTTTTAAAGCATAGGTGAATCTGAGCCAAACCTGCACTCAGCAAAAATTATTTTGTAAAAAGTTCTTTAGAACAAGAAAAAACAGAAACCTGCCAATAAGATGTGATCATTTAAACTCTTTAAAACCAAATATAAAACTGTGTGCATGGGCCAGGGACACAAAGGTCCGGCCATAATCCCAGCATAGTCGAATACTTGAGGAAAAGTTCTTGAAAACGCTTTTGGAATTGTGAGAGGACGCCACTGTCTTTTCTGCAGGATAACTATCCCGTAAGTCAACGGTCAGAAGGTACTTTAGATAAGAAACACAGCTACAAGCAGCAGAAAAGTTCCTTGATTTTATTTTTCTTTAACCTCTTATACTGGTTGGACGACTTCCACAAATAAAAGATTAAATAACCATTAGCAGACTTCAAACGTCTTCTACTGACAAGACAAAAAAAACAACAAAATTCCATCACGCTAACAACTTGTTATTTAAGACAATGTAGGTATAAAACCACTTTAATCAAAATCTGGAACAACCCAGTTCCGACTGTGTGGTTCTATGTGGGAAACATCTCAAACATTCAAGTGAATATTTAACAGGGGGATGAGGGTGTAAAAGGATAGCGCAGCCGGCAGAGTCCCTGAACGATTTTTCTTTTGTAACACAGACTACAGTTGATACTGCCACATAATAAATATCTGGTTTCCTGTCTGCTTAAGATCACAGACTGTGACAGACCATCACCAGCGCTCTTGGGTGACTGTGGAAGTCGCTGATCCGAGTCTGGGAGGTTAAGGTTAAAGAAAGCATGAAAGTGAAATTATAATTTCTCCTGCCCATTGATTTCCTTTCCACTAGTGTGACTTTAAGCAGCAGATATCACGAAACCGGTGAATTATTGACAGCCTCTGAGAATTGTGTATTGAACGTTTGAGCTGCAGGAGCGCAGGGCTGCTGTGATGAGGCCTGGCTGCTCTCCAAGGCCAGTCTGTCCAGGCATACAGCAAGTATAAACACGCTTTATCTCCTGGTTAACAATTACCCAGCCAAGCCGGCTGCTTTTTTAAATGAGCAGACCAGCTTCCTGCAAGTTCCAGCTGGTTAATAATTGATTAGTAAAAATAACAATAATCAAAACCCTTTTATTAACATTAAACTATTTTAGACTGGTGCTTCTGTTGCCAGGAAGCTGGGCGAGTATATGTGAAAGAAAATCTGCTCACTGACACTTGTGCAGCGATGATTTACTTTATGTCTAGTTTATTGTTGATTAGGCTACAAGGTTAATGGGTTAATTACATGGTACATCAGAGGACTTTTGAAATTGAGGCGCTTCCCCAATAAAAAGCCATAGATCACCAGACACCTGAAAGAGCTGCTGAACAAGAAGAAAAGAGCCTTCAGGGGGCGAGAGAGGGAGTTATTGAGGAGTGTGCAGGAAAAGCTTACAGTCAAGCTAGAAGACAGCAAGGAGTTGTTCAGGGAAAAAAGCCCGAGAGCCGGACCCAGCAGAACAACATGCAGCATGTGTGGCCAGGGATGAAAAAGATCAGTGGCTTCGGGAGGGTGAGGGATCAGAGTGATGGAAGCCGGGACAGAGCCAATGAACTGGACATGTTTTTCAATAAATTCAGCTCAGGAGGAAGCACAGCATCCTCCTTTCCTGCCCACAGACACACAGACCTCACACCTGTCTGGACCCACAGCTTCTCTGTAAAACCCCAGCAGTCGCATCTTCAACCTCAGTCATGGACCTTTAAACAGCCTCACTGTGTCAGGGACGAGTGAAAGTCCCCCGGCCTCCACGTCTCCCCTGTCTGTCTCCAGCAGTCAGGTGAACAGGCAGCTGGAGAGGCTGAACCAGAGTGGAACAAGGCCTCAGGCTCAGGTGGTGTCGGTCCCGAGGGCCTGTGCAGGCCCTCTGCTAGATTCTACAGCCCCTCTAGAACCTCAGCCTGGCCCAGAACAAGGTTTCTGTGTATGTCTTGTTCTAGCACCTAAAGATATGTCTTCCATTTCCCTCCACAAATGCTGATCGGTTAAGCTTCTATTACTGGTCTTTTCAAGTTAGTCTAGTCCTGAATGGCTGATGACTTGTGCTGCACTTGGAGGCGTAAACCAATGCAACACGGTATTTTGAATTTCGGCATGGCTGACGTGGAGCGGTGGCCGGCGCCGGATCGGACCTCTGAAGCCATCCAACCACAGCGAGGAGCTAGTCTTGTCTTTAGGTTCTTTCTATGCAGAATCTGTAAATACGCAGAAGAAAATGGTTCTCCAGAAGTCTGTCGTGAGAACTTTCTTGTCGGTACTGTGAATGTTTGAAAATCTTAAATCTCAATGTTTTGTTGTTGTTATGATGGATCCAGAAGAGTATTTTTAAAGACAGATATAATCCACCAGTCCAGAAGTAAACAGCCAATCTAAAGACAGAGACACACACGGCTGCCAATTTAAGCGGGTCAGAGTCATCAGTCAGCATTGTCCCGCTGCCTCTCTAAAGCACCGCTCCTCAAACGCGTGCTAAGTGAAATGCATTCTGCAGCTCTCTGAATGCAATGAGCCACATCCAGAGCAATAATACCAATAAGCCCCATGGATAATCTCATGACTGACTCAGATTAAGTCATGCACAGCGAGCTGGAATGCTGGCTGGTCATGCTGAAGTCAGAGGGGAGGGAAGGAATAGGAGAGGATGACACAGTGAGCTGGGTTCATCAGGATGTTGTGGAGTCACCGAGCCAAACCGAGCGTTCCAGCTCTGCCAGCTGATGCCGACATCACGTACCGGCATCCCGGCCGAGGGCTCAAAGGTGAAGTTGAATCAGTGGTTAATATGTGACTACAAGCGGCGATCCCACGGCCTGCTTCACCTCCACCGCAACCATCTGTCTGTACGGATAATTGAGCAGCATATTACGTGCAGTCGCTGCGCTGTGTTGTGCTCAGCTTCCATACTTCTTGCCAACAAAGCCAAAGTTTCACTGCAACGTTAGGTGACAGAGAAACTCTGGATTGCTAAGCAGTTAAGGCAAGGATTTAGCTTAATTTAATCTCTGACTTAATTTTAGTAAGAAAACACGACAAAAAAGACAACTATTAACCAATGTGTGTGTGTGTGTGTGTGTGTGTGTGTG
Source organism: Xenentodon cancila (assembly GCA_014839995.1). Classification (NCBI taxonomy): domain Eukaryota; kingdom Metazoa; phylum Chordata; class Actinopteri; order Beloniformes; family Belonidae; genus Xenentodon; species Xenentodon cancila. The sequence continues at coordinate 2,011,074 of CM026205.1, forward strand.
TGGGTGCGGGGGGGATCAAAACGTCATTAAAATTCTCTTTCCTGTTTGGGAGTCTGTGTGGAATGTCGTAGGCTCCGTTTCTGATTGTTCAGCACTGTTTTCACATCAGAGACTCAAGAATAAAGCAGTTTTATCTAATTAAGTGAACCACTGACCTGAACTGTGAACTACAATATTTACATGAATGAACATTTACATTATTAACTTGCCTGAAAAAAGGTGTGACGAGGAGGGGTCTGTCTTAGTGTCATATACTGATTATTTTAAAATGGATCCTTTAAAAACAAATCCCAGTTTGCGTCGTCTAAAAATATTCACCACCCCTCCTTTGCCATAGTTTATACCTCCGTAACTCTTTGAGTGAACCTTTTACCAAACAAAAATGTGACACCCTCTCACAAATGGAGCATGATGAACTAATGATTTGGACTGACCTGCAGCACAGAGTGTCCCAGTGGGCTGTTCTCAGGAAGTTCAGCCTCGTAGTGGCTTCTCTCAAACTTCGGCGCATTGTCGTTCTGATCCGTCACGGTGACGCGCAGCAAGGAGCTGCTTGCCCTCGGTGGCCTCCCACCGTCCACCACCCGAATGTTCAGATCATATGAGTCCTTCTTCTCACGATCCAGGTTGCCCATAACAACCAGCTGCGGCAGCTTCTCGTCCGTGTCCACGGCGACTTGCAGGCTGAAGAGCTGATCTGCGTCAGGCCCGGTCGTCAGTGTGTACTCAGCCACGCCGTTGGAGCCAGAATCCCTGTCCGTTGCAACGGGGATGGAAAACAAGGCTCCGATGTGTGTGTTCTCAGGAATGGCAATGGAGAGGATGGGGGAGTTGAACTGCGGCGTGTTGTCGTTGATGTCAAGCACCTCAATGAGACCTTCGATTAGCCGCGGCCCAGAGCCGATCCCCTTCACCATGTCAGTGATTGAAACCTCAAACTCTAGGATGCATTTCTCACCCTCAAACAGGTTGCGACAGTCTATAAGAGTCTCTCGGTCGATGGGGTTCTCGGTCGTGTAGATGTCGCCGGTCTTGCCGTCCACTCTCAGGTGTTCTGCACCCACTTCCAGCTTATAGAGATGCCCAGTGTCAGGCAGGCCCAGGTCTGATGCCAAGCTGCCAATAAGTGTGTTGGGGGGCTGCTCCTCGGGTACTCGGTATACAATGCTGCTGGGGGCGGAGCTGCAGGAAGTCATCAGGACGATGGCCAGGAGCAGCACAGCTTCCCACCTCAGAACCGCCATGTCTTTTCCAGACAACATTCTGAAAAGGAAGAGAAACCAGGTTAGTGACATCGGCTCTCACCCCGTCATTTCTCCCTCAGATATATGTCTGAGCAGAGACACGGAGGAGCAGATTGTTAATGTTGCCTCTGAAGCTGTGGCGAGATTTTAGGCCTGGACGTGTTTCAACGGCTACGGCGTGCAGAGATCAGACGGGTTCCCAGAGTGATGACTTCTTCCTGTTGCCATCCAGCAGCTCTGACAGAGAAGATAAACTAAACGCTGCTCCAGGCAACAACAAAATGTGCAAGAGGCAACAAAAGAGAGCAGCAGTCCTATAAGTCTGCATCTACAACTTCAGCAGTTGTTTTAATGTTTCTTTGGAATAAAAGATAAGATGCACAAGTCAAAGTTTTTTGAATTGCGTGAAAAAAAACAAAACTTTAGCTCTGAATGTTTATTACTTTGTGCTTTAAAGCATTTAACTGTTAGATGCAACTGTCATCATCAGATGAAAATTGGAAATTTTCTTTCTGCTGACGGTAAAAAGGTCATGATCTACATCTGCAACGACGTTTTATACACAAAAACTGAAACAGGATCCATATCTGTGTTTTGTGTAGGTTCTAAGGCTGGTCAAAATACCTTTTTATGGGCAGAAGGTTCAAACAAATGTTCAGAGATGATGCTTGGCACAGGTCAAATGTTGTTTGGTCAAAAGTGAGTTTGAGCCGGGAGAGCACCAGTGATGAAGAGGCCGCGAGAGGAGGCAGGAAGTGCTGGACCACGTCAGAGACAGTTTCACACTTTCACTCCACCACATATCAGAACTTTACTGCTGTTTTCCGCTGTGAACAACAGCCACCAGCACAAGCAACGCTGGCATACTCCGAAACCGCCTCCAACTGGCAGCAACGCGCCACAACACCTACGTAGATGTGCGTTAACCAAGCCCCCAAACAGAGCAGACGGAGAACAAATGTTCGTGCACATTTGTGCGTCAAGAAAATTCTGTTTGGAAGTGAAGCACTCAAAGGCCAGATTTAAAAAGTGGATCCTTTCTGCATTGTTTCCCACGTCAGTTGGCTCACTTTCCAGCTGCAGGAATTTCAGGCCCCGGCAGCGAAGCAGAGGAGCCAACACTGTTCAAAAGCAATACAAATCCATGAAAAGGCCTCCCAACATGGTACGAACCTTTAGACATCCACTTCCTACTGTGATTGACTAGCAGGAGGTCTTTTCTGATTTCAGCTGTTTCTGGCAATATGTACCATTGTTGGATAAAATACGATATAATTCAACTTTCACAGCCAGTCTAAAGATCGCCAGTGTTCCTGCAAGGGTCGCCGACACAGAATTAGGAGTTTAAATGGTACAAAACTACTTTTTCAAGTTGCAGCCTTGAAGAAAGACTCTCATACGGTTTTATTGACAGTAAATCGTAGTCTCTCCCACCTCACAGACACGCAGAAAAAAGCCATGTCTGCCTTTAAACATGAATGTTTTCGCTCAGAATGGACTTTTAACCTGGTATTCATAATGCTTCGTTTGAGTCTGACACTTCCTGAGAGGAGCTGTTTCTTCCTCTCCGTCTCTCCATCTCTCCTCTTATTCATTCACTTCTGTCTGCACAGGATTTTTTTTTCTTGGCAGTAAATAATCTCAGGCACACACTCTGTGTTTTGTTCTGTAGGTGCTTTTCTGCTGCAGGTTGCTGAGGTTAATTTTTTTTTTTCTTATCCTCACGTCCTTGATTTGGAAACGCGCACACACACACGCACATTCGGCATGCTGTGCAGGAAGGCTTGGTGCTCGTTTTCTCTTTATCCTCATAGGATCAGGAAACACAAATGCTTGTAATTCCTGAGCCTATGAGGTCTCAAACACACCGACTGAAACAAAGAGAAGATGGGCCTCGTATGCAGTCATGAATCTCACAGGAACTTCTCTTACTCACAAATGATAAAACTAATCAATAAAACATGCATAAGAACACATTTTCCACTCACACAAACATGGAATAAAACACGTCAGAGCCACTAGCACATCGACCTACTTCACGTCAACACCAGAGATTCTCTGTCGACTTAGATTTCTCTGCATTTGTCAGAGCTGGAGCTATTTTTTAAACTTAAAAAAAAAAAATTACTTGCACACAGCACACAAGCAGGTGTGCAAAGTCTTTTACTTGAGATCAGCAAACAAAAAAGATTTTACAACAGAAGTGGTAAAATTCCTGATCTATATTGGGAATTAGTTGCATGGGAACAAAATTACATTAAAGGGGATATTTATATATATATATATATATATATATATATATATATATATATATATATATATATATATATATAAACATTTAGAAAACAATCCAAACTCCTCTGTTTGAGAGCAAATGTTTGTTAGAAGTTGTTTTTCATTAATCAGTTTAAATTCACAAGCGACTTTAACATCCCACTGAAGTAGAAAGCAAAGCTGTAGCACCAGTTTCAAAGAGGTACAGCCCACAGAGGAGGGGGTGGAGTCAAGTCAAGTGGCTGACACTGCCCCTAACACTGCTGACACTGCTGCAAACACAGCTGTAAAGACCTGGTTGAACATAGAGCTGTTGAACCGTATAACTGCTGCAGTCAGACCGACGCAGACCTCAGTCCCAAAACCTCAGAACGTCATGTCAAATTTTGACTTGCTGATAAAATACATTTAAAATAGCAAGAAAAAATTATTATTTATTTGAAGAGTTTCTTTGCAGATCGTTTTGAAAGTTTAGTTCCATCTTTACAAATACTAATTTTCAGAGATCGAACATATCAACACTATTTCTTTGTCTGACAACAGATCTGCCACCTGAAGACCAAACAAATTAGTCGCATTGCTTTGTGTTGTGGCAACAACTGCTATGTGCTGCCAACAAAGTTCTCGTTTTGACATCATCTGTTTTTGTTGTTTGGTTTTGCTCTGTGAAGTAGAGCGTGCATGTCCCTCACCTGAAAATCTTGGGTGAAAAGTTTTACAAGAAAGTCACTCCAAAAGTGCTGAAATCTAACTGAGAACAGATCCGGAGGAGGCCCAGTTGAATTTTCCTCGCAGCATGACGTGTTTGTGTATATATGTGAAACTTTGTGGACTGGGAACACCTAAACCTAAATTCTAATCAAACACTAAACATCGCCCTAAAAATAAAGCTACCAGAGCACACAGCCTGCACCTTTTGCTTTTAATTTGAACAGTTAAAACATGGCGTTGTAAGTTAAAGATCAGGTGGAAATGAGCGACAGCAGCTGCTGCATGTAAACAGTCACTGATAAAACAGAGAAAAACAGCAACTGTGCAGCTGAAATCAGCAAATGTTTGACAGCGTTGCTGCTGTCGTCCAGCTCACTGGGGGTTCTGCTCCTGCTGAGACACACAAACCTCCAATTACCCCTGGAGGGCTGTAAATGCGCTGCATGCATGTGTGCGTGTGTTGACGTGAATGGCAACCTTTTGTGTGAGTGCTGCAGTGTAAACTACGAGTGTTTCTCAGTTCACGTTTTTCTTCAGAGCCAGAACCATCCACCTTTGACCCCTGCCCCCGTGGCATTTCACAGTTACCGTGGAAACACAGCTGAAGCAACGACGTTAACCGACGTCCAGTCTGCTGTTAAAGTAACGTTTAATACAGTCTGGCTGCCTGAAACCAAAGCAGCCAATCGCTGCACACTGACGTGCACATGGAAGGATATTTATACCCATCAATTTATCAACGATAGTAGATATTTAACCGTTTAAACATGACACCGCTCTGCACTGGTGGAGGCAGAGGTGGTTTAACAATGAACATGTTTTGCCAGCAGGTGAATATAAACGGCCACATGTGGGAAGGAGGGAGGCGGCCAGTCAGGAAGGTGCTGCCATGCAGGACTAAACAACATGAAATCAAATGTTCATGCAGTGAAACCGAAGAAACAAGTGTCCTGGATTCGAATACCTCCCTCCTTTTTTCCCTCCGTGCTTTTAAATGTCACCACTGCTGCATTTTCTCCACATTTAGCCAGACACATTTGCCAACTTCAGAAACTCCAGGGTCACAAATATAATTTACATACAAACTTACAGAGGTTTGATAAATAAAAAAAACCCTGGACGTGGACTTTGGGTTAGTAAACAGTTTGGAGTTCAATGTGTAACAGACTCTTCCAAACCCTTACCAAACACGATCTTTGATTTCTTTGTTTGATCTCGATAAACATTTGGCATTTACAAAAAAACTAACTGTGATCGGCTTGTTGGACGTTTGCAGTTACAGTAACAAGCGTAGTTGTTCGGAGCATTACACTGACGATTGTTTTCTCCACAAACGTTCCTCTGCATGGAACAAGGGAACTATACAATGTCCAAATCTAGGAAAATGTTTATGTTTAGTATTTTATTCCTAAAAAAGTAAGAAAGGTCATGTTGAGGAGTTAAAACCCTAATTAGAGGGAACGGCAGGTCAGAGCTGGTTCTGGCTTTGAGTCCAAGCAGGTCCATCTCAGGTCCATCTCAGGTCCATCTCAGGTCCATCTCTGGTCCATCTCAGGTCCATCTCAGGTCCATCTCAGATCCATCTCAGGTCCACCTCAGATCCACCTCAGATCCATCTCAGATCCATCTCAGGTCCACCACAGATCCATCTCAGATCCACCTCAGATCCATCTCAGGTCCAACTCAGATCCATCTCAGGTCCACCTCAGATCCATCTCAGGTCCATCTCAGGTCCATCTTGGATCCATCTCAGGTCCACCTCAGATCCACCTCAGATCCATCTCAGGTCCACCACAGATCCATCTCAGATCCACCTCAGATCCACCTCAGATCCATCTCAGGTCCATCTCAGATCCATCTCAGGTCCACCTCAGATCCATCTCAGGTCCACCTCAGATCCATCTCAGGTCCATCTCAGGTCCATCTCAGATCCATCTCAGATCCATCTCAGGTCTTGACGGCTGTTACTTCCGCCCACCAAGAAGACCGTTGAAGTGATCCGGGGACATTAGCCTGCTGTTGCATTTAAACATAATGAACTATATTTTACAATTATAATTTGATTTTCGTTGCGTACATATTTCCTGCGGCAGGCCAGATTGCATCTGGATATTTGGCAGCCAACCTTTGATTTGAAACTGCTTAATTAAATGTTTTGCACACAGGTCTTTGGCCTGTTGTTTTCAGTTTACCAGCCAAAGTGAAGCCCAGCGTTACCGCAGGTGACGTTCATGACTGCACGTGAGCGACGGCGCTGTTTTTTAACAGTCATTTGTCTCATTACCAGAGGGCTAGATTATTTACACCTAAACGTTGCAATGAAAATAATAACGAGCCCGCAGTTTTATTTTACATAAAAGAAGAAGGGAACAAAAAAGAATATCAAGACACCGAAATAACAAAAAAAAAAAAACCAGATGTTCACCCAACAAACAGCTGTTTGGATATCTGAGGGTCTAGGTCTATCTTAGGTCTGGGTCCTGTCATTATCCTGCAAAAGATGTGGTCCAGCGTGAGACTTGCATGTGACATGAGCACTACATGACTACCGTGAACAACGGCACACGGAGTCAGCGCAGACATCTTCACCCCGTGTGGCTGTTTTCATATTCAGACTTTACATAAATGATGGGTTGTGAGAAATGAGCAAGTGGCAAATAACATCTCAGCACAGTTCATGCAGCGCTGCTGCAAAGCTCGTGATATTAATAGAAATGCCATCTGTTATTTCCACACAAATAAATTGTAGGTGAGTTTGGGTTCTCGGGGCCTCAGGTAACACCGGCTGAGCTTGTTTTTCCAGCGGAGAGCTCGGAGGGTTTAAAAACTAGAAAATGCTGGGTCGTGAGAACAACTGAATGCAGGAAAAAAATTGCGGGTCAAAGTGTGAAGTGTTAAAAAAAGAAACAGATTCAAAGAGCAAATGGTTCCTGTTTGCAGATGTGTGTGAACTCTCATGTTTGCATGTTTGTTCACATGTAGTGTGTGCGGTTGTGTGTTGTTTCCTCGGGGGACAGAAGAGCCAGAGATCATCCAGCTCATTCTTTTTCCCACCAACTGAAACTTTCTCAACAACCGGCCCCAGTGTGTGTGTGTGTGTGTGTGTGTGTGTGTGTGTGTGTGTGTGTGTGTGTGTGTGTGTGCGTGTGTGACCGTGCACACATTTGAGCAGTACAAGAGCTGGAAGCAGAGGAACATTTCCATGTGTAAGAACCAGGCAGCGGCTGTTTGACACTCGCAGCCGCTGTGTCTGCTTCTAGACTGGGTAAGAGACAAAGACTCACAATAGAGCACATGGAGCGAGAGAGAGGGGGCCCGCCCGGACAATAGCCCTCATATGTACATTACAAAGTAGTTAAACGGCCCTGTTACCGCCTGCTGTGCCCAGATCTCCATGAAAATGCCACAACTTTACCTCCAGGACAGCAGATGCAGCTGTTTAAATTAGCAGCTCTGTCAACGCCACATGCTCTTTTTGCTCCCTGGGATTCTTTACCTCTGAACTTTGGTGTATTTGTATTAAAAACCTATATAATATACAGATTTTTACCAGAACCTACAGGTAAATCACTAAATTAAGACCTGGAATTTCTTGAACTGATCAGTTACCCGCTGACATGTCGCAAATAAAATAATCCAGGATTTAAACAAACATAAAATATCATGTTTAAGATGCAGTTTGTTAGGTTTCGGTAGTCTGACCCCAGTACAGTAATTCTGGCTTCCATTTCTGAGGTTTCCTCCACTGCGCTTCTCAAATGTGTCAAGAGATTAAATAAACGGCTCCTTCTTCTCGTTTTTGTTATTCCTCAAATTAGCTGATTCTTTAATAAAAATAATAATAATAATTAAAGCTGATGCAGAATCAGGATCAAAATATAATTCACCGTTTAAAAATGGTCTAGTGAGGCTCTACAGTTTATAACCCAACTTTCTATTCCATGAATTCCTGACAGAATTCACCATCCTAAAGACTAAATAACTAAAATGTGAGAGAAAGTCCCAAAGATCTATCAGACGACGTCATTGAAGGTCTGATCTCAAAAAAAAAAAAAAAATGAACCCTAAAATCCAGCTTGACCATGACATTAAAACTCTCAATAATAAATTAATATGAAAAGTTGAGTTTTTTTACATTTAGAAAAACAAATGTCAATAGAACAAAATGCTGTACTTTAAAAAACCTGGACTACTGACCTTTCCGCTGGTCCGGGGAGGAGGTTAAGCATTAAAACTCCGCAGTCATGAGCTGTTTGACTTGTCAGGACTCTGCAGAGCATCTACAGCAGTCACATCCTGCAGCTGAAGTGGGCGCAGCTACAGGATCACAGCAGCAGCAGTCCTGCCCGACAGGCCGTCCCACCACACCAAACTGCCCTCATCTCCATAAAGGAACCCAAAACACGTCCCACTGGCTGCAGACACATGCTACAGAAACCTCAAATAAAACGTTCCTCCAGTTTGGATCCACAAATAACAGCCATCACATAGAATTAATATAAATGGCCTTTTTTATTTCTTCTACAAACGCCAGTTTGCATTACACATCAGGTTTCGCTTTCTTTCCACTAATTGATGCAGCCAAAAATAATCCCCGAGCATGCTCCTTATGCAGTTATAAGTTTCTGTTTATTTCAGCTAATTAATTAGGCTTTTTTTCCTCCACAAAATCACTTTAAGGTGAAGCTGCTTGTGTGCGTGACGGAAACACAAAGTCATCTGTGTTACATAAAAGCCTGAATAATCCCCGGTGTCGTTTTTAATTGGAGAAATGTGCTCCGCAACGCTGTGAGACCAATTACAAACCGTGGAAATATGACAAAAACGCCGCAAGTGTCTGTCAGCGTGCAGCAGGGGGCCAGCGGCCAAACTGGAAACCAGTTTGGAAAGTTTGTGTCCAGCCGTGCAGGTGTGTGTTTTAAGACTGGTGTGTGTGTGTGTGCAGGTGTGTGTTCCTCACACGAGCTCGACAAACCAGAACATCCAGCACACACACACACACACACACACACAAACAGAAAATAAAAGCTGCTTTGATGTTTTCAGATCTCCGATGGACGGGATGTGTGTGGCTGATGTGAGCGCTTTGGTCTGTTTGTGTGCACATGCACGTGCGTAAAGTTATCTAGCTCAAACAATGGTAAGGAATCTAGTCGAATTGTTGCCACGGCAGAACCATTCACACACACATTCTGCTTCACATATCTTTATGGGGACGTACCATTAACGCAACGCCTTCCCTAAACCCTTATATATATTTATCATGACCTAATAATCACCGTAACCCTTAAACCAAAACCACATCTTAAAAATTCATAATGCTCAACTGAAGACCTGCTGCGTTTAGCAAAAGATGACTCGTTTAGGCATTTTGTATTTTCCTGAAAACATCATTTCCAAATGTTTAATGCATTAAAGCAGCAGCACTAGAAATAAATAATCTGAAATGATCAGATGTGAGACATTTGTTACCAGAATTTGGATAATTTCTAATAACTACGCTGTTCTGATGTGTCCACATCAAATCTTTATAGGCGAAAAGCCGTTTAGAGTCGTCAGAAACCCGTGCGACACCGGTCGCCGTGAACGGTTTCAGGTGTACGGCGGCCCTGCTCGCAGCAGCTGCTGTCACGTCGTGCATCACGCTCTGTCAGCATGTCCACACCTTCTGTAAACAGTCTGCTGCAGCTGTGAAACTTATCAGGCGTTGAAAAGGCAGACAATGTGACCCGCCAGCACGCTGACCGACCTGAGCTGCGTCACATGAGCGACGTCTCACCGCCAACAGGGACTTAACACACTCTGACTCACTGGCTTAACACTGGTTTCTGTGTTTTATTGTCGTCTTCCTGTTGAGCTCTGGTTAACCTGAAAGTCCTGTGCTGAGGAACTGCGATGGGACTAACTGGTACCAGGGTCAAACATGTGACCCCCACACTGACAGGATGAGATAACCTTTGACCCGCACACAGACAGAGCCCCAGCAGCAGAAGGGGATTATGGGACGGATGAACAGAAGCTGGTAGAGATTCAAGACGGGCATCGTTGGAACACATTTTTGAATCTGGTTACCGTATTTATTCCACATGCTGGACCAACACTTTACCTCTCATGTGAACTTCAGCAGCCACATGTTTATTCAGTTTAAACTTTTAATTCTTTTTTTAAGCTCAAATCTGGATTTTCTTATTTCTTTTTTTAGGCCAACATTCATGTTTATGTATTTTTGAAAACGTCTGTAGACTCTGCATCAGCTGCGACCAGCAGCTCAGACGTCAGTTGACTGACGTTACCTGAAAAAGGCGACGTCACTGGAGAGTCAATACTCATCAATACGCTCCATTAACGAGAAGCGACATGGCTGGATGTTGTTGGGTTGTGTGCAGATGCGCACGAGCTGCAACAATTCACTTAGGCAGCTTTTGTGATCACACCTTTCCGAGCCGCTAAACTGTGCCACCCTGGTTCAAACTGTGGTCTCGCGTGACGATGTCAAGTCAGAACACTTCCTTGTTCCGTTTTTAGGAGCGCTACCTCTAGTCTCCCCGGATTACTGACGACTGACGCATACTGCACTTCTGAAACCGTTTCACCTAATATATCTTTCCAATACTGCTACTGCCCCCACATGGTGCTATTTATTGCCTTAACTAATTGATTTTTTTGGGCATTTCTTTTATAGTGAGTTATCTAGTTATTTAAATGACCATTTGAGTACTTATCTTACTTATTATTCACCAAAACCTGAGTAGAGCATTGTGTTCTCTTTATGTTTTTTATATAGTCACTCACAACAAAGACTTCTTAAATGCATTGTTAAAATAATCTGAAGGTCAGATTGCATATTTTCTTTCAGCAGTCAGCTGTTGGTGCCAGAACACCTCCTCTGTCCGATAACTTCCTGATCTGACTAAGACTAAGCAGCAGACGCTGCAGTAAGATTCCTGACGTTTGTTCTGTCAGCAGACTGACATCAAAGGAGCAGAAATACCTAAAAGGGCTGATACTGTAGGACCGGAGGTGCAACAACCATTGCAAACTGTGTTTTCAAATTGTACAACAAAGCATATCAATGTGACTAGCAGAAGTCTTTGTCATCCTGCATCTCCTGAAGTACTGGAGGACCCTCGCTGGTGAAGCAAGAGTTGGGTGACGCCACATTCCAGACACAGGCCACCTATCAAACCTACAGGTTCAGTCTGCAGAATAAAGATGTTCATTCTGGTCCACCTTTGAATGTACACGGAGCTTCTGAAGCAGCAGAGAAAGACAAACATCTCTCTCCTGCAGAAATGACTCGGTTTGTCTGGAAGTCGGCACATTCCCAGACCTCTTACACTGCATGTATGGATGTGATCTCTAAACACATTTTAAACAGAAGAGACTAACAGAGTTCTTAGAAGTACGAATCTACCGACTGACCTGCAGAGGAGAACCAGGCTGAAACGACAACCATCTAGAGACTGAAAAGCTGCCGTTCAAATCAACAATCAAATCACTTTTATTTACTTAAACTGAGGTACAAGTTATTGCTTTACGTGAAAATAACCTTCAAAATAAAACAGCAGCTTATGCTTTTTGTAGACTGTTTATTGCCAGAAATACAGCAATAAATATGGACAATTTATGAGTTGTGTTTAAAGGAGATTCAAGTGGAGCTCCTAAAATTTTTTGTAAAGTGCACGAGTGCTGCGAGTGGCCGAAGATGGTGTGCATGCACCCCCAGAGATGAACGGTTGAAAAAAACAACCCCTCCGTGAACTAAAAACTGAAGGAAACATTAAAAAAGAACATCACAGATCTGAAAAAGTGCCTGACCCTTTCAGGATGTTGCCACAAAATATTTTTCATTATAATAATGATTCATCCTTCCAATCCACCTTAAAATGTAAATACGCAGGGACGTGTGATGGTGTGAAATGACACCTGGTGCTCAGAGCATGAGCAGGTGGCAAGCTTTAACTGCCTTTAACCCACGCTTCTGTCAGACAGCAGAGGAAAAGAAGATTTCTGTCCGTATGTGGACCTGAAGCATCTCCACCTCTGCAGGAACAGTGTGCATGAAATTCTCGCCCTATTCTTTCTGAAGATTCTTGCATCCAACCACAGTGAGCTTAGTATGGACACAGATTTCCAGCACCGCCATCAGGTGGAATTCTTATCCCGCGTTACTCCATGGCTCCACGCCGAGGAACAGGAGTGGAGAACATCCACATGTTCTCCACAGTCTGTTACTGTCACCCTGATGTGACCTGGTGGAAGCGATGCAGCGGGAACAACGCATCACATCTGACTTTTTTGCTTTTTCAGCAAAGCAAATGGATCTATCACCTCTGCTGCCTTTGTCCTAATGAACTCAAAACGAAGTTGAATAAAGATGAAAAACAGCGCTTTTAGAATCTGAGAGGCGGCGTCATAAAGCATCCTACATTCTGGCTGCAGTTTTCAGCTTTGTCTTATGCTGGGATTTTTTTTTCAGTATTTGCTCATTAAATGTAAAAGTTGGGACACTTTCATCTCTTCAGACTTCATGTCATTGATTTATGTGATCTCTGTGAACCGTCAACTTAGAAAAATATATTTTCTTCAAGAAAAAAAAAGCACAAAAATGAAACCATTTATCAAACATCACCATAAAAGAAGTCGTCGTATTTTTGTTTTGTGCGACATGTTTCCATGAAGAAAAACAGCCAACGGAGCTCGAGCTATTTTTTTGGACAGACTACCTGAAATGTTTCAAACCAAACTGCATCCTTGAACAAAACGTTGACTGAGCCTGAACTGAGCTGCACTCAAGGGCCAGTTTCACTTTTTAAGAATCTGCAAAATCATTTGGCACAAAGGTTTATATTTATGGTGCAATTCCGTATAAGAGACGTGTTTCAGCCAGAATGTGCTGACTTATACGCGGCAAAAACTGAGCCTGCATGAAGCAAATGTGACGAGAGAAAGCGCTTTTTAACCGGGAGGTTGAGAATCTTTTCAGGATGCAGCCTTAGTTCTTGGGGAGCTGAAACCTGAAGCAACAGAAGCACATCTATTAAAAATCTCTTTTTGTGTCTCGGTCTTCCTTCAGAAATGTCCTCCAACCGGATTCTCCGACAAGACGAGCATGTCCGGTCAAAATCAGACACCAGACGTGACTCATGAATGAGACATTCTCTTAATGATCCGATTGTGTCACTTCAGACGAAGCGATTTCTCAGATTATAATGTTGTGAAGGGTTTGGTTCTCACAAAACACAGTTGTTCTCACAGCTGAAAGAAAGACCAAGGCGGATCTGCCGTGAAACCCCTGGAATCAGGAGCGTGGACGTTTCTTATCAGGCCGTGCAGGATTGTGAATTTCTGAGAATGTGTGTGTGCCTTCGTTTCACACGCCAAACTGATCTCCACTCCATCAGCCCACATTTCTAATGACTGCTGTCGACGCCACGGCTCGCTCAGATCTCACATTTTGCCACAGAAATGTGTAGATCTGAGTCCGTGAGATGTCCCCCCCCCCCCCCCACTGTTGTTTAAATGCTTGAAAGTGGAAAGATGTGCCTTCAAATTAGAGGGGACAGTGAGGAATCCCACAGCTGTGGTATCCAACCGCGGCCCTCGCCCTTTCACGCGGTGGTGACGGGAAGCTCGGCCGACGGCAGGAACGCCGCCCAAGCCGGCTACTACAGCTCCACCTCAGTTTCGTTAAAAGAGGCTGGAGATCTTAAGCAACAACTGAGGCATTAGACAACAATCTGAAGCTTCTGTTTACTGGAAGCAGGACCAAAATGATGTAAAGACGAGCATTTATAAATCAGCTGGCTCCTCCAGGGGTTTGAAATTTCCTGTTGTCATCTACAGAAGTGCGTCTAACTATTTTTGTTTCTCAAAACAGTCTCCTCCAAACCCGCTTGTCCCTGCTTTTTTCTTAGTTCCCTTCCGTTGTTTGACTCTTCGTACCCTCAGCCTCTTCCCTCCTTTGTCTCCCTACCACTTAGATCTTATAGGTAAATATCCTCATATGTTCTCCAGGAAATACCCAGATCCCGTTTGACTTTTTCGCTGGAAAAGGTTTTGAGATTTGGTCAAAATATCACAATATGAGTGTTTTCACATGTGCAGTTTCATGAGGGTCTAAGATCAAGATGACTGAAGGGTGGGGGCTGGGTGTTAGAAATGGAGGTCAAGGGTCATGATGGGGAAGACAAAACATCCTCAGAAGTCCAAAGACTTCCCTCAGAATAAACGACTGGAAATCTCTGCAGCGGCAGCGTCCGCTGCAAGAGGCGGATGCAGCTTGCATGTAAATACAAAACTCCCCCCGCCTTTCCTCCCTCCCTCGCTCTCTCTTTCTCTCTCTCTATCAACAGGACTGACAGACGTGTCTCTCTTGCTCTCAGCCCCAACAACACCAGCAGGAGGAGGAGAACTGGAAGCTGGAAACCGGAGAGACCGGACAGACTGGATTCCCCAGTGGTGACACATTTTCATCATCACCTTACACTCTCCATCCACCTTTTACGGTCTACACTGAAACTGCCTTCCAGCTCACACACAGCATCAAAACAAGTTTGTGTGTGTGTGATGGAGAAGGGTGTTAAATTTGATGCTACAGGTGCTCAGGGGGACTCAGGTGCACAGATAAAAAATATCTCTGACCTGTGTGACCAGTTTATGAACAGGCCAGCATAAATAGACTATATCCATGCATTAAATGCCCCTCTGAGGGACCCTGAAGGCAAATTAGAGTAAACATTTGGATGTGAAGACACCCTGTGATCATTATTTATTACATTTCCCTGTATTTCAGAACTCTGCTGAAGCCACAGAAAACAGCAGAGGTGATGTTCTTTCATCCATTATACAGGATTACTGTAGTGATTTTTTACTTCAGGAAGCTGTTTTTTATTACTGACAGACATGGAGGTAATGTTGAGGATGGAGGAAATCGATACGGATCGATAGCTCTGTAGTGTAACACGCGGAAAATAGCCATCAGAGGAGATTACACGCAGAACATTTGCTTCAAATTGGTTTATTTTACCAGAAAGTGTTTTTAAAACCAGCCGGCGAGGTGGTATGAAAAGCCTGTGTGCCTTCAGAGTCATTCTTCATCGTGTGCGTGTGTGTGTGTTTTTTTTTAATGAAAGTGCGCATTCAGGCGAAATTGAATCTAAAGTGAGCACACTTGTTCCCGTGCGTAAAGCGTCTCCTACAGATTCGCGGCAGGATTTGGATGTTTGAAGCATTACACTGGGATGTTATTTTGTTAGATGTGTGTGTGTTGATGTGAGTTCCTACCTAAAGCGGGTGAGAGCCGCGCGGTTCCCCGGCTCTGAGCGCTCCAGCGCGGCTGCAGGCTCCGCTTGTACTGGGTGCCAAAACGGAGCCGCTCCAGTAAAACAAAACTCAAAAATAAGAACGCACCAGGCTGAATTCACACAAAACAAGACACTAATCAAACAATCCAGTCACGGGTGGGAGGAATTATTCATCCAGTGTCAGTCAATTTCTGTGCAGTTTTATAGTCGTGACCGGCGCTGCGCGTGAGCCCAGCGCTCCCGTTAAGTCTCCGGGGGAGGGGGGCACGGCTGGAGCTTACGATGTGGAGTGGACACCCGTCCGGACAGCTACTCCGAGAAATGTCAGCACCGGGCGCGCTGCAGCGGCCGCGGCAGCATCCTCCGCAGGTGGCGCGCTCGGGGAGGTAGTTGGGTGGAGGTGCTGCTGGTGGACGCAGCACCAGGACTGGTGAGGGAAGGAGGATTGGATGGGGACTTATAAAAAAATAAAAAATTTAAAAAAGTAAAAGAGAAAAATCACCCAAAGTGAAGAAAGACGCGCTCCTTTAGGTCCGCGAGGTTAGTTTCCAGCCCGACGCGCGGGCGCCGTTTAGCCGCCTCAAACTCTGTCCGCCTCCCGGTCCGGCACGGAGCAGGTCGCGCGGCTGCTCTGTCTGTGCGTGATGAGAAAGTGGAGTGAGTCCAAACGACTGCGCTCGCGCTTCCCTGCCTCTCTCCCTCTCTCTCCCTCTCCCCCTCCCTCACCCATAAACTCTATACACTACACCCGGAGGGGGGAGAGCAGAGGCGGAGCGAGCATCCACCCCAACAACTTAGTGGATTTCCCTACATTTTTTCTTTCGTCCACACAGATTCTTTTCATCTGCTGCCATCTGAACATCCACACATTACATTTACATTGCATTCAATTCCATCATATTTTAACTTGGTTGATCGGATCTGGGAGTCACGAGTTCGAGCCCCATTACTGCATGTCACTGTGTAGTCTTTCAGTTCCCCCCCCTCTCTCTCTTTCTCTCTCTCTTTCTCTCGCTCGCTCGGCTTCATCCGGCCACAGACAGACTGGAGCTGCCGTCTCTCGCGCGCCGAGCGCCACCTACAGGCGACAAGCAGCAGTGAGACCGA
This sequence comes from Xenentodon cancila, assembly GCA_014839995.1. Lineage (NCBI taxonomy): Eukaryota > Metazoa > Chordata > Actinopteri > Beloniformes > Belonidae > Xenentodon > Xenentodon cancila. The sequence continues at coordinate 2,027,716 of CM026205.1, forward strand.
TTTCCAGCTCAGTCCTCCTCTTCATCCTCCGCCTTCTGAAGGATGGAGTGTAAAAAAAAAAAAAAAAAAAAAAAAAAAAAAAAAAAAAAAAACACGTAACCCGGACTTGAGCGGGCAGATGTGACAGCGAGGGCCAGGACACACGTACCCCGCGCAGCGTGTGGTGGTGGGAGGTTGCAGTCCAAAGCAGCTTAATGCGCCCCGATATTACAAACAACACACATGGATTATGATTTTTACATAAGGAGGCTTCGGTTTCAGTGCATCTGCTTACAGCTAATCCATAGAATAAAAAACATTCTTTAGAATTTATTCCACCGTTTGCTTTCACGAGGACATTAGTCACACTACTGAACAGCAAAAACAAACAATATATATTACAGTTAAAATGAACACTTTTTGCCAGACATAAGCTTTCATAAAAGAAGTGACTCGTTATTCTCTAAATGTTTATAGTGAGCAGGGCCTTTTCACACCCTGTGTAAGAATCTGTTTTCGTTTTGTCTTTTGTAAGCATACAGAGATTTGGGGGATTTCAAACCCTTTCAGATGATCTGTGTTGGTTCATTATTCTGCAACATTTTATGAACAAATCAGGGTCGATTTGTGACTCTAAAGTTCAATTCAGGTTCAGTTAGTAAAAATAAAGCCTACTCTTATTTTATTGAGGTTAGCTGAGCCAGCACAAAATGTGCAGCTGGGATGGAGGTAAAACACAAAAAATAAAAAAGACTCAGTTTCTCATGTGATAAACCTGCACATTTTGATATCAATTATATAATATACAATATAGTTTTATAATATCACAAATTTTGAACCAAAAATACATTTTGGATTTATACGTTTATGGGAAAAGTCAGACGATTCAAAAGTCATATTTGAAAAAAAAAAAAAAACTCTTTTGCATCACAAAACAGACAAAACAGTTTTATAGTGAAGTACTTAAATGTTCATTGATATGACAGGTCATTTTATTTCCCACAAAATACTGCATATTTACTCTCACCTTGTGCCTGAAGGGCCCCCTCGCAGCGATGGGGCACTTATGGATCTTTGTAGTCCACATATAAAGAAAAGGCTCTGACTGCTGTGTGTGGTGCTGAAAGTTAATCTGAAATTCAAACTTTTATATGAGTGGTATTAAAAGTATTAAAAGATGAAACCAAGTAAAAACAAAACAAACTGGTTGAGAATTTTCCACAGAGGTCTAGTGACTGACAAGAAAACAACACGCTTAACGACTGCTAAACGACGTAAGTAACGTCAGGAAACCGAAGAACAACTCCACACAAACAGAAAGGAAAAACAATAAAAGCTACAAAAATACAACAGAAAACACAAAAACATCACAAAGTAACAAATACGAAAAAGTACAAACAGCTAATAGACAACAAACACAAAAAGACCACGAAGAGATGCAAAACAATGACACAAATACACAAACTAATCATGAAGAAATACAAAATAATTACAGAGGTGGAAGAAAAGCGAGCGTCAACACAACAAACATCTCAAATAAAAATGTGAAAACTATAATGAGACATAAACTGAGAAAGAAAACAACTACAGAAATGTCAAAAGACCACAAAGGGACGAAACAACTGTGAAAGGTCGCAAAATGATGACATCAGAGACGTGTGGAAGCACTTCAAAATCATGAATGACCAGAAAACAAAGGTGAAGCAGTCACAGAGACGCAAAAGCCGTTGGAGCCGTTCACCAGAAGTGAAGGTCTGGTGGAGGTCTGGTAGAGGTCTGGTGAAGGTTTGGTGGAGGTCTGGTGGAGGTCTGGTAGAGGTCTGGTGAAGGTTTGGTGGAGGTCTGGTGGAGGTCTGGTGAAAGTCTGGTGGAGGTCTTGTAGAGGTCTGGTGAAGGTCTGGTGGATGTCTGGTGGAGGTCTGGTGAAGGTTTGGTGGAGGTCTGGTGGAGGTCTGGTAGAGGTCTGGTGAAGGTTTGGTGGAGGTCTGGTGAAAGTCTGGTGGAGGTCTTGTAGAGGTCTGGTGAAGGTTTGGTGGAGGTCTGGTGGAGGTCTGGTGAAGGTCTGGTGGAGGACTGGTAGAGGTCTGGTGAAGGTCTGGTGGATGTCTGGTGGAGGCCTGGTGGAGGTCTGGTGGAGGTCTGATGGAGGTCTGGTGGAGGTCTGGTGAAAGTCTGGTGGAGGTCTGGTGGAGGTCTGATGGAGGTCTGGTAGAGGTCTGGTGAAGGTCTGGTGGAGGTGTTGTGGAGGTCTGGTGGAGGTGTGGTGGAGGTCTGATGGAGGTCTGATGAAGGTCTGGTGGAGGTCTGGTAGAGGTCTGGTAGAGGTCTGGTGGCGGTATGGTGGAGGTCTGGTGAAGGTCTGGTGGAGGTCTGGTGGAGGCCTGGTGGAGGTCTGGTGGAGGCCTGGTGGAGGTCTGGTGAAGGTCTGATGGAGGTCTGGTGGAGGTCTGGTGAAAGTCTGGTGGAGGTCTGGTAGAGGTCTGGTGAAGGTCTAGTGGAGGTGTGGTAGAGGTCTGGTGGAGGTCTGGTGAAGGTCTGGTGGAGGTCTGGTGGAGGTCTGGTGAAGGTCTGGTGGAGGTGTGGTGAAGGTCTGGTGGAGGTCTGGTTAAGGTCTGGTGTAGGTCTGGTGAAGGTCTGGTGTAGGTCTGGTGAAAGTCTGGTGGAGGTCTGGTGGAGGTCTGGTGGAGGTGTGGTGAAGGTCTGGTGGAGGTCTGGTGAAGGTCTGGTGTAGGTCTGGTGAAGGTCTGGTGGAGGTCTGGTGAAAGTTTGGTGTAGGTCTGGTGAAAGTCTGGTGGAGGTCTGGTGGAGGTCTGGTGGAGGTCTGGTGGAGGCCTGGTGGAGGTCTGGTGGAGGTGTGGTGAAAGTCTGGTGGAGGTCTGGTGGAGGACTGGTGGAGGTCTGGTGGAGGTGTGGTGGATGTCTGGTGGAGGTCTGGTGGAGGTCTGGTGGATGTCTGGTGGAGGTCTGGGGCCTTCAGCATGTGTAGTCCCAGACTGAAGAGTCCAGAGCTGTCTGAGCTCCACAGACAGGAACAGAGTCACTCATCTCTGATGAGTGATCGTTTTTTATGAGCAGATAGACGTGCAGAGGTTCTTGTGGAAACATTCAGGTTCCTGTGTGCTTCTGCAAACTTCAGTCAACATCCGTGTCTTTCTTTTTTTCCATCGTTTTATTAATTCAAGCTCAACAGGCTTGTTTGCATTTTTCAGCTTTGTTTAGTTTTCATCCAAGATTTATTGGTTAAAGAGAGATGTTCTGTGTGTTCTTTACTGAAGCAGATCTTTTCACATTTAGTCCTCAGTAAATAAAGCTTGCATTTGAACAGAGAGGATTCTTTTATCTTTTTTGAAAAAACATCAAGGTGGACTTTAATAGAGCTAACACTTCCTTTTTCAAAGTAGGGTTAATTCAGCTTTATACTTTGGAGTTTCTGTTTGTCTGAACTCCAGGTGTCTCGTCGTGTAGTGAGCTGAACAATCATGAACCTCAGACGCTCAGCTAAGGCTGGTTCATTCAGATCAGGAGTGTTCGAATTAAAAGGCATGAAACCAGCCTTTCCACTCCTTAACCGTGTCCAACATGTGTGAAGCTGATGCACACAACCTGAAAGATGAGCAAACAGACCACAAAGAGAGCGAATCCAGAAAAAATGAAAAGAGATGCATCAGAGAAACACATCCAGGCCACAATATGATGCAAAGCAGCAAGAAAAGCAGCACAGAGATGCAGAGCCGCTGCCTGGCAGTGACAGCAGGTGGAAAGAACGCGTCTCCACCCCTGCGTCTCTCTCTGGTCCTCGCTCTACATGTTCATCTCCAGAGGAGTTTAAACCTCTGCGGTAAACTTCGCTTCCCAGCATCCCTCTCAGAAATTAACCCTCCGGTCCGCACGGACCTCAGCTGATCAGCTCTAATATGTTATCAATATTCTGTGTGTGCTCTGCTGCCGCACTCATCACACTGCCAGTTATTTGTGTCGCTGTCTGATGTATCTGTCGCCTCTTCAGGTGTCCAGAGAATATTTTTCAATATCAGGAATTATTTCCAAAATTGAACAATAGATTCCAAACACTGGATGTCTTATTGGGTTTAAAGTTTAAGTCCAAACGGCTTTTGGTTTTAGATTTAGGATGTTACATCTGTGCCCTCATTACATTTCTTATTCTGCATCAGTTATTTTTACTGCTTTTGTCCTTTTACAGATTTAGTTAAACAGAACTTTTATGAAAACAGGCCATGTGATTCTTTGATGAAACAGCCCAACATCAACTACAAGCTGAGCTGAAGCAACTGGTGACCTCATAGTTTTTAAGAGGTCGCTCATCTTTTTATATAACTGAAGCTTTACTTGTTTGGTACGTCTACTCACATTTGTGGAAACCAGGGACCTTCAAAAATGTAAATTGGAAAGTTAAGCAAGTGTTTGTTTAAAAAAAAAAAAAAAAAGGTGTGTGCATAAATAAAGGCATGTTATATTCCTTTTTACTCCTAATCATTTAATATTAAACATCTTTAGGAGAGAAACATAAATCTGCAGAAATAAATCAGCCCCCTGAAAGCAACGTGTGAGCAGGAGCACACAGGCAGAGTCTGTTTGGCAAATTAACTTAATTCTATGAGCAGAAGAACAACAAGATTTATTTTAATCCCCCACACTTCTGCTGATAATCATCATTAATCATCAAACAAAGAGAAACTGTCCCGGAAATAGTTTCTGCTTCATTGACTGCACAAGAAAAATGTCCAGACTGCTTCATGAAAGAGGTCAACTACGAGTCCCAGAGAGCACTGCTGTAAGAACCGTCCAATCAGAGCTTCAACGAAGTCAAACCGCATTAAACCAAGGCGTCCGAGTGAAGGTCTGGGGGGGCAGGGACAAATGGAAAGGAGCTGATAAGGATATTAATTATTGAACAAAATTATTGAATTATTAATGCAGGAGAATGAATGAAGTAATCCAACGGCACAATATACAAAAGTGAGGCAAGAAAATAAGAGCTCTAAATGAGAAATTCCAGGAATGATTTGTAATTTAATCGCACAAATGGCTCTTTTGATAGAACGATTATTAAAAATTTCCCTCCAGGCACCAGCAGGTCCGAAATGTCGTTTGGACCATTACAACTAATTCCTCGTGACCCATTTCAGAGAGGACTGCAGGGCCACGAGTCTGAGGACGGGCGCCTGAGCAGTTCAGCCCTTTCTGGGACTTAAACTCCTGAAATGCTTTCAGGAGTTCTTAAAAGAGATTCTTTGATATTATTTTTCCTAAAAGGTGTTTGATGGGACTGTAGGAACCACACTCCGGGGTTCCTCAGTAGTAGTTCAGGAAGTAATAGCATCCAGAACAAACTACGCCTGATACGCCACACGAACATAGACCAGCGTGTTGAGATAATATCTATACAATAAAAAAAATGACTCTACTGCTCTGGAGTCCACCAATCAGACTCACCGATTCACAACGCTTGTTTGGTTCTGCTTTGATGAAGCGACTGAAATCTGCTGCAGCTACCTGCTGCTAACGAGCCAAATGAATTAGACACTGACTGTAAACATCTATTGATACGATCAGATGAAACCTTATTGATCCCAGAGGGGAAGAAAAAAGAAAGGAAACAAACAAAACAAAGCATGTAAAGTAAATAAATATGAATCCGAGCTTTTAGCCGAGGGTAACAGAGGAACAATGGCATAAAAAAGAACAAACAAAGCAGAAACAATTACAGGAATATTTGCATCATGAAAGACTGATAAATCTCTTGAACACACACACCAACATGTGCCAAGTTGATAAATTAGATTAACCTCCAGAGATTTATTTAGTTTGTTTGTGTGTGTGTGTAGAGCATAAATGATGAAGCTCTGCTGGAGGTTGATAATATTGAAAACACTTTTTCCAGGGGGATGCCTGGAGGAAGACCACATCTATCCCGTTTTTACAATAAGGAAGTTATAAGTTATTTTATAATAAGGGAGAACTGGAACCCCCCAATGTAATGTGCTTGCTGTCTGATGGTTCAGTCTTTCTTTGAGTTTCTAGGAGGGGATCTGAACATGGGTAAGATGAACCACCATTCCTGGGAGACCGTGGAGGCACACACGCTCCGGCCTCTTTATTAGGTATACCGCGGCCGCTGTGTGTACCTCAGCTGAAAACAAAATACGTTAAAAGACAGATGCTTAGGACCATCATCATCATCATCATCATCTTAAATAGTTTCCAATGAAATTACAAAGTCTACAACCGAGTTTGGGGGATATTTTGGTTTGTTGAAGTGTGTTTGAATTGAGTTCTTATTGGTTGGTGTTTTACCTGATGGACAGCGCGGTCACAGTGCGCTCATTGAACGAGCCAAACTAGCAGCTTCTCAGAATCCCCCACAGAAACGCACAGCACAAGTCAGACCTGAAACTTTTCAGCTGGTCTCGGAGACCCGCGAGTGGATTTTTAGATTTTGCCAGACTTTTCCTCACATACTATTTTCTCAGCTGAGAAACGTTCATGTCGCACAGCTTCCCTGCTTTCGTGGCTGTCCAATGAATCCTGATGATCAGCTGACTCTGTCTGAGCGGTGCATAAATCAATCTCTACAAGCCTCAGTTAAAGGTGGGGCACGTGATTTCTGGATGACGTCTCATCAGATTTAACTCTTGAGAATTCAATTTTATTTAGTTCAAGCTCAAGCTCACAGATCAGATCAGATCAGATCAGATCAATAAAAGCAGCGCAGTGTCAGAGTACAGGCGGGTACGGGGGTTGTACCTGTCTTATAAAGTGCTTTTTAGTGCAAGGAGGCTCAAACCAGGCAGCAGCAATGACAGGCTCCATAGTTCAAAGAGTTGCATGTATGCACAGTTTTCAGAGCATGATGTCGTCACATTGAATAACCACAGTAACACTCGCTTCCAAACGTCCTGCAACAAAACCAGCCATCAGCCTCATGAACACAGCCAAAGACCTTGATTTTTCTGTTATATTTGATTATTATGTCTTTTAATGAAAAGTGCATTGAGTTTTCTGTGGGCTCCGTCTATGACGGACTGTAATTCCTATGATCTGGGATTTCTTCCAGAACCATCACAGGGCTGGCATCTCACAATTAAATTAGTCACAATTTGTATGAATCATCTGACTTTTATTGTAGCATCACCATCGTGGTTTTCAATTATCTTGGGAAGCATTCGAACATGATCCACTGCATGTCTCAGAAGTTTGCACTGAGGGCACCTTCGTTTCTCTCAAATGGACAAGTCTTGAAATGTGATTGAGTTTTTCTTTTCTTTTAAATGCTTTCCTTAAAAATGTGCAGAATTTGGCTTCTCTCGCCCCTCCTATGTGTTTTCAAGCAGATGCACACAACTGCTACCCAGTGGATAATTTGTCCTCTATGTCATAAAAGCACCAATCAACATTTGCCGCTTTATTGTAGAGAAAAAAGAGCAGCTGAAAAGATTCCTAGTGACTCATTTTAAAAAGCAGCGGTGAACTATAAGCAGCAGCAATCAGCCTCATTCTCTTCCCATGGAGCCGGAATGAACGTGACGTCATGGGCAGCAGCAGGGTGTTGATTGAACTTAATATAGTGGATTGAGTGTTGTATGCCTACAATTGTTGTTGTTTTAATGAGCCGCAGGAAAAGAAGCTGTTACACTAGCGCATTACCAGGGGTTTAAAATAATGTAATCTAATTGTAAACATGAGCACTTTATAAACTGGAACGTGTTGGTTTACAAGCTTGTTTGGAAAGAATAATCACAGACAAAAATGCAACACGGCTGTTGACTCCACAAACGCTGGAGAAGATGGAAACGTGCTTTGAGTCGTGCACATTTTAACGCTCATATGTGACAAGCACACATACAGGAAGTTGGAAAAGCTCAATCAGCGTTTGTTTGGACTCCTCGTTTTCAGTTTCAGTGTTTGCGTGTGGTTGATGGACTTTGCAAATGCCATTTCTCTGCTGTAATAACTCAACAATAAACAGATATTAGTGGGATTACAAGGTACTAGTCCACTGATCATGCAATATCAGTACTTATAAGAAGCTGAATAATGTGAACAAATCATTTACATTTCCAACTTTCAAGTAAAGTTCTTGTTTAGTCAATGTGAGTCTAGTGATATGGATGTTTCTCAATACCACGCATGGCAAATTTGGACTTTCACACGTCCTCATTCACAATTGGCAAGTTCAGCATCAGGGAAAGAGGGAGGACGTCATTTAGTCTTTCAGCCATCAGAGTAAAGCGGCATCCTTGCTGCCACAGCTCAACTAGCTGAAACAGCCCACACAGCTCCAAAAGTGGAGGAAATGTTCAGATCAGCCTCAAATGTGTCGTTAGAGGAACTTCATCTCACACAAAAACATCTGCTTCACAATAGCAGCAATATTTCAAAGTTATAACTTTCACTCGTGAGCTTTCGGCTTTGCCTCTCTTATCAGTGGAAAGTAAATTCTGGTACAAATTTACAATCTCCAGAGAAGACAAGTCTCTGCTGGATGCATCCATGATAAAATATGTGTGTAGGAAGAAGATGCCAGAGATTTCCTCGTGCTTGGCTGGATGAGGACTGTGAATATTAGAACAGTAGCTCCGACTGGTGACGTTCCACAAGAACACAGCACAGCTAAAAACACATGGAGAATCACCCATAATCTCCACCCGCTTAAACCAAATTTGAGTCATGTGTGGTGGAGCAGAGAAACATCTCAAACATGCAGAGACACTGGGGGACACTGATCTCGGGGGACCCGCTGCTAGAAACCAGCAAAGTTCCTGTGTGATCATTTAAATATTTAAAAATATGTGACTAGCCCAGGAAAGCATCATGGTTTTTCTTATAATCTGCTCCTTTAAAACATGCACATAAACACACAGATAAAAAAAAAAAAACCTTCCAGCCACTACATGTAGTAAAGTCTGACAGAAGCCTGTGAGTAATGAAAGTGAAGGCTGAAGGTTGATCTTCTAAAGGCTTCAAACAGTAATTTGCTTTTCAGTCTTTAATGTCTTGCATAATAAAAACGAGCCTCTTGAAAGTCTGGAGGAAAAGTTCAGAAGGTCATCAAATCCTATTTACGCTCGTATATTCAGCCAGTAATTTTCCAAGCACACACGGACAAAAGTGCTTTTCAAGATGAAGTTTGACCTGATGGTGGTGCTGGGGGAAATGTCAACTAGACACTATCTTTGGGCTCTTCATCTTAAGACCATGAAAAACTGCCAAATGTTTCTGCACGGATGCTGACTTGAATGACAGTCTGAGGAATACACCAATGTATACCCGGTTTTTCCCAGGTTCCCAGTCCTCTAACAGCCTCAGAACCTGGTGGAGAGGACTCGTGTTTGCTTGAACCTGGAAGATTTACACTGGCTGAGCGTTGAGGACTCTCATCTCAGGTGTCACAGGGGTCGTCGTCAGTGGCGAGGACGTTTCTTGTTCAGTCCTCCACTCGAAGCGCCTACCGCCAGAGCTAATGGTTCCTGGGTGACATTTGCAGTAAAGGTAAGAGGGAAAAAGTTCAGTAGATCTGCGGTCCACCTTTAACCTCCCGTCCAGGAAGTCAAACCGCAGCCAGCAAGTGTGACATTTCTTCTGCAGAGCACTTCACTCAGCTAATTAACCTGTTATCCAGATGGCCTGCAACACAAAAGCAGGAAGGAGAAAGATGGGTAGAGACACGGAGTGCACGGAGTGCACGGAGTGCACGCACTGCAGCGGTCCGCGCTGTTGATTGGCTTCTTGCTGCTACTTTCTGATCTATTTAGTTAGATTGTTTATATTCTTACTTGCTTCAATACCATTTCAATAAAAGTAATCTGCTTTTCCACTTGCTGTCTGGTGGCAACACAATCACTGCCAGGTTTAAAGTCGACGTTTCATAAATGAGGCTAAAAAACCCTCTTTTGTGCTTGCAAGCATTTGGGTGTTTGAAAAGACTTTTCTGTAACTGCGTCAGTCTGGAAACATCTAATTCAAAGAAAACTTCAAATTCCCAGTGCTGTAACTTTACAGACCCAGAGTAGAGTAGATTTATCTTTCTTATTCATGCCTGTCACATCATGCAGCTTTTCTGTACCGTGTGCTAACTGACAGTGACTGACTGTTTCTTTTTTCCTTTTCCGGTTCAAACATCAGTTTCAGTTTCATTTGAAGGATGTGTCTAAATGGTTTTGCTGGCTCTTGCAACAACTGCATATGTTGCACCTGACAGCAGTGAAACGAGCTCACAGAGCTGCAATGGACTAAAGCTGTTTTCACACATGTTGGAGTGCACCCTGGGTCGGTGCTGGTGCGCTCCAGTTTACACGTCCCCGGACTTTATTCACAAACTATACAGTTTATACCAATGAAGCGCCACTGCAGCTGAGGAGCCTGTCTCGGGGACTTCCAGCGTTACTGTCTTCAGCCGTGGCTGTGTGTGAAACCACCACCAGTTCTTGTCTAGTCCACTTGTTCTCCATCACTATAAGGTTCTGTATGTAGAGAACTATGCTGTGAGTTTATCACCTGAATGAACTTTCAGGAATTGTGTCGCCGCTGTTCATCACAGCCACACACATAAAACATTCTGATCACTGCTGGCAAAAGTATAAAAGTAGGATTACTGTGTAGACTGTTTTAATATGTTCTCCAATAAAAAAAGGAAGCAAAATGACACTGACTTTTGTGTTGAATCATAATCTTTTCAGTGTGCTGAATTTTCACTCCACAGCTCATAAATAAATTAGTCATGTGCCAGTAGTTCATCAAAATATCACCACCAAAAACATGTAAATATATATATATATATATATATATATATATATATACATACATACAGACACACAACATATACAAGTATATGTTATATATCTTTTATATTTTATTCTCACTATCATTCAAATAATTTTTTATAAAATTAGAGGAATTACCATCAGGCAGCACTGTGGATTAGTGGTTAGCACACAGCAAGAAGGTTCCTGGTTCGATTCCCGGCCCGTTGGGTCTTTCTGTGTGGAGTTTGCATGTTCTCCCCATGCTTGCCTGGGTTCCCTCCGGGTACTCCGGCTTGGAGGGGGTAGGTTAATTGATCATTCTAAATTGCCCGTAGGTGTGAATGTGAGTGTGCATGTTTGTCTGTCTTTCTATGTGGCCCTGTGATGGACTGGCGACCTGTCCAGGTGGACCCCTGCCTTCCGCCTACTATGCGTCCGGATTGGCTCCGACGGACCCCCGTGACCCGGAGATGGATTAAGCGGGTGTAGATAATGGATGGATGAATTACCATCATAGCTTAAGTCAGACGACTGAGACGTTTCTGCTGCTGAAGTTATAAGATGCTGTCAACATGGAAGAAAAATCATTACAGAAACATTACGTTTTCAACAGAAATAAACTAGATTCAGTATATTTCCCTGAATAGTTTATGTGCTCCTCACAAACCACAACGCACCACCCAGCCATCTATGGCAGCTTTTTAAGCTCCATCATGCGTAATCTGCTTGTAGTTGGGTCGAATCTAGTTCCTGAACCCCCGTACCCGGAGACGGAGTGAGCGCGAATAGATGATGGTTGTAACATTTGCTGGTTGTAAAGGCCGGCGCTCGGACTCCTTTCTTCTCTTTTACATGGAATAACTTTAATTTAAGACTGATTGTTCTGTTTAGTTATTATTTCCTGATATTTAGATGGTGCCTCATATTGATTTATTCATTTTGATAATTTATTCACGTTATTAATAACTGTTGTCACCCTTTAATAACTAAACAAGCACAACAGATGCAAATATAATTAAAAATTCACTGAAGTCTAGCCATAACCAAGTCTTTATTTGTCAAGTGTTATTGTTTTAGTCTCCTTCAGCTATTATTGTCACCTTGTGGTTTAAAAAAAAAGAAAAAAAAATATATATATATATATATGTAGAGAGAGAGAAAGAAAGAGAGAGTGTCTGTTAACTTCATGCGTCACCTTATGAGAAGAGAGCATTCAGTGTGTCCTTTAAAAGCAATCTATACTTCCACAATACCATATTTACCTTTTTCTGAGTTGGACATAAATGGTGAAGTTTCCTTGTCATCAAACTCACAGTAGAATTGTACTTCATAATAAAAGGGAGCATAATGACACTTCAGTCTGGAATTTTGTGTTGTGTTTCATCTGTTACGATTGCTTCCTATAAAACCAAAATGCTTGAAGTAATAATGGTCTTTCTGAATTGATGTTCTTTCTCACTCGTATCTTTCTTCATCAGTACTGAAATATTTGTTCTGTTTTTGGCTTTAAAAAGAAGAAAATGTGACATTTTGTCAAGCAAAAGAACACAATTCTGACAATAAAGCTCTTCAGTGCATTCTCACAGCAAACGCGGCATCATTACTGTCATTCCACAATCTGTCCTTGTGTTTGAACCGATAAGAATATAATGATTGTGTGAATTATACATCAGTGGAAACTTTTACAGTTAAATGCAAGTTGATGTTTTATGTCAATTTAGTGAAGCAATATCTGGCAGGAAAATATGGAGTCAATGTCAAACTTGATTATATGTTTAGTCAAATAGTCAGCTGAAAGCACTCAGACTAAACTGTGAGAGAACGTCAGATTTGATCCGTGACTGCATTCATCTGGAGAGACGCTGCAGGTTTGACAGAAGTTCGACCTGAAGTGGTGCTTCATCAAAAGTAATGACTAATGACTACAAGCACAGTATCTATAGCAACAGAGGTCACTGCCGCCACAGGAGGGGTTGTGTATTTTAAATGTGCAAATCAGGATTAATTGCTGGCATAGAGACTGGAAGTGGGTTAATTAACGTGTAGGCAGGTGAGCCAATCAGATGACTGACTCTGAGGTGAAAGTGGGCGTGGCTGCAGATGTTGCATCTCACTGGCCAGGTGTGGACATAAGGGTTCGCCCACGTCAGCTTGTCATGTGACCTGTGACACTTTCTTTATATAATCTACTTTTCCAAGTATTCACAATGGAAATACAGAAAAAGGAAGACACACAGCTCATACCGTTCTCTTTCTCCCAGTCTCTACTTCTGAGGACTGTGATGTCACAACATTTGGTTACAGCCCACTGTCCAAAAACGTTGGACTGTACTGTGTACAACGTAAATTAAAACTGAATTTCAAATCTTTATTTTATCTGCAACAGAATTGAGTTGAACTGAATTGTTATAATGTCTTGAGAGGACGTTTGTTGCTATATAAATAAATAATTATAATAATACAATTATAATAATAAAAATAATTGAAATGAATTGAACATAGAAAACCTTTTAAATGTGACATGTCACAAACCTGGGAACTGCTCTGAGCAGAATCCCGTATTCTTTTTATAATGATCCATATATGTCTCAGAACTAAGGAGACCAGGTAGGAGGGGAATATTGTCCCATTCTCCTCTGATATGAGTGAAGCCACTGAACAGCCTGTGTATACCTTCTACCATTGATGTTTCCATTCCAGATGTGCCGGCTGCCCGTTCTGTGTGTACTAATGCACCCCCATACCACCAGAGAGGGCTCAGAGATGCTTTTGAGCTGCGCACACGTAAAAGCTGGACTCTCATTTTTAGTCTTTAAGAACCAACGGCCTTGATGTCAAAAAATAATTTCAGGTTCTGATTCACCTGACCACAGAACAGTTTTATTGCCTCAGTCTATTTTAAATCAGCTTTATCCCAGAGAAGATGATAGCATTTCTGGATCATGTTCACATATGTCTAATTTGCAAAATAAAGCTCTAACCTGCACGTGTGACCTGAGAAGGTTGATGGTTTGAGCTATTTTACAACAACTCCAAGACCTGGACACTTTGTGGTCACCGAGTAGACCAAGAACTCCTCTGTTCACCAGAAATTCAGTGAGAGGCAAATGTGACACCGTCTGTCTGATAGCTAAAGCTTGACTGAAATAGGGTCACGCAACAGGTCAAAGATCCCAAACACAGCAGCAGAAGAGTCACGGTTCAGACCTGAACCCAACGGAAACGGTCAGCGTCAACTTCCACAATGTTGGAGAGAAGGAAGTTTGACTCCAGTCAAGAGGCTGACAAAGTCATACTGGCAACAAATATTTCAGATTATTGCTGCCAAAGGTGGAGCTACAAGCTGATAAACAGTGGGGGTGCTTGGTATTGCCCATGTTTTTGTTCCTTTCTTTCTTTCTTTCTTTCTTTCTTTCTTTCTTTCTTTCTTTCTTTCTTTCTTTCTTTCTTTCTTTCTTTCTTTCTTTCTTTCTTTCTTTCTTTCTTTCTTTCTTTCTTTCTTTCTTTCTTTCTTTCTTTCTTTCTTTCTTTCTTTCTTTCTTACTTTGAGTTTTATTGAATTTATTTTTGTTAAATGGTGAAAAAAGTCCAAGTCTGCATTGGCCTGATACTCCAACTCATTTTATTAAATGTATTGAAACCATTTAATATTTTAAGGAGCATAACAACGTTAACACTAGTATGAATTTATTTTTTATATATTTATACATATAAGCACATATACATAAACACACACACACACATATATATATATATATATATATATATATATATATATATATATATATATATATAATGTGCACAGGAATATCTTTATATAAATACCCATATACATACACACACATAACAATACACACAACACATAAATCCTGTCCTGACTTGTCTGAAAAGAAGTAGGGAGAAGTAAAACTTATTTAATAAAATTTAAATGTATTTGATCCCACCCCTTCTCCAATATTCCATAATTACAGTTTATATTCGTCCGTTTTTCTGAGTCTTATGAACTGCAGAACTCATGATGATCATATAATTATGTTTTTACACACAGAAACAAGAATAAAGAGGGAGTAGCAACTTTTATGCATGACTGTACACGTGCCAGTTTCACGTTATTCCCACTCACTCGTCTTCTCCTAAATGGAAGGTGAATGCTTCGGTCTCTGGTTTCTCTGGTCCACATGTCAAAGTGTCCTTGCAACGGTGTATAAGAGACACAGAACTGTACTGAATGTATGGTGTAAGAAGTGTATGAACATGTGTGAGCGAGTCTGGCTTGGACTGTTTACTACTAAGAGATATTTATAAAAAGGCTGCAGACATTTACTGCATCCTTGCTCACATGGATAAAATGCAAATTGGTTCCTCAGATATAGACGTACAACAACTCTCAAACACACACTCACACAATATGACTGTCAGGATGACTGACGGAAGAAAGACCCTTTGGCAAATATGATTGTGTCAGGAGTTAAAATGTCAAGACGAGCTGACAGCGTGACACACTGTGGTTGGTAAATGAGTGTGTGTGTGTGTGCGTGAAGGTGTGTGTGTGTGGGTGTAGGTGTGTGTGAGCATGAGGGTGTTTAATCTTCCAGCTGTGAGTATGAGAAAAAAAGAATTTCTGTTCACTTGAACACCAAAAAGAAAATATGACCCAAAAACACAAGGAGTGACTTTTTCCCAGGTTTCTCAGTTCCAGGCACAACTAAACACTTAGTCACAAGAGAGTTGACACTATGCATCATTAATGTAGTTATAGCCACTAAAACTACACTTGTTTTAGTGCATATATTTTTAGTTTTTCTATTTGGAGATAATTGACAGCTGGGATACATGAGCTCCAGCAGACCTGTAATTGTAATGATGATGAATTGGTGCAGAAGCTGTTTCAATGAAATGCTGAGTCTTATGAAAGCAAAGAAGGGCAGCACATCTTCACTGTGTCAACAAATGCGTAAAGAAATCATTGACACGTTTAAAAACGGTGTTCATAAAAAAAGAAACAATATAATTACAAGTGGGCCTAACTGTGTCTTTTAAGTAAAAAAATAAACAAATCTCATGAACATAAACATAACTTTTCATCCATCGGGCCATCATTTAAAAAATGATCATGTGACATCACTAATCGTCCCCTGATTCGTTACCTTGTAGATTCATCTTTAGCAGCTTTAGTTGTAACAGTTCCTGCATGAATTCCCACCACTTTGGGAGAATTTGTCCCACTCTTTTTTAACAATATTGCTTCAGTTCATTGGGTTCTTGATCCTTATTTTCCCGCCACTGCGATGCAGATTTGATTGTGTGCTTTGGATCACAGTTCTGTTGCGTGATTCGGGGAGGCGGGGCCTTCTATTTCTCTGACCACAACACAGTCGGACCTTGAGGTGAATCTGCTCCGACATCCCCTCCCGGGAAGACTGACAACTGTCTTGATTGTGTTCCACTTGCAAATAATCTTTCTCATTGGGGTGCTGGATTGCTAAATTGGTGCCCCGTGAATGGAGGTTACATTCCTGCTGCAACCAGCCCCGGTTCAGCTGCTGGTCTGTGGATCCTTTCGTCACATGTCTTCCTAGTTTCGCTGCTCCTATTTCCTGTCATACCATTTTCATTTAAGTCAATAAGGGCCAATTGAGCCACAAAATGATAACTTTCCAAGTGCAGAACACTTAACTTGAAGTTGTTTGGAAATGGTCTTATCACTGTTTCCAGATTGATGCACTGCAACAACTGTTGTTAAGACCCTCACTTAAGTCTTTCCCTTTTGGTATGAACACACTTGAATGCTCTAGACCAGCAAACTGCCTAAATGTATTTTAACACATGATTAAAACAAGGGGTACTGACTGTTATTTCCATTCACAATGTGAAATAAAAAGTGTTTTCATTTGTATTTACTGCCCTAGAGCGGAGCCCAGTGATATGCAGTATTCATTATAAGAACAAAAAGTTTATCAGTACTTAACTCGGAGTAAACTGGCTTTTTCCGCCTTTCCCAGATGTCTTGAAAAGAGCGTGAGCCACATCTGCTTTAAACGTTGACGGGGGCATAATGGGAAATGAAGGCCTTTCTGCCTGCAGTCCTGTTAGAGCCCAGGTCTATAGTCCTGTTCCCACGGGCTCTCATTAGAGAGCCGCCACTCAGAAAATACACCTGCTGGCAGCCAATGAAATATTGCCCTCCAACCCACACAGGTCCCGCCTACACCCTTCCATGCTAGCATCCTCGCTAACCGTGCTAACACACACACACACACACTTACCCACACACACACACACACACACACACACACACACACGTACCCACACAGACACACACACACACACACACACGTATCAGAGCTGTGAGCGAGGTCTGCTTAGTGTTCGGTCCACTGGTGCTAATCTGGTTTCTTAGTGAAGCAGAGAAATAAAATCAGACAATTACACACAGATAGAGGGCACATCTTCATCAGTAATGGGGAAGAGTCTTCCTCGCTAGAGATCAAGGAATCTGCCCGTGTCCATGCACAGCAATTGGATTTTAATGTCCAGTCTTCTACAAGCTGCCGTTGGCTCCATCGTGGACAATTACTGCAAAACGAAGGCGCTGCAGCAACAAAACACACTTTGTAATAACACCATCACTCTCTGATTTAGAATAATTTGTTTACGGTGAAAAGTAGTGGAGATGTACTGATCTGAGGTGCAAATGTGATGTGCATGCCTGCAAACAGGACTAAAACATTTGTCATGCACTGCTACACAGAGGTGGGAAATGATTGGTCGTGTGTCGGCAAATAGCATAAAAATGATTATATTGTCCTTTGACTGTTCGGACACAATACATTACTGAAATAATAGCACTCATCTAAGGAAAATATTGCATTTACAATAAAGTTTTGTTCTTTGCCCATGTTACTGCTTTAAAGTTTCATAAAAGTCTGCTTTTTTGTGTCATCTTGTAACTAACAATAACTAACAATATAAATCATCCGTGGCAAAAAGGAAATATTTACAAGGAAATGTGTGTGAAGTCCAAATTTAGCTACATTAACACTTTATTAAATGTATTGGATAAATGAATCCCAAACTTGGATACAAATCAATAAACAAGGACCAGAGAAGTGTGAAAGTAACAATTGGATTTTTAAAAATTGTTACATGGCTGATGAGTAAAACGGGTCAGATTAGATAGTACCCTCAAAGATGTTGTTGTCTTTAGATTTGCAGGTTCAAATTTTTGCTAATTGTAAAACACAACATTTTTAAACTATTTGGTTTTATGGCTCCGTCAGATTGATGTGCAGCAACAATGACTTCTCCAAGTCAGTTGCTTATGTCGTTTCCTCTTGGTATTGTGTTAAAACTAACAATACGGGTTTAGACCAGTTAACTACCAAACATCTGCGTTCATGGAAGTCTGCACTCCTGTGGATGATCAATTCCTCAAAACTCGATGATTAATTGCACCTGGCTAACATCTGCACATGACTTTAAGTAGCAGATGTAAAAGCTACAGGAGATCCTTCAGATCACTACAGGAGATCCTTCGGATTGCTACAGGAGATCCTTCAGACCGCTACAGCAGATCCTTCTGACCGCTACAGAAGATCCTTCAGATCGCTACAGGAGATCCTTCAGACCGCTACAGGAGATCCTTCAGATGGCTACAACAGACCCTTCAGGCCACTACAACAGATCCTTCAGACCGCTGCAACAGACCCTTCAGGCCACTACAACAGATCCTTCAGACCGCTACATCAGATCCTTCAGACTGCTGCAACAGACCCTTCAGGCCACTACAACAGATCCTTCAGACCGCTACATCAGATCCTTCGGACCGCTACAACAGATCCTTCAGACCGCTACAGCAGATCCTTCAGACCGCTACAGCAGATCCTTCAGACCGCTACAACAGATCCTTCAGACCGCTACAGGAGATCCTTAAGACCGCTACAGCAGATCCTTCAGACCGCTACAGGAGATCCTTTAGACCGCTACAACAGATCCTTTAGACCGCTACAGCAGATCCTTTAGACCGCTACAGCAGATCCTTCAGACTGTTACAGCAGATCCTTCAGACCGCTACAGGAGATCCTTCAGATGGCTACAACAGACCCTTCAGGCCACTACAACAGATCCTTCAGACCGCTGCAACAGACCCTTCAGGCCACTACAACAGATCCTTCAGACCGCTACATCAGATCCTTCAGACCGCTACAACAGATCCTTCAGACCGCTACAGCAGATCCTTCAGACCGCTACAGCAGATCCTTCAGACCGCTACAACAGATCCTTCAGACCGCTACAGGAGATCCTTAAGACCGCTACAACAGATCCTTCAGACCGCTACAGGAGATCCTTTAGACCGCTACAACAGATCCTTTAGACCGCTACAGCAGATCCTTTAGACCGCTACAGCAGATCCTTCAGACCGTTACAGCAGATCCTTCAGACCGCTACAGGAGATCCTTTAGATCCTTCAGATCCTGTCACAGCAAAAACACCTTTACACTTATTTACTTAACCTTTACATTTAATCAGGGAAAATACCAAAATACCTACTGCAATGATTAATTTCCCTTTGGGGAAGTATTTCTAAATTGCATTAAGAGGTTAATCACAAGTGAATCGGTTGCTGTGATCGGTGCCTTTTTGACGCAAATGAGTCAAACTTTGAATTTGCCGCTGCTCCTCATATTTATGCTAAAATAAATAAACCATGTCCCGGCTCCATCACTGATGACCAGTCAGTGGGTACATTTTCCAGAATGACGCCCCGCTCCACTGTCACTGCTACTACTATCATTTTCCTCCTCTGACTGACGAAGGGTGGAGCAGCAAAGCTTTATTGCAGCAGGAAAAATGATGATAATATCCTGCCACAGAACAAAATTGTAGGTGTGATGAAGGAAGAGGAGAGTGAATGTGAGTGAAATAGAGAAGAACAGGGAGGAGGCAATGGAGGGAGGAGAGGTCAGAACTCCTTTCATCTCTCCATCTCAACTTCAAAGGCAAGACTGATGCTGCTTTGATTCCATCAGAACCTCCAGTCTGCATGGATGGAGAGAAAGCTGCAATAACCCCCAGTGCATGTGTGGATAAGTTCAAACTTTTTCCCTTTTTAAAAAAAAATAAAAAATAAATAAAAAGCAACAACTTTTTTTTTTTTAAAAGACATTTACTTTTAATGAATTTACATTGATGGTAGATATCCATGGAGTTCCTAAAAATATGTTTAAATGGACCCATTTTATTTTATGTTCAATTTCATCATTGGCAAAAAATATTTCTTGATAACTCAGTAGTCATAAGCTACATTTGAAAATATAATGCATTTTATAAATTACTGAAGTTATGAACAAAGAAACCAGTTTTTAGTAGTTATGTAACGCTGTGGTAGGTTTTATGAAACAACTGGGGCTTGTTAAAAGTTGAAAGGACCTCTCACCAAAATCTTAGTAAAAACGTTATTAAAGTAAAAGTAAAGGCTGAAAGAAACATTAACCATCACGTCCTCATTTTTACATGCCCCCCATAAATCCATATAAAATTTGTAGTATGATCTAAGTGATCAAAGTAAAGAAGTGCATTTCAAATGGATGGCACGATGCTTGAACTGCAGCTCCTTGCTGAGGCGCAATTACGTCCACAACAACCTACACCTCACTCAATTTACCTTGATACTCAATCAACTGAAGGAAGGTTGTTTTTTTTACCAACATTTTCTCCAAAGTCAACTGCACGAATTCAAAATTTTCTGTACAAATGATTGAAATTACCCAACTAAAACTTTGGGGGTGCGGCGGGATCAGTGGTTAGAGATGGTTGGTCTACAACTGAAAAATCATCACATGCCGAAGTGCCCTTAGGCAATGATGCTGAACTCCAGACTTCCCCCACAAAGGGGCCACAAGCCAGTCTTGTCATAGTACTCGTCCCCAGTCTGGGTAAAGAAGGAGGGGTATGTGTTAGGAAGAGCATCCAGCATAAAACTCACAATATGCAGAGCACGATAATTCGACTCCCGGGCCGACAGGAGTCTTTCTGTGTAGAGTTTGAACGTTGTCCTCGTGTGCACATGGCTTTTCTCAGGGTACTTCAGCTTCCTCCCACAGTTCAAAAACATGTATGTTCAATTGGTTAAGGATTTTAAAGTGCTGACAGGCATAATTGTGAGCGTGCATGGTTGTTTGTCTTTATATGTGGCCCGGTGACGGACTGGCGACCTGTCCAGGGTGGACCCCTGCCCTCCACCTATCATGACCAGAATCCAGCAGACCTGAATCTCTGTTACTCTGTATAGGATTAAGCAGGTACAAAAATAAATGAACGATATGATGGTAGTTATTGATTCCTTTTGCAAATGTAAACATTTGGCTGTATTTCTGAGCCTCAACTGTAAAGATTCTCAGTACAACAAACACGATTCCTTCGCGATATCTTTTTGTATTAAAATCAATAGAAATGTATCTTAAAATCAGTTATTCAGTTTTTCTGAAAGTGGAACTGTTTAATACTCAGGATTTCCAACCTTCAGTGGACACAATCCCTAACATTCATCAGAGTTTGCCTGAAGAAAATTGGTTATTGGCTATAAAATAGATTATCTAGGACCAATATGACTGCTGGTATAACATGATTACACTGATTGCTCTGGTTTGTATGAGACGTAGAAATAATAAGATGATTGCTGTTTCTAATTATCAGGGATACATTTCCACCCTCAGAAGTGGTGTGTTTGAACAAGTAATGAGAAACCACCAGCCTGATACTGAAGACAGCTGGGTGGTTTATTTTCTGTCATTTACAGATTAGTCTCTGAGTACTGTTCCTTTGATTTTCTGACTACTCTTAAGTTACAAGGTCCACAATGTAAAAGAATATAATGCACCTCTTTCTGCATGTGGTTTTCACCAGTCCATACCAACTTTATTGATGTAGTACTTAAACAGCCACACTTATTTTTGGTATTTTTATCAACCTAGGCTCACTAATGAATATTATAAAACCACTGGCACTTCAATGATAATGTGTTCATATGTACAGCAGATATGGTTTGGTAGAACATAGATGAGGTACCAGGGAATATGACTTAGATATGGGAAACATGGACACAAGGAAATAGAGGAAAGTCCTCCACATGAGCCGATTCAAACTATTAAGTTGCATTTTTCACTTTTGCTGTAGTTTCAATTCAACGTTTATCTATTATCTTCATCCATTTATAGACAAAACATCAACATTCAAAATCTATATAAAAGTATGTAAAGAAAGTCTGTATTCATTTATGTTTATTAGTCAGCACCTAGTTTCTGCTGAGTCCATATCGATGCTTCATACATCAACACCTTGTTTCCAACAAGACAAACACGTTTAAGCTGTACCATCAAGGCCGTTTGTTCAGAACGCTGCCGCTCCTTTTACCTACTCTGTTTTCTGTTCTCGCATCTAATTTTTTTAAAAAAAAGTTTCATAGTCACAAACACAAGCAAGGACACAGAGCACTTTCATTTAAGTCCTTGAAAAACAATGCAATTAAGGATTTCAATTTAGAGACAAGTGCGTCACACAGTGTGGTCAAAAGGGTACTCAGATACAGTTCTTGTGTGCAGCTATGAATTCACCTTCTCTATAAACTGAATTCACTTTCATTGAATCTTTTGTCAACAGTGTCTTGGCTTTCTCTTTTATTTTTCAGTTTGAAAGCCCGACAGTAGATGATGTAGGAGCCTGAATGTAAGAGCTTTCGTCTCTCTGCGAGAAACAAATATTTTGGTTCCAGCAAGGCCATTTTATACAGATACATTTTCTAACTTGCTTTAAGTAAATGAAATGACCACGAAGCTCCTAGATACTGCATTATGTCCTGGAAGCTGAAAAATGAAGCCAGTTGTTACAGCTTTCTCTTACGTTTACGCAGATTGTCTTGAGTTTCATTTGAAGTAACTTAGCGACAGACCTTCATCCAGGAGGCAGGAGATGTCGGTGATGGGCCTTCAACCGGAGGACCAGCGGGAACCATTTAAGCTTTTGGTACTTTTCTTTCAGAAAGTATTATAACTACATGGTTACATTTAGGACAACTTTGTCCTAAATGGCGACAGGAACTGATCTGGAAAATGACTTTTAATACTGGAAATTGTAAGAATAAATAAAAGTAAAGGCAAAGGTTTACTTTACAGATCTACACACAACTTTCAGTTGCAGACCAACCATCTCTAACCACTGATCCTGCCGCACGCCCAAAGGTTTAGGTGGCTAATTTCTCTATTTTGTGTAGAAGATTTTTAACTTGAGCAGTGGACTTTTGGAGAAAATGTATGTGCCAGTTCTTGGAAAATAAAACAACCTCTGGTTCCCACAATGTTTGATAGGAAAACGCAAAAAAAAAACAAAAAAAAACCCTGCGACAAATTAAAATTGACCTTTCTTTAGCATATACGATATATATATATATATATATATATATTGCCTAATGTTTTTAATTTACATTTACACAACTTTGCAATGTATTTGCAAACTTGCCGGTAGGATTAACACATAATAAAATCAAAATTCAAAACCTGTGAATGAATAGAGAAACACCTAAATGGAATATTTATATATTTTCTCCTACCCCATAATCAGCTCATCTCACTAATCTAACATGTGTGTTATAAAGTTGCCTTTTAATGTGCTTGTTACATGTATTATATTTATATTATTAATTACATCCAAAAAGCTCTTTTGGCACAGGCAGCATAAAATGTTTTTGTTTTGGGGTACAAATGACTCTCTGTACTGATCCTCTGAGTATTAAGGAGCTAAACGAAAGATCGGCATACTAATTGAAATAAAAAATATTAATAATAATCACAGAATGACATGCAAACAAATAAATGGTCACTTTAAAATCCACCTGTCTATTTTCACAGTGGTTTACGGTGGCTATAAGCAATAAATCGGTTCAACAACGTCACAAAATTGACCAAGTTAAAGGAACTTGGAGTAATGACAGATGTAAATCTTGTCATAAAAAACAATTTTGTGCCTCACAAAATGACAAAGGATGCAAGAAGGGCCACAAAGAGTATCTAAATGATAACATCATAAAGACTTAAAGGGGCTATGAAGATTTCCAAAATGACCACCAATAAACTGCAGAAGATGCAAAAAGTTTAGAAATAAAATCCAGTGCAAAGAGATGCAGATTGACTACAAAGTGAAACAGAATGACATCAAAGGCACAAAATAAATATTAAGAGATGGAAACTGACTACAAAGACACATAGACTGATAACAGAGGCATGATTTGACTCCGATATTAAAAAACGACTGCAAAAAGAGACAGATGAACTGCAAAGACGCACAAAACAACTGCAAACAGATGCTAATTAGTGAGAAAGGCATAAAGAACGACTACAGAAAGATCCAAAATAGCTTCAAAGACATACAAAAAAAAAAAACAGAAAGAGAAGCAAATGACTACAAAAGCAAGCAAGCTCTTTTTCCTTTTTTCCATTTGTAGGGGCAGCCACAGCAGATTGCTGTATTCAGTATAACGATTTTTGCATCGGTTTTACACTGGCTGCATTTCCTGTCAAACTCCTCCCCATTTATCCTTTTTGTTTTTTAATCTATCTGAATTGCTACATAGAGACTTGTATTGATAAAGACATGAGAAATGACTATCAGGAGACAGTAACAGAAGACGGATCAGGTGAAAGGACGGTAACAGCATCAAGACATTACCTGCATGGAAGATCTTTATCAAAACATGTCAACATGTTTTTATGAAAATGCAAACAGATACAAACAATAACAACAAAATTATATAAACTGCAAAGAAAATGACAAATAAAGATTAGAGTTTCAGAATGACCACGTCATACCAACACACCTCAACGAGACTGAACCAATGAAAAAGAGGAATAAAATGAAGAAGAAGACACAAAACAGCTACAGAAACAATGACAATGAAGACAGTCAGAACTTGGTGGGAGGGGTTTTATCTCAGTCCTTCTACGATGAATAAGCTGCAGATGTGAGAGCAGTTCAGCTGCCCCTGTATGCCTCCAGCTCCAACCTGCTCTCTCTTACATATTCACAGACCTTTCAGTCACTGGAACGCTCATGCAACACGTGACTGCAGTGACGTGCAGTGACGTGCAGCGTTGGACGTGACTTTGTTCCTCGGAGGGATGCATGAGCGGTTATGAAACATGCTCCTCATTTACGGCTCATTTACAGTGCAAACCGCAAACAGACCAGATATGTGCTATGACAACAAGAAAGTGTCTGTGGTTGAGGTAAACAATGTACTCAGAAGAGCAGTGACAAAAAAACAAAATCAGTTTTCATGAAAATAACATGTGCTAATGCACTAATGTAAAATATGTAGGTTAACAACAGTTTTAATGTAAGTATGGTAATGTGATAACAGAAATAATCCAAACTGAAGTATTTATGGATTTTGTCTCAGAGCTGTTGGGGTTCGGTAATCCTCCAGCTCAGACAGATGTTTGACCCCCCCACCCCTCATCGACATCATGTTTATGCTTTAAGTCTGTTTATGATCTGTATTTAATCTCCAGTCAGGATCCTGAGCGGAGACTGGCTGTTTTACACACAGGGAAGTCAATGTCAAATGTCCCATTAAAAATGAAGAATGACTCATCATTTCCTAAAAAACTAGCTGGAAGGTGTGGTGGATGAGCTACACCTGGATGGCATCAAGGCTGCCTTTTCCTGAACGCAGAGGACCTTGGGAGTCATCGGACAGCAGTGGCAGGGTTGGATACCCGCATGCACCGACTTACATCAGCCGTTTGGGAGGTACAGCGGCTGCTCCTCCACATCTGAGGAGCAGTTGTGGTGGTTCTGAGATCTGGTTAAGACTGTCCAACAGGAAGGAGGCCCTGAGGCAGACCAAGAACAGAGTTAGTCTGTTGTCTGGCCAAGGAACGCCGTGGTATCCCCTTGGAGGATCTGGAGGAGGTGGTTCGAGAGACAGGTGCACTCCGCAGGCCAACACTAACGAGGGTCCGTCAGTGTTGGCCTGGCTGGTCAGCGGTTCCACGGACGAGGGTGAGAAAGTGGGGTGATGGTTCTTTTGCAGGAACATGCTGCCCCCTGAGTTACCAGCTTTCACTGACCCGCTTCTGATCAAATCCAAACTGAAGATCCACCTGTTCAGACCGACATTTGGCTCATAACAGCACTGACACTATTTTACCCTTCAATTTTATTTTCTATGTTTTAATGTCTGTGATGATTATTTTTTTAGTCCATGTTTGTATGTGACTTTAATTGTGAAGCACTTTGGTCAACCTTGGTTGTTACACAAATAAAGATTGATTTGAGTTGAGATCGGGACGTCTGCAGGCCCTGAGACCCGAGAGACGTTACGAGGTGTTTAGTGTTATTTTTGTTTTAAATGGTTCAAATTCTGAATGGCTCAAATGGCTCTGTGAAACAGATCTTTAGAAATGTTCTTATCATATTGCCGGGTTAATCATTCTCATTAGTCCACTTTATCTTGTGTATGTGGTATGTAAACATAAGACTGCGGAGAAAACTCAACTCCTCAACAGCCAGAAAGTCTATTTTTAGTTGGATTTTTTTGTTGTCGTTTTTTTTCTTCCAAACTTTTTTGAAACTTTCTGTGACTCTGTGAGAGTAATGTCCATCTCGGAGTGTACTCTGTGAGGAAACAGAGAGAGAAAGTGCATTTGAAGCAGGGGAGGCCACAGGGAGCTGAAGGTTAGTGGTGCGTGCGCTAACCTTCAGCCTCGGGACGCTCCGAGTTTGTTATCTGTTGTTCTAATGAGAGCAACTGTTGTTGAGGTGAACCTCCTGTGCTCTGCAGGTCGGCACAAAACACACACACACATTAGTCTGGGTAATGGGTTCAGTGGGAAATCACGCTCACATTCACAGCGTTTGACCTCTGGACTCCGTAGATCATCTGACGAAGCTTTTCACAGACGAAGCTCTCGTGTTTGGGCTTTATTACCGAGCTGACCCAGAGGCCGTCACTGAGGAGGAGGGGTGAACCTCCGGCACAGCCACTGCATCTTCCTCCATCTCGCCTCTGAATAATAAACAATCAGCTGTGCTTTCTCTCCTCGTCCTCCCACGCAGGGTTAAAACCACCACTCCTCACGTGGTCGGGAAGGCTGCGAGATAACGGCGCCGCTGCTGCCCCCTCCTCTCATCCGCCTCCCTCACAGCTGACCTTCATTGGAAATGGACAAACTGGGATTCACAGCAACGCAGCGGCTGAACAAGCGAGACGGTGCAAAGCTGCAGAACAGGACGACTCCAAAGCCTTTCGCACAGATGTGGGTGGAAATTACTGCTTCACCAAAACACACACGCACGTTTCACTGCAGACGTTCGATTGGTGATACAGTCACTGAAGATGGAACATTATTTCATATATGATTAAATCATTAAATCTTAAATTCCCATGGGAACTGTGAAATGACCTTACATAAATCTAAAATTCAATCATATAAACTGACCTAGATCTAGTGTGTACACACACATACACACACATGCACAAACGCACGTATGAAGTGGTACTGATGGTACCGATCCAGTTCTACAGAAGCAGAGGCCATGAAACGTTGCTCCTTTTGTATTGATTGACAGTTTGCGCTACGTCGGCGCTGGAAAAGACACTTCTTTTATACACTTTGGGTAATATTAAGCACTGCCATGATCGAAAACAAACAGAATGAGTTCATGACCACATAATAGCATAATAACATACGAGTGCAGCCCAATTACTACCATCCTAACAGTTCTGGTATGCATGTGAATATGTATTTAATCATGATCCTCCCAGGCCACCCAATGAGAGTTCTACAGTCTAATGAATAACGAGACAAAAGAGCTCTTGGTTCTGAACATGCTCCTCTGTCTGATCACCGCCTGGTGTTGTGGGTGCTGTGTGTTGTCCAGGATGGACAGAGTCTTCTCCAGGGCCACTGACACCACCACTGACACCAGTTTGTCTAAACATCAACCCCCCACACAACTATTAACTTCTGCTGATGGAGTCAGAAGGGGAAGCTGTCTGAGCATTGAGGCCCAGTCCTCCCTCTCTCCAGGCACCTCCACTAGCTCCTCTGGGGGATTTCAAGGCATTCCCAGGTCAGCCAAGAGATCTAATCTCTCCAGCATGTCCAGGCTCTTCCCTAGGGCCTCTTCCCAGTTGGACACTCCTAAAACATCTCCCTAGGGAGGCATCCAGAAAGCATCCTCACCAGATGGCCAAAGCACCTCAACTGGCTCCTCTCAAAGTGGAAGAGCAACGATTTTACTTTGAGTTTCTGCTGAATGACCAAACTTCTGACTATATCTAAGGGAGAGTCCAGCGATCCAACCAAGGCAGCATGTTTCAGCTGCCTCTCTCTCGATAATATTATTTCCTTCACTACCCACAATTTATGACGAGTAAGAGTGAGAAGGGGAACGCAGATGGACTGGTAAACAGAGAGCCTTGCATTGAGGTGTTTGGGCAGTCGCTCATGCACAGCTCTCTTCAGGTTCTGCATTTCAGTTGGGTTCAGTTTTTTAAGTTGCCTTGGCCTTTCCAAAAACTTAATTCTCTTCTTTTTTAGCCATTTTGGTTTAGATTTGCTGTTTGCTTCAGATCATTGTCCTGTTGCATCATCAAATTTTGACCAAGTGTCAGCTGTTAAATAGTTGACTTCTTATTTGACTACAATATTCTGGTATGCAAAGGAGTTCATAGTCAACTCAGTCACTATGTATACATGCACAGTTTAGTCAAACTGCCTTGAAATGTTCTATTCATGCAAATAAACATTTTAAAACTTTCACTGGTATTTTTTCCATCCTCTGTTCTCAGTAACCTCGCTCGCCTCTGATACGTGGTGTGACCATGCGGAGTCAGAGAGCATTTAACAGCAGGAACAAAACTATCAACATTTGCTCTGCTCATCCAAAAAATTATACAAACACTGCTGAGAGTGTGCTGAAATCTGCCCTGGTGAGCCACAACAGTGTTAACAGCCTAATGGAATTCAGTCTTCATTCAATCTTTAAACAAACTTCTATCCATTTTTATGCTTTTTTGAAGGCAGCTTCCTTGTTAAGGATTAAAAAGGGAAAGAAGCTTCCTGCTGAGGAAACAAGAACACAAGTCTCTAAGGAAACAAGGCAGGGGAGGAGGGCTGACGCTTTCTTGTTAGGAAGCATGAAAAAAAAAACCTCACAGTTTGGAAACAAAAGATAACAAGAGGGTCTTACATTGAGAGCAACAGAAAAACAAGTTTCATGTAGATATGCAGAAGGAGAGGAGTCTTTGGTAGGGAAAGAAGGAAAATGTAAAAGTGCTATAGTGCTGCATAGTGAACATGTACATGGAGGTTTCCAAGTTCGGAGACAAGCAACAAGAAGACCTAATGGTTAGGCAACCATGACAGGGAGAAGGTTTGTTTTTTTAAGGTAGGAGACAAAGTAATGAACATGTTTCTAGTTAGGAAGCAAATAGTGTTTTTCTTTCTCCTGGAAATGTTATTTCCCAGGAAAGCAACGATGAGGAGTTAATCTCTCTAGTCAGACAAGTGCAGTAAAATGAGTTTTCTGGCAAGGATACAAAAAGCTCATAAAAAGGTTCACCAGGTAATGTTCTAAACCGTGACACAGAAGCACAAAACAATGTGAAAATACAAAAATACAAGAGTGGTGTGTGTCGATTATAATCCGAGCTGCCGGGAAACGCCGCTGTTGACTAGCACGGGGCTAACTTAGCTGCAGTTTAACTCAGTAGAACCCAAAGTGCCAAATGTGGAGTTTAATGTGCAGCTCTGATTCCAGTGTTGCAACGGACATGGGTTTAGCTGATTAAACTGACTGTGAACGGTAAGAAGGGGGGAGGTGTTTGAGGCCAACTCCTAGTGGTCACTCGAGGTAATGCACTTGCTTAATAACAGCCTTTTCTTCACCCAAAGTCTGGGGACTTCCTTTTAATCCCAGCATACTTTTGTACATGTCACATGAACCCCTCCCGCCACACCTCTCCTATACTGGATCTACTACATAGATTTATTTGTACCTAGTGCGTGTACATATACAAAAAAACAAAACAACAGAAGAAGATCAGTCTCAGGCTAGGGCATATAGAATATAAACCACATTTAACCATTACTCTACATTATCTGCTGGTGTACCTTCAAAACAAGATATAAATGGCTATCAGATATCATAAAATTTGACTGTCTATCTGATCTTCTCCACATGAATGTAACGCATAACCTCGCTCAACCAGTGTCCAAATGCTGGGATGTGGATCCTTCTATCTACACTGAATGAGTCTCCTGGCCAGTAGAGAGCAGAAAGCTATCATGTTCCTCTGATATTTGCTGAGGGGAACATCTGCTGGGGCCACCCCAGAGAGAGACGAGTGGTGATGGGTGTACAGTTTGTCCAGATATTCCTGAGAAAGTGTCAGAAATAGATTGCCAACACCCGCGTAGCTTTGGGTAAGTCCAGGTTTTGTGTAAAAGTGTGGCTGGAGTTTGTTTACAACGACCACATGCCAGAGTCCTCTTTATTTAGGGTGCTTGTGAGATAGTTCTCAATAAGCAGGAGTAAGTGGGGCTAAATGAAAAAATGATTTACACCTTGATATGGACAAACACGGATTTCATTTCAGTTTTAGTAAGAATAGTATCAAATGTGTCAGAACTGGAAGGTAAATGTTTCCGTGACCATTAATTTAGTTTCTAAGGTTGATCATTCTGACTGTAAATGGATAATATTTAGTAATGAATGCGACGATTGAGGTCATCTGCAGATAACATCAGGATTCTTTAATTGAGGACCATAAGAACTCCCGTAAAATCAAATCATACACTGGCTCGTTTACAGACCAAATCTCTAAGAATGCCCAAAAAGTGTCTCGTGATGTCTTATGTACGTACGTGACAACAAATGTACGATGTCTTTTTCCATAAGTGCAATGAAACAGACATAAAGTCGTTTTTTTGTGTGTAATAAGAGACAGTCAAATCCACCCAGACATTTAGACAAGGAGAGTTTTGGAAGCGCTGCATGATAAAAGTGTCCAAAGTCTTGTGTCCACACAAAAAGCAGGCACTTTCAAATGTAAGCCTCAGAAATATGCTGCTGATTGTATATGTGAGCTTGCCTCTGCTATAGCGCACAGTTTATGGAAAAGAGAAAAGACTTGCACATCCTCTTGCTGTGGATGAGAACACCGACTCCAGCACAGCTGGAATGCTTCATCTGCAGAGTGGACTCCAGTTCACGTGTTACAGAAAAACATTTTGGCATTAAACCAGTGCATGGCACAACCACAGGTGTCTAAATGTGAAGATGACATGAAACTAGCCTGGGCCAAACCTTTGGGACTTATAACTGATGAGTGAGCTGGGAAGAGTGGATAGCGGGGAAGGATGTGGGAGCAGATTCAGAGAGAGAGTTGTACAGGTGAGCTGCCAGTGTATCACTGCATCACACATCAGGAGACACTATGCAGCGAAGCCCTGAAGATGAAACATGTCATGAGCACCGTCACACAGACATTTAACTTCATAAGGACTGGAGGTTTCAATCACTGTCACTTTCTGCCTTTTCTGGAGGAAGTATATTCTGAATTTGGTGACATGCCCCGACACTCTGAGGTTACAGGGCTTAACAGACTTTTTTAAGCTGCGCGAGGAAATGTATCAGCTCATGGGAAGAAAGAAAAAAGACTTCACAGGGCTTCGGGATGTAAAGTGTGTGTGCGAGTTGGTCTTCGTGTGTGTATGTGAGTACTTTACACCTGCGCTCTCAGGGGCGGGGCGGGGCGGGGCGGGGCCGTGTGGTTACGGACAAGCTTTTCAGGTCAAGCAGCACCTGTACAAGATGCAGAAAAAGAAAGTTACTTTCCATGTTACCAAAAAAAAAATCACAAACCAGCGTCTCACAGCTGTGTTTCCAGCTGCGTGATTTTCTGATAAACTTAGCACACCTGGTACTTTGCTGACTTTGAAGAGCAGAAATTTTATTTTGAACTACTCAGAGTCCATTAGCAGCTGACGTGGAGAAAACACCTGTAAACATGGTAGAGCTGGTGGAACTGCACTGTAACAGCACACTCAAGGCAAAGCATGACCCGCTGGGGCCCACACGCTTCACCTGCCTCATCTCACCTCCGCCTACGGTTTGCTTGAATGCTCAGCATGTTTGGCACTACCTACCTGTGGGAGCAGCTTTTTTTCTGTGATGAAGATGAGCACAGCCACACAAAGAAGTCGTCTCACAGAGGCACTTGTCCGCTGCATCCTGAGAGTGCACAGCTCAGAGCCTAACCCAGACATCGAAAACGTTCATCCCAGAAAACATGCCAACCATCATCTGGCTCAGGAAAAAATCAGATAAGGAACTTATAGGTTTCATTTGTCATTTGTTTCTGCACCTTTTTTTTTTTTTCTAAAATCACACTACCATTTTTCATTTGATAGATTTTCATATTACAAGCTTGTTGACATCTGAAATATTTTCATTGTGATGTTATAGTTGTGGGAAAAAAATGTTTCGTTGTCTTATTGAGGAAAAGGTTGTTTCGGTCAGGCTGTCAGCTTTAGACAGCTTTAAATCCTGTTAAGCCTGCAATTTAGACTGTATTTTAAATTTTGGCCTCCCTCTAAGATCGTTTAAGATGGAAAGATCATCACATCTGCCAGTAAGTTACTATGAAGCACAAAGACAGACCAGCGAAAAAGACATTTACTGACTATACACACCACTGGCTTCTTCATTTAAACTTCATTTAAACCATCTAGATGTCATTTTTTTTGTTTTGTTTCGTTTCGCTTTATTGATTCATTCCAGACATGTCAAAACCATCGTATAAAGCATAACAACGGTAACACTAGTATGAATCTATAGATAAATATACATGTACACACGTGCATACACACACATTTGAACACACGAACCCCTTAAAAATAAATGTAAATAAATAAATGTTTCCATGGTGCGTCATGCCGGTACAAGTCAGAGGACTTCAATTCAATTCAATTCAATTCAATTCAATTCAATTCAATTCAATTCAATTCAATTCAATTCAATTCAATTCAATTCAATTCAATTCAATTCAATTCAATTCAATTCAATTCAATTCAATTCAATTCAATATACTTTATTAATCCCTGAAGGGAAGTGAATTGTTGCAGTAGTCATGATTTAAGCCTCCTCGGAGAGTCATCGTGGGGGATTAAAGCTGCGGGCAGGAAGGATCACCTGTAGCGGTGTCGCAGCAGATCTGAGGAAGCCTCTGACTGCAGACGCTCTTCTTCACTAATGTTCCTCATGCTGTCTGTGACTCTGATTGTGCTGCAAAACCAACTGCCCCACAGGGACCGTAAAGTTATCTACGACTATCACTGCATTGAGTTTGACACCCCTGCCCTCGGCAACAGGCTGGAAACCCTGAGTGAGGATCCTCCCTTTCTCAGACATTCTCCTTTGCAACCACACAAATGTCTACGCTTTTGCCTCTGTTTATCCACATTAGACCACAACAGTTGCATTCTAGTGAAGTAGTGTCCTCTTCTGGTTAAAATGATTGGGCACTAGACAAGGGGTCCATACACCCCACACACAAATCCACGTTGCCTTTAGATCCTAGAACAGCCTAGGGTCCTCAAACTACACCATATAAGCTTTTTCTGACATCTATAGCCAGTTCCTTACGGTTACAGCATGTATGGTGCATGAATATGCATACCGTCAGGTGAGGCAGTTCAGCTCACCAGTAGCCACAGTGATGGTGGCACGTCAGTTCCCTTCACTTTAGATGAGTAAACAGCAGAACTGCTGACACTAACCACTAACTCGTATTGCATCGTATTGAACGGGTCCCAGGCCAGGTACAAGAAAAGAAAAAGAGAAAAGAAGAGGCAAATTAGGCTTGTTGGTGAAACTGGCTGCCTTTTTTCATGAATAACTTAATTTAACTCTTTCGTTTCTGTAGCTGAGGAACTGTTGTCTTATGAAAGTTAAATTCTGATTAGCAGTTCTTTGTGCTGCCTGTGTTGCTGTTATTAAAGGATGAGCTGATGCAGGTACGTGACTCAGGTGATGTCGATATATTCAGAAAGCCACCAAGGCATGAGGCTCCTCAGTCAATATTTAATCAAGAAGAACAGCACTGGCAGCACGTGAACATTTCATAGAGCACATTAAGAGTGATTCAAGAGGCCCAGCAGATTAAAGTGGATAAACAGGAGGACGGAGGGAGTCGATCATCTGGCACTGCCACAGTACGTGATGGGATAACGGCTTCACAGCACGAGGAAAAAATGAATGAAGCACATCTAGCTGTCACCACTGAATGTTTTTAGATACAAAAGTGACATGGATGAGATATCTGCTCTTTTGTCTTAAAAGAATGAATCATTAATGCTTTTGGTGACACCTGCTCTTTTATCAGCTCAGATATTTTTATATCAAAGAAGGAAAAGTATTTAAAAACGCTCTCCTCCACATCCAGCTGTCATTTCCGAGCTCCAGGTGCTGAATAATTACAGAAATTAAAGAAAAGTTCTATTTAATAGCTATAGGTGACTTCAGTAATAAGTTGAATTTCCGTTCAGGAGTTTGAGTCGAACAGATTTCTTCTTTGGTTCAGACAGCAGGCGCACCTGAGAAGAAGAATCAGCTGCTAATTAGCAAACGCTGCAGGAAGAAATACATAAGTACTATTGGAATAAGACAACCTTTAACGGTGCACGGAAGAGCTGTGAACGTGCTGTCTGTTGAGAAAACAGAGGAGCGGGACTTCGTGCCTGATGTGTCACGGCGCCTCAGAAGTTGGCAGATGCTTGAGGAACACGGCTCTGACCTGAGGAGTTATTCTTGTTCCTTTCCACGTGCGCGGAGTGAACTCAGTGGTCAGTTTACGAACCACGAAAGTCCAACGGCGGATTCTACATTCATGAGCGACCTTGTGAACACTCCCTTGGATAAAACAAATGGTTTAAGAAAACATCTTTTTCTCATTTTGTTTGACTACATTGGAGCTGCATCATCTCATTGTTGTTTCTCCACGGAGATAAAAGAGTGGCGTGATGCTGGCTGCTGTCTGCTGGCTGGGACTTCATGGACAGTGCAGTTTCAAAGGATAAAAAAAAACAAAGTCATTCTAACATTTCCTTTGACTTTCATGACTTTCCCGGTGGCATGAAGCCAACATATTCAGTGAATTTCATGCTGCTTCATTACATTTGTGGACATAACTGTATTTTTTGCATCTGTGGCCTGCAACACTTTCCAAAAAATTGGTATGGTCACATTGAAGTGCTTTTATGAAGGAAAAACAAATAGGAAGAACAAGCTGTGTAAATCAGATGATGCCAAAAGATGAGTCTGACGCTTCTGGCCGACACTGCCTTCATGTTCTGGGATTATCGATGCTGTCCGTCGGCGATCTGCCAGCCCTTGTCCTTGGATGCAATCTGTTCGTCCAAAGCACAGGCAGAGAGGTGAATTATTTCACAGTGGAAGACACCGATTTATAAGATTTTTCTTCACTGTCCACATTGTCTGCTCAAAACAATCCACTATCGCAACTTGATTAGCTGACACATGTGTTGAAGTGGGAAAAGCTCAGGCGTGCAGGCGACACATAGGCGACCCGCAGGCGACGCGCAGGGGAGGCAGGCGACACTTAGGGGAGGCAGGCGACACTTAGGGGAGGCAGGCGACACTTAGGGGAGGCAGGCGACACTTAGGGGAGGCAGGCGACACTTAGGCGAGGCAGGCGACACAGGCGACACAGGCGACACAGGCGAGGCAGGCGACACATAGGGGAGGCAGGCGACACAGGCGAGGCAGGCGACACAGGCGAGGCAGGCGACACATAGGGGAGGCAGGCGACACAGGCGAGGCAGGCGACACAGGCGACACAGGCGACACAGGCGACACTTAGGGGAGGCAGGCGACACAGGCGACACAGGCGACACAGGCGAGGCAGGCAACACATAGGCGACCCGCAGGTGACGCGCAGGGGAGGCAGGCGACACTTAGGGGAGGCAGGCAACACATAGGCGACCCGCAGGTGACGCGCAGGGGAGGCAGGCGACACAGGCGAGGCAGGCAACACATAGGCGACCCGCAGGCGACTCGCAGGGGAGGCAGGCAACACTTAGGGGAGGCAGGCAACACATAGGCGACCCGCAGGCGACACTTAGGGGAGGCAGGCGACGCGCAGGTGACGCGCAGGTGACGCGCAGGTGACGCGCAGGGGAGGCAGGCAATAAGAAATAATAAACTTTATATATTTAAAACAAAAGTTCTGCCATAATTAGATGTCCAAAAACAGAACTGAAGAAAGACGTTGAAGGCTGGAAGAGAACAAGTGAAAAAGAGCCAAACTCATTAATTTGTTGCTGTGAAAAAAGTTCAGGAAGCCAACAAACTACACGATGAGGCAGACTTTGCAAAATAAGACAAAAAAAATGTACACCAAAATATAAATAAAAACAAAAACATGGAAATCCAAATGAGAAGCAAACAAATTTAAAAATAGAGCACAACGCCTCTCAGGCCTCGCCAGAGGCAGGGAAAGATTTAGGATCATAGAAGTTCTTACTTGTACAAAGTTGGGTTTCAGAAATAATCACCGATAACTTTCTTTCTGTTTCTTGATTAGTGTCAACAAATCCAAAAACGATGCTGCTGTTAATCGCACGAGTTAAGGTGTGAAACGGTAAAGGTGCTGTAAAGCATCCTGCTGACAAACTACATCTGCTGCCTCCTCTTTCACACTCACAGAGATGAAGCCCTCCCTCCCCTCCTCATCAAGGAGAAGTGATGAGCTTCATTTTCATGAAAAATAAAACTTAACATGGGAGAAGCTTGCACAGACTTGTCAGGGTATGCATGTGGAGCTTGGTGTTAATTGGCAGCAGAACAATCATGAAGAATTCATGCAGATTTAACAGTTGATTACTCGTGTTTAATTAAAGATGCTGCATTTCTGCTGTTTGCATGTTTAAACAGCAACATCACTAACACCAACTGATTACTGAGAGTCCCAACATGCAGCGACGTTCAAGCCAACAGCTGCTTTTAAACGATCACACACAAACCCTCCTCTGGACCAGTTGCCTTCCTCACAGCCGTTCAGCCGTTCATCATCAAGTTGAACATCTGATATATCACAGCTGATACTCACCTCCAAACTGAAGCTGCACTCACAGACATAATTATCAGAATCAGATCAGTTACAGTTATGAGTTCATGAACATCCCCATCATCATGACAGCGATCTATGTGGGAGAAATGTAATTAAAGAGCCAAGTTGGAGAACAAAGAGGGCCTACTGCACTGTTAGGCAACTTTTAGCATATTAAAGAGCAGCTAATGGTCCAATCAGAAGCAATGAATGGGAAGCCAACAGCTGGGTCGAGAAAGGTGCCCCTTTTTAGTCTTCAGTGTCAGTAGAGCCAACATGAAGTTGTTTTTATGTTTACTTGTGTTTCACAGATTTTCTAACTGCAGAAACCTAAATGACGGGAATATAATCCCATATATTATAATCAAAATCAGTGCAAACAACTTTGGACTCCTGTCCCGGTTGTCTCTTGCAACATCTGCATATTGCCAACGATTATTTCACACATCAAAGATGAAACTGGCTCACAGAGCCACAGTGGCAGAGGCGATTAAGACACTCAATAAAGTAATTAAGAGAAAATGACTGTGACCGAATCAGAAACCTATCAAGAGCAATGTGAGACGGCGTCGTTAAAGCGACTGAACCTCAGTGCTTGACAATAATTCTTTTGTGCTGCTTAAGCAAAAGTAGTGTGTAAAGTCAGATGCATGTCTCTACTACTTCCACTGCCAGCCCAGATCCAAATCCCATCTACCTAACAACATTAACACCATGTAAGAGATGAGATCCATCTATCTGGCCTTGCTGGCAGTCCTAATCCACATGGTTGCTATAGCAGTCTGTGCACTTACAAGTCATGTAAACAAACCAAACTGAACGGCGGTAAACTGGCTTTGCTGCTGCAAATTTTATAACACGTTTCAAGAAAGCATTGGAGACAGAGGACGCCGCGGTGTTCTGCTTTGAATCCTGCTTTACATGGCTGTTGCTGCCAGTACGAAGCGTCCAGGGAGCTTGTCTTGTAGCACATAAACAGTCTCGGTCATCTAATGGAGATTCACCCATCATCTCTGTCACTGTCGTAGATGCTGCATGTGATTCATTACATGCACACACAGACACAACCATCACACTGAGTGGCATCTCTGACAATCTGGTTGGACTCACTGCGCAGGTGGAACTAGAGTCACGTGACATCTGACATCACACAGGAGTTCGTTGAAGTCTAAACTTCAGATAAGCTCAGTGCAACGGACCTGTCGGCAGGAGCGACGATGTGTCTCAGGTATCCTGAGAGAACGGCCAATGTGGGTTTTTGTTTTTCTTCTTTCAGTTGTGTAAATCCAAATCAAAACAGAGCTTTTGTCTGCTTTTAATTCAGATACCAAAGTGTGATCCACAAGAACAGCAAAGGTAAATGATATTAACAAGGCTTTTACCTACCTACTTGTTTAGTTGCAGTCGTTATGCAGCAACACTGCCTTTGCCTTGTAGAAGTTAACTAGCTCACACTAGCTATTAGTTTTTCCTACCTTAGCACCAACGTGCTCAATCTCATTAATGGCAGTCTAGTTAAACGGATTGTACCCTCAGGTTTTAAGCATGTGGTAGTAACACCACTGATTAAGAAGCCTGGCTCAGATTCCTCCGCACTTTCAGATTTTAGGCCCATCTCTAAGCTCCCGTTCCTTTCTAAGGTTCTTGAGAAAATTGTTTCCTACCAGTTGATAACTTTTTTAGAAGAGTACAACATTCTTGAGGCGTTCCATTGTGGATTTTAAAACCGTGCTACAGAGCTGTTGAGGGTTTTTAATGACATTCTTTTAGCCACAGTTGCTGGTCACTGTGCTGTTTTGGTTTTATTGGATTTAACAGCAGCCTTGGATACAGTCAACCATCAGATCCTCCTGTCTTACCTGGACAGCTGGGTGGGCATTCAGGGGGTCACATTAAGCTGATTCAAATCCAACTAACTGAGAGGAGATTTTTCGTCCATCTGGGGCTGCAGAGTCTTCCAGAGCACCTCTCACATGCAAAGTGCCTCAGGGTTCTATTCACGGCCCTCTTCTTTATTCATTATATTTGCTTCCGCTTGGATGAGTTCTCCAAAAACATGGAATTTCATTCCACTTTTATGCTGATTACAGCCAAATTTATATTCTGCTGAAGCATGAAAAAGCTCACTCTGCTAAGCAATTGCTAGAGTGCATTGATGAAATGAAGGCATGGATGTCATTTAATTTTTTACACTTTAATCAAGATAAGACTGAGGACATGTTATTTGGGCCTAGTGATGCCACTAAGGTGCATGTCGACTTGGGCTTCGAAAGCAAACATGTGAAACAGCAAGCCTGGCTTTAAAAGTGGACATCAACCGTACCATTAATACTCATATTAGTTCGGTGGTCAAGTCCAGCTTTTTACACTCACGAAACCGCTTAGTCTTTTCTTTCTGACGTCGCTTTGAGATTTTAATCCATGCTTTTATCGCAACACGTTTAGATTATTGTAATGCACTTTACATTGGAGTTACCCAGAAATCACTTGTGTGACTGCAGTTACTTTAAAACGCTGCTGCCAACTTTTAATTGGTGCAAGAAAATGAGAGCATATTAGCCAATTTTAGCAACACTTCATTGGCTCCCAGTTCGTTTATGCATTGATTTTGAAATTATTATATTTCTTTATAAATGTCTCTGTGGTCTCTGTCTGACCTGCTTCAGTCGTTCACTCCTTCACGCTCCCTCGGGCGGCGCTTTCTTTCAGTCGCAGGCTCAAAATTGTGGAACCGCTACCTTCACATATCAGGCAAACTGATTCATGTCCCGTTTTTAAATTCCCCCTTAAAACATACTTATACATATTTGGCTTTCAAATCAGTTTGATATCTTAGTTTTAGTGTTTTATCATATTGTTTTATGCTTTTATGTTTACATTTATTTGACATGTTTTTAATTTTTGATGTTTTTCTCTGAACCCATGTTTGTATTCAGCACTTTGATCAACTGTGTTGTTTTTAAAGTGCTTTATAAATGAAGCTGCGTTGAATTGAGTTGAGTAGTGAATGTTGATTTACAAGCATGGTGAGTTGACCTCAGTTTATGGACTACAACTCCAGATCTAACTGTAGATCTGACATTATGTAGTGCTACAGCTTTAGATCTTCTGCCGCAGAACTTCACATCCAGTGTTGAACAGCAAGAAGCAGATCTACAGTTGATTTGAGTGAAAGCATATTTATTTGACCCTACAGTGGATGAACTATTGATTGTGACAACTCTCAGGTTCCTCTCACTTGGATCTGTAAACCCCCCAAACCAACACAACTGTGTACATAAGCCTCCGTGACATATTTCAGTCCCATTTGATTGCTCATCAATAAACAGGTGATTATTCTGTGTCCAAGACGTGTCTAAAACATCTTAGGAAAAGGTTTTTACTCAGTCACTATAATAAAACTGTAAACTTCGAGTTTAGAGATGAAAGGTCTGAAAAGCTTTTAAACAAGTGAAAAAAGCTAAATAAATAAATAAATAAATGAGTAAATGTTTTCAGTGGAGGTACAATATAGAAAAGCAACATATTCTTTGTTTTTCTGTTCTTTCACTTTTTGTTACAGCATTCATTGAAATGCGTTGAACTGAATTATTCAGTTCAAGTCCGATGAAATGAATCTGTTAAATTCCCTGTCTCTGACATATCAACTATGGTGATGATAAATCAGCCTTTGGCCCGCAGTGAGCTGAACAGGCTCCTGCAGACTTCGTGACCCAGCCAACTATTTAGTAGAATCGCTTCCACTATTGATCTGTTTTGATGAAGCGCAACATAAATTATGCAGAAAATGTTCAGCCATTAGTGTTTTGGTACCATTCAAGAAACAACTAGGTTTTACAGTAATATACCAATAAAAAAAGAAAGAAAATACTGCATGGCACAAAAGGCAATTAAACAAAGTCAAACCCCAGAAATCATCAATTATGATGAACCAGTGAACAGAGTTATTTCCTCATTATCTCACACAAACTGGAAGTTGCATATTTACAATTCATCTCACATTCAACACAAGATCAATAGATGTTTGATGGCAGCAACTGACAGTGTTCTTTAAAGCACTTCGTACCTTTGGCGAGAACGAGTTGTCCAGTCGTGAAGTTCCCTGCTGCTGCCGGTGACAAGAAATCTCATTTAAAAACTGATGACAAAGAAGAGGACAGCCGTTTTCTTACTGTGTTTTTATGTAACATCACTACTCTCCACAAACACATACACACATACAGTGGGGTTATTAACTGTTATATAAATGGATGATGAGTGCAGAAGAAGTAACAGCAGCAGCCGAGGGACTGAGGGAACATTATTGTGCTCCTCACATCACTGTTAGTAATTAAAGTCAATCACCACTTGAAGAGTTCTGAGCACTGAGAGCGCACAAACAAAGCTGTTGTTATCACGCCGGCATGTGATTGATTGAGTCAATAAGAGAAACACGGTGAGGCTTAGACCCGTAACACACACACACACACACACACACACACACACACACACACACACACACACACACACACACACACACACACACTTGTGTAAATTCATCGACCACAGCATCAGCTGAAGTGCAACATTCATTTCGTTAAGCTTATTTTTTGCGATGTGTTAGTATATTTGGACATAAAGCTCTCCTGGTGGATGATTCAACACAGCGTTGTATGTTTTCGTTGAAAATCCAGTCAATGGGCACTTGTATTGCTGTGGCTATTCCATGTAGAGGCCCAACCCAAAATGACTCTGAAGGCACACAGCAGAATATTAAATGAAGCAGAGAAGAGCCCCTGAGTAACAGCTGAAAGCATGAAGATATCACTGGACCGTTTCATCATATTGAACATCTCTGTTTGAAGGCCTGTTTGGATGGGAATAGCTGTTCATGGAGAGGTGCAGTGAAGTACTTTTATCACAGTACATTTGTAATATTAATGTCCAATTTGCACAGAATAAGAAACATCAGTACAACTACCAGAAGTGGAAACGGTAACCCGATTTATGCTCCACTGTGTGCACTACACACAATACAAGTATACTTAAACAATTCATTACGTTAAAGCCATTCTGACTGGGTTCTGTTGGCATAGTGCACTTACCCAAAGCTAACACAAATTTCAACCTTCCTTTTGATCTGAATGGTTGTCGGTTGTGAAAAGACTTTTGGGTTGCCATAAAGACCGACTGCCTAAAAAGCCACTGAGTGCTTCTGGAAAAGCCACTTTTAAAGCGGATAAGATGGATGGTTTCAAAACATATTCATAGCTGGTGTATTCAACCCCAGGATAAGTATTTTTGAATCAAGGCAACCAGACTTCCTTCTCTTGGTTCTTGAAGACATGTTACCTTCAGTCCAGGTAGCTTCTTCTGTTTCAAGCGACTCGTGGGAAGTTTCAAACCTTTAGTGTTGGATTCGCATGCAGACCACTGACCCTCCTGTCAGTCCTGCAGACCATTAGAGGCTTTTCTCCGCTGTGTACCTGGTTTTGGTCCCACTGTTCAAAGTGTGGATAGTGGTGAAACAGCTGGGTGGAAGATTGAAAGGTGCCCTCTAAGTGCTGGATCTGGGGAACCCGAGGACACCTCTTTTATTTATTGCAGTTTTTTCACATTTGACACAGTTTATTTTACTACTCTTTTAACTTTGCCTTCTCTATCCAAAATGTGGACATCATTGTTTCAAAAGTCTGTCCATTTACCATGAGATGCAGGTGGACTCGTGAATTTTGGCGGGATGGGCTGCTCTCCTGTGTTGGTCCATGCGTTTGTGGAGTTCTTGTTCAGTTTCTCTAATATTAAGGCGTGTGCACTTCAGCCGCACTGGACTATGAAGCTGCTCACATTCT
Organism: Xenentodon cancila; assembly: GCA_014839995.1. Lineage (NCBI taxonomy): Eukaryota > Metazoa > Chordata > Actinopteri > Beloniformes > Belonidae > Xenentodon > Xenentodon cancila. Next base: position 2,070,480 of record CM026205.1, read on the forward strand.
ACTCGGGTGTTTGCTCTCTGGGTGGACCAGTTTTGCCTGAGGGTGGTGTTAGGCTTGAAGTGGACCAGTATGTTGTGTTTGGAAAAGAGCCTTCTACGATTCTCAACACTCCTGCTACATATGTGATAAAAACAATTTGAGCTTTTCTTTTCTTCTTCATTTAGTGCAGATTTCTTCTGAGCTGACAAAGTCAACAATTCAGAGGGTCTCTGAAGAGATTTCAACCGTGTACAGGGGGAGGTTCATCGTAGAGGTCAAATATTTTTTGACACCGCTCTTCCTTTTTCTAGGTGGGATTGCTGCTGTGAAATACATTTTTACATGAGCAGAATACCACCAGAAAGTTCCTTTCTGTGTACACTACTTCACGATAAAAGGTATTTGCATTCTTTGTTCATTTTTTTTAATATATGGTTAGTTTCGCCTTCCAGGATATGAAAGCATTTTTATTTCCTGAGGTTAACGTTATGTTAGTTTCTTTCATCTTACAGTGTTCAGAGGGTCTACGTAGTTTGTACGAGTCAAGTTGATGGGGGTCTGCATCAGAGCTGAAAACGCTTTCAGTAACCGTGGAACTGAGGGAAGGCTGCTGCGTGAGGACGACCAGCAGAAGGTCCTAATGGTGACAGCATATGTCAGAGTTAATCTGATTTGGGTGATTGACTGGACAGAGAAGTGATGGATGGATGAAACACAGAGAAAAAGGAACAACCCCACAGGGAGGGAAGGTATTATGAATGGACTGATGGATTAGAGGATGAGGGGATGACATGGAAGGATGGATGAGGGTGGTTATACATGTAAGGGGTTAGATAGATTGTGCTTCTCTGGTTTGCAGAGTGATAAAGTGTAATTTGGGTCAGTCCCGCTGAGAAGATCACACACACACACACACACACACACACACACACACACACACACACACACACACACACACACACACACACACACACACACACACACTCAGAAAGAGAAGGTAAAATGTTTGTTGCTACATTTTTCATCTAAAAAGATTCACTAAACAAAGGGACGTGAAACTGATATCCAGACAGAGAAGAGAAGAGGATTTGTTGTTAAAATCCGTCTGTCTTTACAGGAGCTGAGCTTAGTGACCCGCACATTTTTATTCTTTTCGTGTATGTTAAATTCATTCCTATCCCATGCCTCTTCTCCTTCTTTACACACATTTTTTTTTAAATCATGATCATCCAGTCTCTGTACCCCTTAGCAGGAATCAGCAGCTGTGTGTAATGGACGGACTTCATCCAGTCAGGACTATAACCGGACAGTGTACCAGCTGGTCAATACTTTTACACATCCAGTTGACCTGTTCCCACTCATCTATACATCAGTTGTGACATCACATAACTAAAACCTTACAAATATGAAACCTTACTGCTTTAACATTTAGCAGCAGAAAGAAAAGGAGCAGTCCTGTCAACAATTTAACAGAAGCACAGCAAAAGCACGGTTATTTAGGATATTTATTTTCAGGGGACTACCCAAACTATACATTTTCCTCATCTTGGATATTTTTGACCATAATCAACCCCTGAAAAGTAGCTGGTGCTGCAGACTTACTGCTTTACAAAACTTATTTGTTGCTCTTCTTTTCTGTTGAAGCATTCAAGAAGAAAGGATCATCTTCAGATAGGGGAACGCCATGATGCCTTGTTAAAAAACTCTGGGGGAGGAATATTGCACCTTTGGTGGGAATACTGTGAATGCACAGCTGGACAGTGGGGACAGAATAAAGAGGGGATCAGTGGTGCGTCTGTATGCTTGGGGGTCAGTCCTTTGAATGCTTAGATGAAGTTTGTCGTCTCAAATGCTTTTGTTGTTGTTCCAGTTTATGAGAATGTCATCATGCTTCTTTGATTTCATGGGACTATTAACTCTGGAAGCTGGAGGATGGAGGCTGGAGGATGGAGGATGGAGGATGGAGGCTGGAGGCTGGAGGATGGAGGCTGGAGGCTGGAGGCTTGAGGATGGAGGATGGAGGATGGAGGATGGAGGATGGAGGATGGAGGATGGAGGCTGGAAGATGGAGGATGGAGGCTGGAGGATGGAGGCTGGAGGCTGGAGGATGGAGGCTGGAGGATGGAGGATGGAGGATGGAGGCTGGAGGATGTAGGCTGGAGGATGGAGGATGGAGGATGGAGGCTGGAGGATGGAGGCTGGAGGATGGAGGCTGGAAGATGGAGGATGGAGGCTGGAGGATGGAGGCTGGAGGATGGAGGCTGGAGGATGGAGGCATGATGCTTAGTGATTTTCCTTTTTTTTCTCATTATTAAATGCTGATGAATTCATGACCTACAGAACATAACATAAATAATAAGTGCTGAGTTTATGATGCATTAATTAATAATGAATTAAAAAAAAAAGATGATTAACAAATCAATAAGCCTAAATGTCATTATTGTTAATAATAATATTAATATTATAACTCAGCATCAAAAATAACTTAAAATGAGAATAACAAAAAAGACTTTATTTGCTGGCTTCATAATGTTTAAACAATATTTATCTAACGTGGCTGTTGTGCTAGAGCCCCTGACTACCCGTCACTCTCGACCTCTGACCCTGAACAAACCAAGCAGCTGGATTAATCAGCCCCCCGGCAGGCACATGAGGCGTTAATCCACCTTTAATCCACCACTTTAGATACCGCCACACTTTTTTCTTTCCCTGCGACATGCCTATTCTGCTGTAATGGCCATCACGGGATTAAGTGGGAGCATTAAGCTTCTTCTCGGTGTCAGAACACTGCCGTTAGCGTGAACAACAGCAAGTTAAGACCTCAGCAGGGAAAACAGGCATTTAGATTAAAAAAAACGACAGGACAGGAAAACAGACAGTGTTTACAGCTGAGATGAGGGCTGAGGTGGGGGTTAAGGTACAAGGCATAATCTTGCAACAACAATATGGCTCACACAATTAAAACTGTAACGTCTGTCAATATTCGTACAAAGACAGATAGTAGCCGTCATGTCAATTTAATCCCTGATAAACCTGCCTGTGTTAATCCTTTATTTACTGCCGTTCACTGCCACCATGTCTAATGCACAGCACATTGGGCTGCATGAACATTTTCTTCTTTGGCTTCTAAAATCTCAATTAAAAAGTGTTTACTTTTTATTTTTTGTTTTTTTGTTTTACCCCTCCACCCTCTTACATGCTCTACCAGGTCCAGAACAGCTACACAACAAAGAAAACTGCACCTAAACCAAAGTATAAATTCCCTGTAGTGATCTTTAATGCCAATATGTACAAAAGGCCCCGTTAAAACTCCCACCACTCCACAAACGTCTCTTCTGGTATAACATGTAGCATTTCAGAGAGACACCGTCTCCAGTCATGTTTCTGACCTGCTTCTACTTAACCTAATTAGTTTTCAGATGCTCCTTCAGTTGTTTTTGATTGTTCTAAATTTTGTGCTCGTCTTGCAAACATCAAGTTCAAAATAAACTACTTTTTCGATGAAATTAACAAAAAAAAAAGTCTGAAGGATCTCCTGGAGCTGTCTGAAGGATCTCCTGTAGCCGTCTGAAGGATCTCCTGTAGCCGTCTGAAGGATCTCCTGTAGCTGTCTGAAGGATCTCCTGTAGCCGTCTGAAGGATCTCCTGTAGCTGTCTGAAGGATCTGCTGTAGCTGTCTGAAGGATCTCCTGTAGCCATCTGAAGGATCTCCTGTAGCAGTCTGAAGGATCTCCTGTAGCCATCTGAAGGATCTCCTGTAGCTGTCTGAAGGATCTCCGGTAGCCATTTGAAGGATCTCCTGTAGCGATCTAAAGGATCTCCTGTAGCAGTCTAAAAGATCTGCTGTAGCTGTCTGAAGGATCTACTGTAGCAGTCTGAAGGATCTCCTGTAGCCATCTGAAGGATCTCCTGTAGCAGTCTAAAGGATCTGCTGTAGCTGTCTGAAGGATCATGTGTAGCCGTCTGAAGGATCTCCTGTAGCTGTCTGAAGGATCTTCTGTAGCCGTCTGAAGGATCTCCTGTAGCTGTCTGAAGGATCTCCTGTAGCCGTCTGAAGGATCTCCTGTAGCTGTCTGAAGGATCATGTGTAGCCATTTGAAGGATCTCCTGTAGCCATCTGAAGGATCTCCTGTAGCTGTCTGAAGGATCTCCGGTAACCGTTTGAAGGATCTTCTGTAGCTGTCTGAAGGATCTCCTGTTGCCATCTGAAGGATCTCCTGTAGCTGTCTGAAGGATCTCCGGTAACCGTTTGAAGGATCTCCTGTAGCGGTCTGAAGGATCTCCTGTAGCGGTATGAAGGATCTCCTGTTGTCGTTTGAAGGATCTTCTGTAGCCGTCTGAAAGATCTTCTGCAGCCATCTGAAGGATCTCCTGTAGCCGTCTGACAGACTTATCGATGATATACAACATCTTGCAAATGCTAACGGGCCTAAGCTTCCTCAAGAAGTAACGTCTGCTCCGTCCTTTCTTGTAAACAGCATCAGTGTTGTAGCTCCAGTTTAGTCTGCTGTCCAGGTGGACACTGACGTATTTATAGTTCTTCTTCCTCCACTTTGTCTTCCATGATGGAAAAACTATTCCACTTACATCTATGTTTATTGGTTTTTGTGGTAACTTTTAAAATGTAAAGGAAGTAAGTGAGATAAAACTGTCCACTTTGAAGTTCTCAGAGGTGCGATATTGAAGTTCAAGATTGCTCCCACAGCACTGATGAAGACTAAAAAGCAGGGAACGAGTATTTTTTTGTAGATTTCATCCAGTTTATGTTATTATGTTATCATGCTTCTTTGATGTCTATCATCTTGCATCCAATTTTTTAGATCAGTAGTCATTTTTGCCTGATTCCCTTTTGGACAGTAAAAATCCTATTGGATACACTTTAGGTACCCAAATGACCAAATGAAGAGTCCATCTGGTCATGTCATTATAAAACCCTCTGCACATCTTTTGACCCTCGAGAAATTGCTCTCTACTTTGATACAATTTCAACGAAACAGCAGATGAATAAATTGCATATCATCAGTGATTGATCTATCCAGAGAGAGCAAGACTATGACTATGGACGTCGTGGTTGCGATGCTATTTAGACGAGCCACACCTCAGAGCACCATAGGGTTTAAAGGGTTAACTGCATTTCCTGATATTTGAGTTTTATGTAATGGTAATAAGCTCTACTTGACTTTTCTGTTTAGTAGCTTGCTTGATATGGCCTGGTATCAGTTGCAGATGACAGATTAAATCACATAAAGCATGATACATTCTACACATGCAACACACCAAGCTCAGCTTGAAACATATAAAGACCATGTTGATCTAAAAATATATATCATTTTAACGCCTAGTGACTAACTGAACACATGGAAAAGATGAGAATGTGATGTACCAAGCTACTAAGAAACATCTGTACAAACAAGGAATCTTTGCTGAATTTCTTTTGTTTTATTGTTTGGCACCTGAAAATCTAAATGGCAAACTTATGTCTAAATATTCAAAAACATCTATTTTGGAAAGTTCATTTGAACACCTCTCAAAAATCTTCTAAAACCGTAGGAGAAATCTGACTTGGTGAATCAAATTGTGGGTTGTTACAGAACAGGTTTCTAAAGTCTAGAGTGATTTGCCAGGTAGAGATGATTAATTCAGTTTTCTTTGTCGTCACTTATTAAGAAGAAGGAACATAAGAAACTGGATAAGTACCCAGCGTTGAAGGAAGAGATGGAGAAGATCTGGACAGTGAAGCCGGCAGTGGTGCCAGTAATAGTTGGAACACTTGGAGCTTTGTCCTCCATTATATATATATATATATATATATATATATATATATATATATATATATATATATATAGATATATATATATATATATATATATATATATATATATATATATATATATATATATATATATATATATACACACACACACACACACACACATACAAGACAGTGTAGTTGTCACAAGGTTGGAAAAACGATTTGCAGCAATATACGTTTGATTCAGTCATAATTCCTAGACGCAGAACAGTCTGCCTCTGATTGCCACAGATTATGTAATAGATTGTTAAACCACAGATTCTAGGTGGCCATTGCAATAGCTAAGAAATAGCTATGTTTAAAGCTTTCACGTGGATTGGTGGCATATAATCACTCATGCTGCATCTCCTACACATCCACACATCCAGGCATCATTTCAGTGTGAACAACCAGCTAGTTGCTTCTACATGTTACAAGACTCAGTCGAGTTGATTTGTGTAGCACATGAACAAGAAACTTCAAAGTGTGTTACATAACGAAGAATTCAGAATTGCAGACAGACAGACATGAGTTAAAAAGAATAAAACAAATGACTTTGTGAGAGAAATGCAGCAATAAATTAAACATTTTCAACCTTGATTTAAAGCACCTGAGTGTTTCAGCAGCCCTGATGCATTGTGGGAGTTTGTTCTGAGGTAAGGAGCATAAAAGCTGAGCGCTGCCTTAAAAAATAAAAACCTAAAACAGTTTTAAAAGTCAGGCTTTTTTTTTATTTTTTTCAAAATGTTTGAAAGCAGTGAAAAAGGGGTTTGGTTTATAATAATAATAATAATAATAATAATAATAATAATAATAATAATAATAATAATAATAATAATAATAATAATAATGGGTGGGTCTTTCTGTGTGGAGTTTGCATGTTCTCCCCGTGCTTGCGTGGGTTCCCTCCGGGTACTCCGGCTTCCTCCCACAGTCTAAATGCATGCAGGTTAATTGATCGTTCTAAATTGCCCGTAGGTGTGAGTGTGCATGATTGTTGTATGTGGCCCTGCGGTGGACCGGCGACCTGTCCAGGTGGACCTGTCCAAGTGGACCCCTGCCTCTCGCCTACTATGCGTCGGGATAGGCTCCGACTGACCGCCATGACCCTGAAAAGGAGTAAGGGGGTGTAGATAATGGATGGATTGATAATAATAATAACAAAACATTTTATTTAAAGGTGGCCTTTAAGGTACCCAAGGTCATCGTACAAGACGACACAACGATCACACAGAGCGATGCCACATAAAACAGCAAAACAATAAAACAACAACAAAAAAGTATAAAGAATAAGCACTTTTAAAAAGATGTGTCTTCAGAAGGAATTTGTTGCACTAAGTCTGATTTCAGATTATTCTTTGGGTTGGTATTAATGTGTTTTACTGTATGCTCAACTAAGCCACTATGGATATTACCGTAACCACTGGCATTTCTTATTTACCATCACAGGAAGAGCAGTAACTGTTGTTCCTAAAGAAGCTAATGAGGGTCTTAATAACCAAGAAAACAAACTGGAAGCAGAAATAAACTGTCACAACTGCCCCATTAACTGAAAAAAGTAAAATTATTCCAAAAGTTTCCTATTTGAAGTTCTTCAGGGAATTGTTGCACTTGCTCTTCAATGCTTTTACTTAATTTGTGAGTTTGTGTTTCAGAGAATAGAATAACTTTTAATCAGCCTCATCATAAAGCAACCAGAAGTCAACCAAAAGTCAGTCCCAAGGTTTTCTCTTAATGACCAGAGCTAGCAAATCTGAGGTCAGATCTCATAACGGTTGCTGTCCTCGACGAGGAGCCATTAAACAGGTAAACCTTTAAATTGGATGAACTCGGACAGAAACTGGCAACCAGTCTGTCTTCCAGTTCCTCTGCAGTCAATTCCCAGACTCCTCTGCTGCTCTCAGTGAGCATTAATATGACAGCTACTTTGAAATTAGGCAGCGGATTAAATTAGGGCTTTAAAATCCTTTTCGAGTCGCTCATTCAGACGTGAAAAGATTAAGGGGCGACGATGAAAAGGGATTCTAGTTAAAACCTACATTATCACAGACCTCGGCGCCCAGACAAAAAAAAAGTGCAGTGAATTTGAAGCCGTTTGAGAATCTGTGAAAATGATTTCTTTGTGGACGAGTGAATGAAGCAGTGCAGGGACCAAGCGGCCTTCTCATTTTTCATCAGCCTTGCAAATGGCCAGATTTTGTGCAGCCAACACATTTACATTTGTGACAAAAAAGACTCATGGGTACAGGAGACAAACAGCAGGTGAAGTTATTCACCTCAAGGTAATATTTACTAAGACCAGAGTGGAGAGAAAGGAAACGTATTCAGGACAAAAAAAGATTGATGATGGATGAAACAAACAAACAGAGACCTCAATTAAAAAAGAAATGGAAACATCTCATTTCCCTTTGTGCAGATTGGATTTATATTGCCAGAGTTTGTTGCCTGGTTACCTCTCATTGCCCTCGCTCGTTTCCAAATGTTGATTAGTTTCCAGACAAAACATGAATCGATGGCAGTGGGTTCGCTGGGCCTGATTGTTTCCGGGGGAAAAAGGAGAGCATGGTCCTCCCCAGAGTGGAAATGTCCATCTGCTCAAAGGAAGTGGCCCCGAACTGAGACGTGATTTCCATCTGAAACACGCACGTGAAGGTGTTCAACGATATAGGTTGGCTTTGGTGGGCGCGTGTCGGGGGGTAAACAATTTACTTGCAGTTCTCAATAAAGACCACTGTAAACACGGACTTGAGAGTACATAATCGTCCTGCATTTATTATCTCTTTAGATGTTGTATATTGTGTGTTATATACTATATCACATTTCAAGGTTAGTGTAGGTAGATATATTTATGCATGAATGTAAAATACATACACGCACATAAATGTGCTTAAATATATATACATACATATAAACATTATTTCACATATAATATGAATATATATATCACTTACAAATATATATAGAGATCAGTCTACGCATATAAATAATATATACACACACTTACACACACTTACAACGACATCCTTTTTGTGGCACTGACTTGTGCTCGGTTATGAATCTATGTCTGGGTTCTCTTTTGGGATTAGTGGAAGCCAAAACTAATTAAAGCAAATTAAATGTTTGTTCAAATGTAACAAGATCTAAAAATTACAGTCACTGTGTTCATTAACATAAAAGCTCATTTAACTCATATAACTCTTTTTGTGTACGTGTGTGTGTGTATGTGTGCGTGTGTGTGTGTATGTGTGTGTTGTGTGGATTCAATTTAATTCAATTTTATTTATATAGCGTCTATTACAACACAAGTTGTCTCCAGCATCTTTCCAGAGACCAGAACATGACCCTGATCAATTATTACATAAACAACGACAGGTAAAAACTTCCCTAGTGGAAGAAAAACCTTAAACCAAACAGTGGCAAGAAAAACTCCCCTTTAAGAGGGAAAAAACCTGGACCAGGACCTGGATCATAATGGGGGACCCTCCTGCTGAAGACCAGCTGGGGAGACAGAGACACATCCGTCATCAGCAGAACTATATATATACTATATATATATATACTATATATATATATATATATATATATATATATATATATATATATATATATATATATATATATATATAGTCATAATAAACCTTTCATTAATACCATTTATGACAACACAAGCCAAGGCAGCAACAGATGCATTTGTCATGTTTTGACATGTGGATTTGAGTGTTTGTACAGAAACCATCATGGACCACCGGCACATCCTGGAAAAGGTTTTTGGTTGAAAGACAGGGCACTTTGCCAGGCATCACATCTCCGGTCAAGGTGGACTTGTCCTTTGAGGTTGTTAAAGTTATCTCTCCTCCCCTCTCTAGGAAAAGCCACACTAAGCTCATAAAACCACCAAAGACAATGACCAAAATAGGATGGGTTGAAATCTTAAGAATCTTAAGAATATTGTTTTCAAGAAAGAGGGAAGAAGAGAAATGAGGCAGCAGGAGGATAAAGGGACAATATGACAGTGGTCTGGTGTTTTGTTTTTTATGGAGAACAGAGTTAAAATTAAAAGATATAAGTTTAAATTTGGCAGCTAGTTTGTTTACCACAATCATTTTGTTTTTGCTACTAAAACTGGCAGTGAAACACAAATCATTTAGCTTTAAACTTATAATGAATCAGAGCTTCTTCATATTTTTAAGTTATGGAACAAACCAGCCAACAGAAAAAAAGCCTCTCGTTTTTTTTTGTATTGCTGTATTTTTGAGACTTATAAAAAGCTTTTGTTGTCTGAAAGTAGAAACTCCGGGTCTTTCTCTAACAGAAAGACCTGGACCAGAGGGCTGAGGGCGTTTAATGCAAAAACCCCAGACATGCAGTGGTCTCCGGGAAGAAATAAATAAATCAAATCATGAAGTATCCCAACAATCTGTTTACATTGTTTCTATTATGTGACAGGTTGTCCTTTTTGTTCTTGTTTTAACTCCATTAGCAAAATCAAGGTGAGTTTTAAGTAATCTGTAAAAACAAAACAAAACAAAAAAACAAGCTGGAAGAAGTACAGGTCAACTTAGCTAATAATAAACCTGATAGAAGAGGCATCACAGGTCGTTCCTTCCACTCCAGGAGTCATTTCTGCGAATTAACAGTCATCAGTGTCGGTGTCATTTATGCGGCTTGATAAAAAAGTAAAAACAATCAGCTGCTAAGTTTAACTTTTTAAATAAAACAAACCAGCAGGCTACTGCGCCAAGTGATGTATAACAAGCCAACGGGGTTTTTTATTCAATCCTTTAATTATATATAGCAAAGAAATAATTGCCTGTTATGGCACACTTTAAAAGTTTACTCCAGTCTTACATGGTTAGTTAAACAGTACATGGTGCAACTGTGAGGCAATAAAAATGGCATGAATCTCATTTTGTGCCCTTTTTCAAAATGATTTTGATTGGCGCATTAAAATAGATACAAAGCTTGTGCATGTAAATATTTAATGTTCATGTGGTGAGTTTTTCAATTTACTTCTCTGCATCTGAGTGAGGAATGTGTCATCCTTTATTATTTTCCAGATGTTTTTTAGTCCATTGAAAAACTATATTACATGCAGATATGCAGATATTTTTGGCAACACATAGAAATTACTCTAACTGAATTAAATGTATTAATCCCCAAAATGGATTTATATTGATGCAGAATAAAGAATAAATGAATAGAAACAAAATGATTTTGAACAAACTGGAAAGTTGGAAGTGTAACAGAGGAAGACAGAAGGCGCTTCGGCAAGAACTGAGCAGGTGACATCATATGCATCATCAGCAGGCAGCACAGGTGACCTCTCAGTGGACGGCAGACTCTCACAGGCAGCACAGGTGACCTCTCAGTGGACGGCAGACTCTCACAGGCAGCACAGGTGACCTCTCAGTGGACGGCAGACTCTCACAGGCAGCACAGGTGACCTCTCAGTGGACGGCAGACTCTCACAGGCAGCACAGGTGACCTCTCAGTGGACGGCAGACTCTCACAGGCAGCACAGGCGACCTCTCAGTGGACGGCAGACTCTCACAGGCAGCACAGGTGACCTCTCAGTGGACGGCAGACTCTCACAGGCAGCACAGGCGACCTCTCAGTGGACGGCAGACTCTCACAGGCAGCACAGGCGACCTCTCAGTGGACGGCAGACTCTCACAGGCAGCACAGGCGACCTCTCAGTGGACGGCAGACTCTCACAGGCAGCAGTTCCAGGGTGCAGAGACTCTCCTTCACAGTGACATGGCCAGGATTACAACATCTGCTCTTGACAAGCACAGCAGTCCCTCCTCCTTTCAGCTCGCTGCTCCATCTGCTGTCTCCGTCTCCTTGTATAACAGTTTGGTGGAGATGCGTTGGAGCCCAGAGTACTTACTCCTGCCGTCTGCAGGTGAAACATGCATGAAATTCTCAGGAACTACGACTTGTCTTCGTCAGTTCTCTAAGCGCTTCCATTTTATGTGCAAGTGATCTCACTTTCTCCATCACAATTCTGGGAAGAATTAGATTAAACTTCCTCTTCAGTGCTCTCCGATTTACCCCGGCTTCATCATTGTAGTGTATGTTCCTAAACCCATCTTGGTCTGGGCATGTCATGGGTAAATAAAGAGGCTTGGTCAGCTGCTCCCATTTGTGAACCGTCGTCATGGCCACTCATCATAACAGATCTTAAAAAGCATAAGATTTATCATCAGAAGTCCTTTAACACCACAACATCCTAACCAACAATCAAATGTTTTGTTTTCACTCTCTCTTTTTTTTAAGAATCTTGATAGAAATCTCAGTAAAAAATCTCAAGATGTTGCAAAGAAAGACACAGTTTGATCAGAGCAACCTCAACTGCAACAGGCTGCAATTACTGAGGCAGCGATAAAGAATTAGTGCTCTGTTAATATGTTCAATAATCAATGAGCTGTTAATATAGTGTTGTTTTAAATGAGGTAAATAGCAACAGTCAAAGATGACTAAAGCTGTTGGGGGTTTAGATTAAACTTCCAGGGGCTTCATATCCTGGTTTATTACTCGGACCTCTGCACTGAGAGAAGCTTTGATCTGTTTGTGTTAAATCTCTGGCTTTACCAGGAGCGGGGGGTCCACTCCTGGACTCCTCTTCTCCTGGACTGGAGAAGAATCAAAGGGCCTCAAGGATTGGGGGTAAATCCCAGTGGTCTTCAGCTGGACTCCACAAGGCTGCTCTGGCATGGGAGGAGAAGCTGTGTACATAGGGAGGGGGCCAAAGCCAAGAGCCCTGAGGCTGTGATCCTTCTAATGCTCCATCACTGTTTCACACTTATTTTAATATGATGATGAGGAAATGACTTTGCCAACCAGTTTGTGGAACCAAAAATGATTTGAGTTGCAACTGTGTTAATACTTTAACACAGTGTGTATTAACACAACTGTGTTAATACTTTAATTAATAGAAATGCAAATAAAAGCTCTGATTAGTGCAGTGTAATTCGGTGGACACCACTGGGTGGATGATTTGTACACAGCTGTGTAAAAGGTGAGTCTTCAACATACTGAATGAAAAATATATTTCTGAATCCTTATTAAACTTTTTTTGCACTTTTGTATTTCTTGGGCCAGATATTGCTGTCCAGATGACAAATATTACAGGGGTTTAACTTTAAACTCTTGAACATTGAATTTGTTGTAACGTGGGTTGTATTTTAATTAATAAACGTGTCTTTTTTTTCCCAGCATGTAACTGTCTTCGCCTTTACTTTCCCCTGGATTTTAACAAAGCCAACCTTTATTTCAGGAAAACAGTTTTAATTAGAAACTGTTTGAAATAACTATGCACAAGCAAAAAGAACATTTGAAAAAAAAAATAATGACACCAAGGTAAATTTTAAAAAATGGATTTTTTACCAGGAAGGTGAAAAATCCATTCCCCAGTCTTGCCTGGGCCTGAAACGGTACAACCTCACTACAATGACTGCGTCTTTACTGTGTTAAAAGGAACCACTTCTAGTCTTTATTGCTGTCTTGGGTCAGTTTGAACGCGCACGAAATGAAAATCACATTCCTACTAATGAACTTTTTTTTCTTTTATGACCTTTAAAGCAACTTTGGTGGGAGGTTTAACTATGTTTGTGTTTTGTCGGACTCATCATCTGGTAAATTAATTTGTTTAAAATGAATTACTGATTTATAATTGATTTAAAAAAAAGAGAAAAACTATTGTGGTAGATACAAGGCGGCCAATGTCATGGCAAATTATAATGTTTTCCCAACAAAATACTGTCTTTTACCGTTTTCTTTAAAACAAGTCAAACCATGCAGGAAGCCTTATTGTTGAAACTTTTAGACGACGATAAACGTTTGGTCCTAGACATTTGTGTACACGTGTGTGTTACACTTGTTTTGCGTTACGTTTGAGTTAACATCCAGGGCTGGACATGGATGGCTGATGGTTGAAATAAAAGGTCCAGCGGCAGGAAGTAGAGCCACCGTTTTAAGTTTGTTCTTCCTTTTTATCAAATTGTGAAAAAATTGTCATACTAAAAAAAGTCTGTCCATTACCAAGACAAACAGAACTAAATTGTCCAGGTAACAGAGAACATTTCCCACCTACAGTGTAGAAATGAAAATAGCTCTCCAAAGTCAAAGTCAATGTTTCAGTGCAGTTCATTACAACGCAACTGCAGGTTGACTCTTAGTCTCTGTGCATGAAATTCAAAGCATGGTTCACCAACTACAGCAAGTGTCTGCCTACTACTCTGGGATCAATGGTGGAGAAGCTGCATCTGACTATTATTGCTCTTTTTTTCTCTCAGGACAGGAGCAGATCAATAAATCAGCAGATCAGTGCTTCCTAATCGCTTTCCTTATGTGAGACAGACATTGGAAATGACACAGAAACATCAGGAGAAATGCCAAGTTGACATTTGCCAGATAAAAAATAATTCCCCTGACAGGAAGGATATCCTATTGAAGTATGTAAACATGTGGAGACAGACTTATTTATTGACCCATGAACAGTGTGATCCCCAGGTGATTTAGAGACACAGACTCTGACTGAATTACGAGGCTGTTAAAGTAAACTGCATTATGTGGGACTGACAGGGAGAATGTGCAGGGATAAACATCAGTACCTCCGTGCTGCTGAAGGTAAACTCCAAACCACGAGCTGTCGATGTTTGGAAATCGGAGCAAAAGAAAACAAAACCTACGAGTGACGAGGAGTTTAACTTCTGTACCATCGATGCAGTGTTTATTCGAATACGTTTTGGGGCTTATTGATTACAATTACTATTCGTTTTCACTAACACAGATTTCAACTTTTAATATGCTGGATAATGAAGAAAGTACATAATTGATAAATATCAGCATTTTAAAAAGTAGCTGTAAATGCTGAGAAGAGCTGCCATAAACGAAGCAATGATTAAACTGACTTCACAAATGCTTAAAAAGAAAGAACTAAAATATGATGCTCAAAAAGGCATGCACGTATTTGTGCTGGCCGACACTAGTTAGGCATGAAAAAAAATCACTCCTTTATTGCTGATTGACATGTGTCTTTTTTTCTTTTTCTTTATATATATATTCCATGACCCATTGCATGACTTTGAGATTCACGAATTTCAAGTGAAGATTGAAGACTGGTAGGTTGGGAAGAAAGGACCTGCAGCGGATCATTAAGACTGCAGAAAAGATCATCAGCGGCCACCTTCCACCCCTGGATCACATCTACTCTGCCCGGCTGAGAAGCAGAGCTGAAAAGCTCAGGTCTGACTGTGATCACCCTGGACAATGCTTCTTTGACTCAGTCCCCTCTGGCAGACTCGGGGTCACAAGAAAAAGAACTGAAAAACTGAAAAACAGCTTCTTCAACAGGGCTGTGAAATCTCTAATCCAAACCAGAACTGTCAACATTACACCATAAATACATTCTATTTATCTTATACTCATATGCACCTTATGTTTAAATACTAACTTCAACACTTGCCTTTTTACCATATATGCGTATATAAGAACAACATTGTATATCTATGCACTCATACATGATTCCTCCCGCTCTCCCGAAGTGATGTTTTATACACTATGTAAAGGAATGCTGGTAAACAAGGAATGCTGTCAACAAAGATTTTGTTGTATAGCAATGTACAATGACAAAAAAAAGAATATATGGTTGTTAAAGGTTCTAATTTATCTTTTCATAATTCTTACCAGGTATCCATCCAGTGATTTAAAATTCTATAAAAATGCTTGTTTCAATTTCAATTAAATTTTATTTATATAGCATCTAATACAATACATGTAGTCTCTAGGATATTTCCAGTAACTAAGAACATGATCTCCAAGTTTATTACATAAACGAGGGCAGGTAAAAACTCCCCTAGTAGATTAAAAAAAAAACAATCTTAAACTAAAGCGTTGCAAGAAATGAAACTCCCCTTTAAGAGGGAAGAAACCTGATCAACCTGGATCATAAGAGGGGACCCACCTGCCGAAGACCAGTCGGGTAGAACAGGAAAAGGGAGATAGGAAAGAGAGGATGAAGAACAGAGGGAGGAGACAGATATATTATCAAATGCAGGAAAGACAAGATATATTAGTGTTAATTATTCGTTAACTGGTAACTGTAACTATAGACAGCAAAAACTGTGGTGGTCAGAGGGTGGAACTCACTAGCAGAACAAATCAGAGCCGGGCCAGCAACAGAGTCAAACGACCGGGCCCTTTAAACCCAAATAATAAAGCTCATGATAACATAATTTTACAACATACACATGCCCACAACAGCAGGGCTTACAAGCTTCTGCACCACGGAGAGACACGATGTCATCAAGCAGACATGAATCAAAACCAGCCAAGAGAGAAACAAATTCAAAGCAGTCCGACAGAACGCCTGACCCTTATCTGACGGACTTCTACAGACCATCTGACCCTTATCTGACGGACTTCTACAGACCATCTGACCCTTATCTGACGGACCTCTACAGACCTACTGACCCTTATCTGACGGACTTCTACAGACCATCTGACCCTTATCTGACGGACTTCTACAGACCATCTGACCCTTATCTGACGGACTTCTACAGACCGTCTGACCCGTATCTGACGGACTTCTACAGACCTACTGACCCTTATCTGACAGACTTCTACAGACCATCTGACCCTTATCTGACGGACTTCTACAGACCTACTGACCCTTATCTGACAGACTTCTACAGACCATCTGACCCTTATCTGACGGACTTCTACAGACCATCTGACCCTTATCTGACGGACTTCTACAGACCATCTGACCCGTATCTGACGGACTTCTACAGACCATCTGACCCGTATCTGACGGACTTCTACAGACCATCTGACCCGTATCTGACGGACTTCTACAGATCTACTGACCCTTATCTGACGGACTTCTACAGACCATCTGACCCTTATCTGACAGACTTCTACAGACCATCTGACCCTTATCTGACAGACTTCTACAGACCATCTGACCCTTATCTGACGGACTTCTACAGACCATCTGACCCGTATCTGACGGACTTCTACAGATCATCTGACCCTTATCTGACGGACTTCTACAGACCATCTGACCCTTATCTGACGGACTTCTACAGACCATCTGACCCTTATCTGACGGACTTCTACAGACCTACTGACCCTTATCTGACGGACTTCTACAGACCATCTGACCTTTATCTGACGGACTTCTACAGACCATCTGACCCCTATCTGATGGACTTCTACAGACCATCTGACCACTATCTGATGGACTTCTACAGACCATCTGACCCCTATCTGATGGACTTCTACAGACCATCTGACCACTATGTGAAGGACTTCTACAGACCATCTGACCCCTATCTGACGGACTTCTACAGACCATCTGACCTCTATCTGAAGGACTTCCACAGACCATCTGACCCTTATCTGACGGACTTCTACAGATCTACTGACCCCTATCTGACGGACTTCTATAGACCATCTGACCCCTATCTGACGGACTTCTACAGACCATCTGACAACTATCTGAAGGAGTTCTACAGACCATCTGACAACTATCTGAAGGAGTCCTACAGACCTACTGACCCCTATCTGAAGGACTTATACAGACCTACTGACCCTTATCTGAAGGACTTCTACAGATCTACTGACCCCTATCTGACGGACTTCTACAGACCATCTAACCCCTATCTGAAGGACTTCCACAGACCTACTGACCCTTATCTGAAGGACTTCTACAGATCTACTGACCCCTATCTGACGGACTTCTACAGACCATCTAACCCCTATTTGAAGGACTTCCACAGACCATCTGACCCTTATCTGACGGACTTCTACAGATCTACTGACCCCTATCTGAAGGACTTCTATAGACCATCTGACCCCTATCTGAAGGATTTCAACAGACCATCTGACAACTATCTGAAGGAGTCCTACAGACCTACTGACCCCTATCAGAAGAACCTCTACAGACCATCTGACCTCTATCTGAAGGACTTATACAGACCATCTGACCCCTATCTGATGGACTTCTACAGACCATCTGACCACTATGTGAAGGACTTCTACAGACCATCTGACCCCTATCTGACGGACTTCTACAGACCATCTGACCTCTATCTGAAGCACTTCTACAGACCATCTGACCTCTATATGAAGGACTTCTACAGATCTACTGACCCCTATCAGAAGAACCTCTACAGACCATCTGACCCCTATCTGAAGGACTTATACAGACCATCTGACCCCTATCTGAAAGACTTCTACAGATCTACTGACCACTATCTGAAGCACTTCTACAGACCATCTGACCTCTATATGAAGGACTTCTACTGATCTACTGACCCCTATCTGAAGGACAAAAGACAAGCCCTGCGTCATAACCCTGACTGTGCTGATGGTTTTGGCGGGCCTGAATTACTGCTCTCTCTGTTCTTTTTTTTTGTTTTTGCTTTGTCGCTTCTTTTCATGCTTCTATAAAGTACCACTTATGTTAACTTAGTTCGTGAAAATGCTCCACCTTGTTTGCTGAGAAGTGACTGATGATGACAATGGTGGTTGATTGGTGACAAAGTTTTATCCAAAATACACTTGGAGACAATATCGGTGAGCCACTTGTAGATTTGCGGGTCACCAAATTAAATGTGAGAGTGAAATAAAGCGGGTCAAGCAGTACAACATTTTATTCGATATTTTACACCTACTACATCACTAAAGTCAGTTTTGTAAAGATTTCAGCAACCATGACTCAATCTGATTGGGGCAGCCTATATAACTCCTGTCTAAATCTGCAGGATAGGAGCATATTTATACCCCCCTCCATCCCATAAGCCATCCCATAATAATAATAAACATTGCTTTATGATTATTATGTGGGTTGTGCCATCAATACAATTACAAAAATCCCAGAATCCTCAGTTGAGCAGGTGAGAGGATTTCCTCCACAAGCAAAGATACATTGCATGGTGGTGTGCTCCTATTTGAAGTGCATGAAAAGCAAGAACTGTTATACATCTGCATGCACCATTAAAATATGTCGACGTGTGGACACTTGAGCAGACCCATTTGTGTGACTGTAGCTCCAAACAACCGACAGAATTGAAAGTTCTGTTTCATCCTGTGGCCTCTGTTACAGATCAGAAAGCATCTGAATTTGTGTCCTTATTCAAATGGTGGTGGAGGGACTTGAGAGCAGACTTTTTTTGATCATTTCCCAGGAACAGCAACACTCATGGCCGCTTATGCGAGACTCATTTTAGATGTCCCTGCAGTTTCTAACCAAGCACAGCTTCTTTTGTGTCCAACTGCAATATTAAAAAGAGTGCATTTAAACTGTCCTTGTCCCCAGCATCTGTGTGCAAACAGGGATCATTATTAACTCTTTGTGTAGGTGTTTTAATCAAATTTTTCTCGGCTGTTTCCATTTCTCTTTGTGGTAATGAAAAATGAAGAATGTGTAATTACCTGAAGCCAGCACACTTAAAGTTAGCTGCACAGAAATCCTGCAGTAATGAGAAAGAGGTAAGAAGCTTCCAGACAAAAGCTCTGCTATTCCTCTCACCACACTTCAACGGCTAACGACAGACACTAACACAGCAGCACTTCACTGCTGCTCAGCCACACCCTCAACCTCTCGAGAGGAGAAGACAAAGAAAAAAAAAAGAAAAATTCCATTGAAAAACACTTAAATGCCTAAGATGAATAAATATAGAGAGCAGTGGACACTTCAACATGCTTTTTTTAATTAATGTTGTGAGAAATACTTTGCTGGAGCCTGTAGGAGTGGTTCCTCATCACCCTACCACAGGTAGATATGATTAAGTTTCCACTCCAAAATATATATATAAATAAAAACAGACAATCATTTATTGTACATCCCATATGCCCTTTTTTCATTCACTATAGAAAATAGAAAAACACTTCAAAATGTTCATGAAAATTATTAGTTCATTTAGAATTTCATAGCAGCAACAGGTCTCAAAAATGTTAGGACACAGGCAACAAGAGGCTGGAAAAGGAATCAGAATAATAATCCACTGCATATAATGGCAAAGACTTTGAATGTGTCAACATTTACATAGCAGGCATCTATCCAGTGACAGTGATTCAGTTGCAATGGTTTTTAACATAACATTTCATTACTTATGGGAAGTTTTGTCTTGTTCTTATGTTTTCCCATCTGTATCGACAACAAAACCATCCCAAAGCAAGTTTGGACTCCATTCCTTCAACTTATCACTTACAGCAGGATGTCACACATTAGCACCAATGAAAGTAGCTCACGTAGCTACTGTGGACATGTTGGAGCACAGGCAATTTAGAGCCCAAAGGAAATAATAATTGAAGAGAAAACAAGAGTAACCAAGCAAGAGATCAGTCAAGAGAAATTCTTAGACAGTGTAGTAAAAGTGCAATATTTATGTCGATATTAAGGCTGAATGAATGATGGGCAGGGATAACCTGTACCTCAGTCTTAGCCTAGTTAAACTGGAGATGGGCATCCTTCATTCATGCAGAGATGTCAGAGAGGCAAGCTGCGAGTTGTGCGGAGATTGTGGGGGTCCTATGGTGGGAATGACAGGTAGAGTTGTGCATCATCTGCATAACAGTGATATGGGAAACAGCGTGAGCTAATAATCTGGTGCAGAGAGGGGGTGTAAATAGGAAACAGAACGGGCCCAAGTATTAAGCCTTGGGGCATTGAAGAGCTGATAAAATGAAGATGTATTTCTTTGCCATGACTCTTTAAAAGATTGCTCAGTAAGGTAGGATCAGAACCAAGAATGTGCAGGGCGTGGGACGCACAGCTTTGAGTAAAGATGTTATGGTTAACTGTTCGAAGGCAGGAAATAGATCAGGAAGGATAAGACTGACCCACTGCTCTTGTTGCTCTTAGGGCTTCTGTCATAGACATCAGAGCTGCTTCAGTCGAATGGCCCTCTTTGAAACCAGACTGGTTTATATCAAGATGGTTTTTTTAACAATGGCATGACTGTAACTTGAGGGGAGATGGCACATGAGGAAGGGTCTATTATGCCTGTGACTGCTGGCATAACTGTTAGAGCTATGGTTTGGAGGAAGTATGTCCAGTGGACAGGCAGTAGGACAGCTACCAGTGAGTACTTTAGATATCTCACACTTAGTGAGCGGGCACAATGAAGAAAGAGTATCACTGCCGAATGGGAGAGTGAGGGGGAGCGCATTGTAGGACTGCTGTGTGTGATCTATTCACAAGTCTTGCAATCATCAGTAGGAATTAGGGCCCTTAACCGGGGACAGGCTGGGACCCAACCCAATTCCCACTGATGTCACAGGTACTAGTGGTGGCTACCTTTCCCGTTAAACTGTCAGCTGAGAGATTTGAGACGGGTAGAGGAAGGTAACTAGCAAGTTGAATAGAACATAATTTCTGAATCTCTCTGATGCAGCTGATCTTGTCATTGTAATAAGCAACAGCAGTAGCGAATGAGGCAAGGAGGGACTTTGAAACCAGCAGGATTGAGAGGTTTTTTGCCATTTCTCTTCTGCAGTTTGAGAGTGTTGCCTAACGGATGGTATCAGCCAGCCATGGCTGACGATACCATCCGTTAGGCCATACAGGTTTGGTGGATAGAGGTCGCAGACTTTCCAGGCAGGAGCCCAGTGGAGAGCTGAGAGTTTCTGTAGAAGCACTGACCTTAACCAACAATAATGTGTCAATAGGAGGCAAAGTGGCGGCAGCCACCGAGGCGAAGTGAATGGGGGACAGGTTACGAAGGTTGTGGTGGAATGAGACTACTGGTGGTGCTACCAGGGTGGTCCAAGAAGAAAAGTGAATGAAATAGTCGGAGATGTGTCATGGTGTGACCAGCATGCAATCAGCTTTGTAGTTTCCAGCTTTTAAATCCTCTCTTAAAACGCATTTATTCTCCTTGGGTTTTAATTCACTTTGAGGCAACGGTTTAAGTTATTGAATCTTATGTCATTATAGTTCTAGGTAGGCTGACCCGCTCCTGTTTATGTTAAATTTTTGTCTTTTATTCCTTTGCCTTTTTATCCAGCTGAGGTGTTGACTTTATTCTTTTAAACTGCAATTTGTTTCTCCGTTTATGAGTTTTTTTTCCCTCTCCTTTCTTTCTTTTTAATTCTCTTGGTGTTAAGCACTTTGGCCAACTGTGTTGTTTTATAAAGTCCTTTATAAATAAAATGGAATTTAGTTGAGTAGTGAAAATCAATTTCAGCAAGCAAGTTCAAGGCCAAATGAACTCAGGAAACTTCTTAGCATAAGGTTTGTCTAAGTGGATGTTTGTCTAAGTGGATGTTTGTCTAAGTGAATGTCTAAGACAGTAATATCCAACTTATCAGCAAAGTCACCCGGTGGTGGTTTCTTATTTGTTCCTGTTTGTGCCCTGTCTTCACGTCTGTAAATGTTGGTTCTCGCCTGTATACAGTGTACATTTTTTTAAATTTATTTTAATTATTTGATCATGTAATTTATTGTATTTTTTTTACTAAAACTAGACAAAGCCTGCCGAATCACATTCCTTGCAAATAAACTTGATTCTGATTCCGTATGGATAAAAGGCACAACCAGCTCAAAGGGAGCAAGTAAATCCAGAGAGATGATGCATAAAGGCATAAGGCATAAAAAAACGGAGAAATACCGAACTGTAAAACCCTCCTTCTACCTTGACGCCGTCTCCACACCCAATCAGGCCTCCGAAATCCGGGGAGGGGCCGCCTGGATTGGCCCTGTTAAGCACTGGAAGCGACCGTGGGGAACCATCTAGCCTGACTTGGCCTCAGTAAGCTCAGCTTTGGCTCAATAGTGGGAACGTGGCAAATGTCACTCACCACTCCACATTTGATTTTTGACTGCAAGAGAGTATCATTCTTATTAAAAAGACCAAGTTATAAAGGAAGCAAATGATCTTTATATTTACCTGCAGTCATATAAACTAAACTTCTCATTGAAATTAAAAACTCTTTATATTTCATTCACTTTTTAGCTATCAGCTATGTATACTCTCTCTCACACACACACACACATGCGCACACATGCGCTGCTGTGTCCGTTTGGCTGTAAAGGATTACAGCGGTGTAGCAGTAATTAGTTGTGGCATAATGAACATTTGGCCCTGTGGCAAGGAATAATTAAGCGGCACTTTGCAGTGATCGGTAACGAGGTGACAAGGCCAGAAAACCTCCCGAGTTCACCAACACTCCCATTTAACAGGATTCATTACACTGCAGAACTTGTTTCCCTGCACACAGTAAATGAATAATGTATTCATGCATATACTATGTGTAAATAATTCAGCTCTGCTATGTGTCATTTACAGCATGCATGCATCTCTAAAACTGAACAGTCAGGGTCATTAGTGTCAAAAAGTAGTGTTTGTTATTTTAGTTTATTAAGTGCTACCTGGTGAGCAGGCAGCAGCAACATTCAAAGTCATTTGGAAGTTTGTGTCATAGTGGCTGTTTTCATCTCAGCGGCAGGGACACACATGGATAACTGGTAGCCAGATTAGAGTGCCGACAATGACGTGAGTCTCAGTAGCTGGTTTGAAATTAGTCTTGAGTTGCTGTCACGGCAACAAGTTGTTGTCTTTTGTCATTTTGAGATACAAAAAGCTCACCATCCTGAACGCAGTGAGAGATTGTTCATATTTATAATGCCAATTAAAAATAAACTTTCTGCCTGATTCTCCCCTTTGGTCGCACATAGTTGTGCCGGCTCCAGTTTCCCTATGCTGATGGAGTTTGGATAGAGGAGGGGGGCACTGGCTGGTATTCAGGAAGGGACACACCAGCAGAGCTTCGGCCAGTGGACACTTGCAGGTTTTTAAGCACGGCGGCAGGCTGCTGAGTGGCTAGTGGCCCAATTTAAGTGACAAACTTTGAACTGGGCCGGTCCAGGAGTCTCTGCCCTCTGACCGCTGCGATTGAAAACCTGCCGATGTTTTGCTTGTTTGTTTTTCTCGCCTGAATGTGACATCTGACAGCAGCGTAACATTTGTTAGGGGCATGACATGCGACAATGGCGTAACATCTGACAGCGGTATAACATTACACCTTTCCATAATGTCAATTTACACCACCCTCATTTCACCCATTACAGCTCCGTGACGGCCTATCAAGCCGGTACAGCCGCATAACGAAATGTTATACCGTTCTACCTCCTGTGTCATTCACAAAGCGCAGTAGGGCAGAAAACGAGGCTACTGGGGCAGAACGGATGCTGTGTGAATCAGGCTTGTGACTTGGCGGATAGAGCAAATCACTGTCCAACCCTGGACAAAGTTTAAATTGGCACAGAGGAACTTTACACGGGGCCTCCTGTGGGTGTGTAGGTTAAATTTCATACTGTAGTTACTATATTTTTTATATTTTATGATTTTATATCCCAGTCTTCTGCTCATTCACGCTCTTGTTTTCTCTTCTCTGTCATGATCACCACCACAGCTCTGTTAGATACTTTCTTGGTTGTTAATGTTTGTCAGTGTGTAAAGAGATATGCAGCTGACGCAAGACACAACTGGAAAAAGAGTCCAGTTGCTTTAGGTGTTTTTCTCAATAGTAGTTATGGGAAACTAAGAGAGCTGGCGCATCTTAAAAAAAAAAAAACGTAATTTTTTTCCTTCAAATAACACAACCTGTTATTTTAACACTAAAAATAATCAAAAGACCAAAATGTAGCAGAGCTGGAGATGAGCAGAGCTAAAGATATTAAGATTTGATTTGAATGACAAGGATGGATGGGATTATGAACAAGCACCGCCGAGTAACAGCCAGGGCTAGATATTTTAGAGATAAGTAAGAGAGATGGAGATAGTTGAAGAGGAGGGATAGTAAATCAGCAGGTTCTGAAGCTGGAGCTGCCAGGCAGGACATAAAGGTGGAAGACCAAAGAAGAGATTTCTGCATGTGGTTAAAGAGGATATGCACGTTAGTGTGACAGAGGAAGATGCAGAAGACAGGATAAGATGGAACCGGGTGGTCAGCTGTGACAATCTTTCGAGGCAAAAGCCAGAAGAAGAAAAAGATTTCAACATTAAAAAAGCCTTTCTGCTATTTAAATGTGTTAAAAGTGCAGTGAAGAAGCATCTTAAAAGAGTAGAAAGAAAAAGCATGTGAACCTCTTGGACCTCACTGGTGTTTTCTTTTAATTTGCAATAAAAAGTGATCTGATCTTCATCCAAGATGCAAAAATATTCAAAATACTTTATTAATCCTGGAAGGGAAATTAATTAAGCACACAATGTGCTTATGGCGATAAGGCACATATAATTTCTTTATGTCTTTATTGAATACACCCATTAAATATTCACGGGGGTGAATGAAAAAGTAAATGAGCCAACAGACTAATGAGTTCAACAAAAGATATTCAAAGTCAGTAGTTTGTTATCTATTAAACTAAATTCAGTTGGATTTAAATAACATCTGTTTCATTACAAATGGTCTCTAGGTGCTTTTCCGAATCTCAGCGCCTGACCCCCAGCATCTGGAGTGCAATTGATGAAATCATTTTGGAGCTGTGGTATAGAGCTATTTTGATAAAATCACTGAAACATTTAAGGTTCGCTGTTTATAAGAAGCCTCAAAAAGGAAACCTCTGAAGACATCAACATTAGTTAATCTGTATAAAGGCTAGAAAGAGATACAAAGCCATCTTACATTTTTTTACACATTCTTTAGTACACAGTTCGACAAGCCATCTATAAATGGAGACGGCTCAGCAGTGGGGGTAGTTTCTGGAAGTGGGCATCCAGCCAAGAAGACTCCAACGGCAGAACGCAGAATCCTCAGTGAGTTACAGAAGATCCCATGACTAACAGCTAAAGGCTTGAAAACATCACTGGACCCGGCAAACATTTCTGTTCATGAGTGTACCATGGACAAGTAATTAAACCGGCAGGGTGCCCGTGGCAAGGCACCATGGACGAAGCTGCTGGTCTCTAAAATAAACACTGCTGCACACCTCAAGTTTGCCAAAGAGCATCTTGGCAATCTGCAACACCACTGGGAAAATGTTTTTTGGACTGATGTGATCAAAGTTGCATTGTTTGGGTAGAAAACTCAACACAATGTAAGGTAAAGAACAAGTGTACAAGCACCACAAAGGGATGCCTCTGGGTCAATAGGGGCAGCCTGTAAGTGTTATAAACTGAAGTTGTAGGCCTGATTTTAGAGGTAGAGTCAGTCTGACTGTTCAGACTAGATTTGGCTTCAGTGCAGTCTGTTTCCCAGCAGATTCTGTTATCTATGAGTCTTTGTGTTGCCCTGGAAAATGTGTCAAAATGGACTTGAAATAGTTTCATCACACAGCAGGACAATAATCCTCAATATACAGACGAGGCAGCCAAAGAGTTTTTCAGACCAAACGGTGGAATGTTCTGGAGCCTCCAAGACAGGGACATGACCCCAACGTATCAATCCAGAATACCGGACCAGGCCAAAAAATCCCATGAAATAAGCAGGAAGTCAGCATGGCTGCGTTCCAGGTCTGGCAGAACATCAGCGAGAAACCATGTGCACACTCTTATCCATGGATGACAGCGTGCACATGTAGTCACTATCTGCAGCACAAGGAACATTTTCAACTGATGGCCAGAGATTTCACAGCATCTATCTCATAATTTTCAAACTGATGCCTTTGCGGTTGCAGGATGGTGATGAAAGCACAAAGAGCAGAGGAGACTGATCAAAATCACAAAACTTTGATCAAACAAAATATAACAAAGCATACTTGCATCAGTCCCGCGTTTTCATGCTAAATGTTTTAGATTCAATATTTGTTGAATCTGCTTGAATCCTCGCATCAGTTTGTCAACACACACACACACACACACACACACACACACACACGCACGCACGCACGCACGCACGCACGCACGCACGCACGCACGCACGCACACACACACATCCACGCACACACACACGCACGCACGCACGCACGCACACCCACGCACACACACACACACACACATCCACGCACACACACACACACGCACGCACGCACACACACCCACGCACACACACACACACACACACATCCACGCACACACACACACACGCACGCACGCACACACACACACACCCACACCCACGCACACACACACACACACACACACACACACACACACGCACCCACACACCCACGCACACACATATATATATATATATATATATATATATATATATATAAATATATACATAAGATTAGAAGATTATTACATTATTAGATTATTAGATAATTCTTCAACTTTCATATTTATGCTAATTAAATACAGTCTTTCAATCATTCTAATTAATCCCTGTTTGAACCTTCTGCACAAGTGCAGTTTCCTATCCAGTGTCGGATTTTCATTTGTTCTCTCAGGATAAAGAAGCTTTTATGACTCGGTGCAGGATTAAATGACTCCCTCGTGATGGATATTTTTGTACTAAATTATGACTTTTCTATGTCTCTTATGTGCTCTACCCTCCTTGACACTGCACCGCACAACCAGTCAGACTGACTTTTGAATTATGTCAAAAAATACTGAAGATGAAAGGCTTCTTTGAAAGTAGCAGTAAAGGAAATCAAGTCCCTCTGCCAGCATTTGAAACAACGACAAGGCGCTGCCAGATCACAATTCGATCAAACAACAACATTTTTCACTGTTTTTGATTGTGATTAGGCCTTATTTTCTGACAGGGACTGGAGTAATTGTGAAATTAATGAGAATGGTTTGATTTCTTTTCTTTTTTTGTGTTTTTTTTCCTTTTAAATAATGAAAAGATGATGAAAAAACCCATGACTCTGGGAAGGAGCATTGCTGGGTGGGAAGAGGACTTCAAAAGGAATGATAAGCAAATGTAGCCGAGCTTTCGTTCTGAATTAAGTCAACCAGCCACTTTAATCAAATTGTTTCAGAGTAATCAAACTACAAACAGAAACAGGGAGAAGAAAGAAAAAGAGATTGATTTAAAGCCTGTAAGCCTCAACTAACATCACAGCTTCTCTCACAAACAGACAACCACTTCCTTCCGTTTATGGTAACTTTTATGTTTGGACTCTTTGATTTGAACACTAACCAATAATAATGTAAATTACAGCTGTACTTGGTGAGTGTACCGTCTTCCACTACCGGTGCTTACATTCTCAGTTTTAAAGAAAGAGACCTGAACCAAAGTTTAACAGGTTGTTACATTGGTTTTTTGTTTTTAGTTTTGTTTTTATTTATTGCTCCAGCACTGCACTGTTCAGTACGTCACTGAAGCTACAGTCAAACAGCAGCCTGAACCCCATTTTCAGGGAAATCTGTTCAGAATTCCTGACTGGATTCATCACACATTTCAAATGATCAGGTCCAATCTGCGTCCTAGCTGACGTTTCCCGATTACAGGATTGTTTTCTGTGCAACAAAAATGAGATGTAAGAAATAAAAGTGCATTATAGTGGATTCATTTCATTTAATTTCACAATGCGTTTTATCAGTTTTTGAATTGGATTAAAGTCTCCTGGTGAGATAGTTATATAGATTTGTGTGTCATCCTGTAGTTATGGTAACACATTTAGTTCTTTTTCATAATTAGAGCAAGTGGGAGCGTATAAATGTTAAACAAAAGAGGCTCCAGAATTGAACCTTGGGGAACTCTGCATGTTATTTTTAGTCCCTGTTTTTTCAATTCTAACCAGGCAAGTGCTGTGCCAAAAAGCCAAAAAGTCTCACGCAGTTCTTTAACCGCTAATCAAGATGTTGACTACACCACTGAGATCAAGTAATACCAAGACTAAGATGCCACTATTTGTATTGGAGCAGATGTCATTAAGGGTCCTAACTAAAGCCGTCTCAGGGCTGTGATGTGGCCAGAAATCGGAAAGAGGAGGTTTGATATAGGCCTGTAGCTGTTCACACCTGTGTGGCTTAATGACGCCAGTTTTTAGGCACTAAGGAAGGATACCTGACAGCAGAGACCTTTTTACAATGTCTAGACGATCTGAGGCCATACATTGTTCAACACTCCTAAAAAACCTTGTTGGCACAGTATCAAGGCGGGAAGTGGTGGGATTCAGGTGATGTATGATGTCATCCAGGTTCTTATGAGTGATTGGACAAAACTGTGTCATGGTTTTTCTCAGTGGACACAGAGGTGGCTCAAGTCTTGCATCTAGAATAGGAGCACTGACTGATTTTTCAGAATTTTGTCAGTGAAAAATGAGGCAAACTCGTTGCAGGCACGGTTGGGTAAAACCTGAGGGTCCACTGATGGGGGCTTTGTTAGCATGCCAACAGTAGAAAACAACGTGCATTATTGTTGTTTTTGTCAGTGATATCAGAAAAATATGATTTCCTAGCTGCCCTCATCTCTGTATTATATATGCTCAGTCTGATTTTAGTTGTCATAGCAAACCTGGAATTTAGTTTTCCTCTCTGGAAATCTCTGAGTGGAAGGAGTCACATTTGAAACCAGTGATTTGGTTTGTTACAATCTGGATTTGACTGGAATATTAGTGACTATTAAAAACCCAAATGTCAAACAAAGGCCAAAATCAGTGTTGGAAAAACCACAAAATGACCATAAACTGTGCAGGTTTAAGAAGGGTGCCAGAACATAATGTGGACAGTCTAAACAGATGACTGTTTTTTACAAAGATGGGAGGATTTCATACAGAGAGCGCTACTTGAGTTCCCTTCAGACATCACGCATAGAGAAACCAAAGGAGAAGTGCTGTAAACACAAGCCAAAGATCTGTCTGTGAAAAAGGCAATGTGATGGCTGAGCATTAGTCTACTTCCATTCGAGCCGGTTAACCGGAGAGCTGCCATTACTCATGTCCTAACAGCCTGTAATGGAATTTTCCTCAGATGAGCAAGAGGTTGTCAAGCCGCTCGCTGCAGATCAGAAAAGCAGCTCAGTGGACTGGAAGCCCTGAAGCAGGAGATGAGACAAGAGACAAAAGGAAAAACACAGACACACATACCAACAAAGCTTTTGTTACACAATAGTTTTTGGCGATAAAAGTGAATTTGTCTCGACTACATTTCTGGTTACCTCCACTACATGGGACAGGGCATTGTGTAGTATTTCCTCTTCTTTCCAATGACACTCCACTCTGGGAACTGAGGAGACCAGTTGTTGACAGGGGAATATTGTTCCATTCATGTCTCATATTAAATTTGAATGGCTCAATGGTTCTTGCCTTTCTTTGTCATGTTATTTTGTATTATGACACACAAAATGTTTTAAAATTGGTGAAAGTCTGGAACGTAGACGGGCCAGATCAGCAATGTTTAGATTGTCTTGCTGAAAAGATGCAACACTTTCCCTGACATTGGCTTTCCCTGGTGGGAGCACAAATTCCAGTTATAATGTTCTAAAACTCAGCTTAGTAAGAAGGACAACGTGTCTGTGGTGTCCACAAAGAATTTAACATTTTAAAGGGATCATTTTGAATTCATATTTTCCCCTTTCCCCTTAGGCCATGTGAAACAGTATTTTGGACCATGTTTAAACCATGTTCAAAATCAGCCTTAACCAGTGTTTCCCGTTGACATGGTCATGTGTGTTTTTAGGCAGTGCCTTCTGGAAGTTCTGCTTAGCCTAAGCTGTGACTGCCATTTACAAAATCGGATCTGTTTTTAATGCGCTGCTGTGTGAAAACTCAAAATCGTGAGTATATTATAACGATTTTTGGGCTTGTCCCATGCATGCTGAGATTTCTCCATTGTATTGGAATATTTTAATAATATTATGTACTGATGATATAATAGTCCACAACTTAAAGGCAGTTTTCTGCAGCACTGACCATCTTTACTTCTGACAGAATCTGCTACTCTAAGATAATTTTTTTTTCTAGACATTTTGGTGTCTGTAAATTCAAGATGCGCAAATATTTTTTCCACAAAATAGTAAACTGTCTTACTTTCAGCATGAAATATGAGAATTGAAAAATTGAAGTGAAGGTTTTTATTTCCATAATGACTACATTATTTTGGACGAGGTTTTTTAATGCTATAGCTATGTTTAGGTATTACATTTTTTCAACAAGAGTTAGACCTCCAAACTATTTGTAAAGATTAGAAAACCATCATTAAAACAGAAACACACTGAACACAACAATCATTTATAATTATTTAGGTCATTATCCAACTTGTGATGCATTAACATCAAAAACAAGCAAAGTATTTTTTTGAAGGTACTTCATAAACGTTAAAGACATTTTACATTTGATTAATAGCAGCAATGAGTGGTTTTACCACTTAAAGAAAATGCATTACTCTAGCTGCAGAGACAGGGGTCAGAGGTCAGCAGCAAGTCGCTGGCTCAGCAAAGTGATCAGTCTTTGCTTTGATCAAATGTTGCAACCTTTTGATCTCCAAGCAGAGTCAGGGTGACATCACATTCCTTCATTTGAAGAGCAGCCTCTTCATCATTGAAGCATCTCTTGGTGGCGAGCCGCCACCAATGTTACCTCTGCTCTCGGTTAACCCCGCACACTGCAACTGGATGACTCACAGCGGAGCCACCTGCTGTCAGTCAGACTCAGCGTGAGCCGATAATGAGGAAAAACACCCAAGAAATGTGGAAGACAAATTTGAGCACTCTTACAGAGTGCAGACGACAATTACAAATAAACAGGAGCTGCAAAAGTCTGGGGATTCACAGAAATGAGATGCAGACGTTGGATATTTTTAGTGAGATGTAGGAGTCCCATTCATTCCCTTGTAGATGGTGTTTGATTACATAAAGCTTCTCCAGTCAAATGCAAGATAAACTACTGTGGAATAATACATTTCTCACAAAGAAACTCATGGAGGAGCTACAACTCACAAAAAGTGTTCCAGTTTTTCAGGGTTTGGGTCAGTTTAGGATGAATTAAACCGAGGCACATTGAACCAAATCAATACTTTTTGAATTTGCCATTGTTCAGGTGTTTTGCACCTCTGTCAGTATATGTGTTGACGTATTACTTAATTTTTATTTATGAATCCAACACATAGTTTTCACACTTTTTGCCAATAAACTGTTTTGCTGTCTAAACAAAACCATCCCCCAATGAGAAAGAAATGTCACTAAGGCAAGAAACAAATGTAGAGTAAAAATGGCGTTCTCTTTCAAGCACATTATTATTCAAGCACAGTCCTGACTGTCCTCAACAGCTAAGAGGTTTCCAGATGACGTATTCCACCATCATCCCTCCGATCCTGTTCTGTGGACTGTCATCTGCTGGTCAGTGTTGTAATTTTGCCAGCAGTTTGTCAGTAATTGTTACTGTCTGCTAGAAAAAAGTCTCTAAATATGTCATATGCCAATTTGCACATTCATGATGTTGTCATGTTAAATTTGCATTCTGCTTTTTGAAAGCACTTTACATCTGAATCTGTGCTTACTTATAGTGAACATTTTCCATCCATCCATCCATCCATCCATCCATCCATCCATCCATCCATCCATCCATCCATCCATCCATCCATCCATCCATCCATCCATCCATCCATCCATCCATCCATCCATCCATCCATCCATCCATCCATCCATCCATCCATCTTCTGTCTCTCTTATTCCAGACCAAGATGCAGGAACAACAGCCTGAGCAAAGATGCCCAAACCTCCACCACCCCAGACACCTTTTCCAGCTGTTGGACACAATCACTTCTTATTTGTTCTGTCCCATGTTTTTGTTTAAGTGGGACGTTTCTAATGCACCTTGTCTGGAGTAATTTCAGGTGGCATCCAGAACAGATGCCTAAACTACCTGAAGCTGGCTCCTTTGGATGTAAAAGTGCAGCAGCTTTACTCTTGAAAAAGCTTGTTTATATCTCCATATTTTTATTTTTGTTGGTCAAATCACAAAATTAGTTTGAAATTGTCATTTAAGAAGTCCATTAAGAATCATTGTTAATCCATACTCACACCCAAACTATTCTGAGACCCTTGGTTTGCTTTGCCAAATTTTATAAATCATCTGACAAAATTTCCATCCAAAAGTTAAATGGTCCTTTGCAACTTGGCAGACAGGAGGCAACCATCCAGGAGGCAACAGAAGGCAAGATGGAGTCAAAGCTGATATTGTGTGTGGGTGAATTCCCTGAACTGCAAGACACAACATAGCAGTGATCCTTCCTGTCCCCTGAGGGCCACTATCTGAGAGCACAGCAACCCAGACTGGCACATTCAGGGCATTCTTCTTCTTTTCACTGGCAGAACGAATGCTTTTTTTAAGCACCAACCAATGCATCTCCTTCTTGGCATCTTAAACACTTTTTACAAAGCCTGCCAACAACAAAATGACAAGCTTGAAGTTTTGAAAAATATTCAGCATTTTGCTCCATATTCCTCATCTCTGGATGTTCCTCTAAACTCAGCAACAACCTTTTGGGGTTGTTCCTGAGTGCCAAAAATCGTCTCTGCTGGAATTTTGGCTAAAATTACATGTCAGGTGATAACTTAAAGAGAAAGCAAGAGGTGACAGAATGTCTCAAACATTTCCACATACAATTTACAGCCACCCAACTCATTTCAAAGACATCAACAGTATCCACATCTTGTGAGGGGAAAAGCTGCCCTATTTACTTGGGCACTAAAGGAATTAAATCATGTTTGTAATAAATGTCAATCATTGGAAGCATGTTTCCCATCCTGTAACACATCGAAAGTGTTTGCTGTGATAGACGGTGCTCTACTCCTCTTATTGACACTCCAGAATTGGGGAAAATGACAAGACTTTAAACTCTGGAAGAGAAAACAGGTTTGAAAAACATCCCCAAAATGTCCAAATTTAGAGAAGAAATGAGCTTTTTTACAGCCTAATTCAAAAAACATTTTGGTCTAAATCATGGATTCCACATCCATGACAACTCGACGGGGGGTGGGGAGGTTCAGTTTATATAACGCATTAAATTGATTTAAGTAAATATAAGTGACTGACAGCTGGCTCAGCCAATGGCGAGCTGTTATCCCTTCCTCCTCTGTAATTGTCATGCCGCCATGCTTAGCGAAGCAACCAGCCCTTTGTATTAACCCAGCGTCGGCTATATGCAACTTTCCTTTTTTGATTCCTACATTGAGTCAACCTGTTAAACGGTAGATTCTGCTGTAAATGTCTGACAGGTATTCTGCAGATATTTCAGGAGGGTTCAGCTAAAGAGCTGAAAGGCCCGGCAGCTTCTCCAGCAACGTGGCTGCGCAATGTGTGACGAAAATGAGCTTCAAAGCTGCTTTGAGAAACCAATGGGTCACATGACCGAATCCCTCATCCACTGTTTCATACAATCTATGGTCATGATGTGTGCCTAACCCAAATGTCATAAACTGGCTTTGACATTGTTTTGATCAGTATGTGAAGGCCAAAAATGGCTCAATATCCCACAGAAAATGCATATATGTGGTCCATGTCTGGTGTACATGTGGCTGAGTTTTGGCAACATCAAGGGCAACTAAAGATTTTAAAGCAGGGGACAAGGTGGACTAAAGGAAAGTACAGATATGGGCCATGTTGAGGCCAAAAAGGTTTGCTATACGAGTGAAGTGTTTTACTATTCAAAATGTGAGTTTTTTTTTATCTACAAACCTTAAACTTTTAGATTTAAACAAGAAAAATAGTTCCATGACCTCAGCAGTTTTTCTTCGCTTTGCTGTGTCATTATGCAACATTTCTGTATGTGGATGCTGCTGTGATCTGAAAGTAGTAATTATGATGACTGTTGAGGGCAGGGTTGATAAATGTGAATGTGAGGTGAAATGCACCTTAAAACCGCCTCCTCTTTTATTTGTAGGCACTTCCTATTGACAGCCTGCTGGGACTATGAATTGAAAGGGCATGATCTTTACTGAAGGCAGACTGGGGATTGTACAGATACTATTTTCAGAACCGCATAAAGCCAATTAGCACAGCAGCTAAGCTGGTGCACACTGGGAGCCCACGAATGCATGTGAATGTATGTGTGTGTGTGTGTTTGTGTGCATCTGTTTTATGCAAGCCGAGCCATATGTTCATATTCTGACTGTACATGGCGCTGCTTTGTGCTGTATGTCTCTCTGCAACCATGTGGAGGGTTAAAATTATCCTGGGCTCGTTAGCTTAAGCGTCCCTGGTGTCTGCTAATTAGCACATAATAGGACAGGCGCGTCCGCCACAGAGGGGCCTGTAATTTAAGAATAAAGTTCATTTTCCTGCCAGAGACATTCTTCACAGTCGTGACCGGCTGACTACAATTAGCCTTCTCTCCATTAGCATCCCTCGTCAACCGTGAACCATCAGTTATTGTTAGCTAACAGCGCCGTTATTCCTCCACCAGCAGCACAGGAGGGGCACGTCTCAGAGCTCCCGCTCCGAGATTAAACAAAATACTTTTTCCAGCTCATTTTGGTGCAATTAGTCATGTTCCACCACATCTTTAGCGCTGCTTTTCTTTTTCTATGAGAAAAACTGTGTTTTTTGGGAGGTTTACTACATGAAGGGACTTTAGGGGTGGCTCTGAGCAAAATCACAAATGTCACTTTGCTGAAGGTGTTAGGGTGTGAGCAGCAGCTGGAAATAGAAAGTGAAGGAATCACATTTATTCTGTGTGTAATTGCGGCCCTCATACTGAACGAGAGCAGCAGATAGACCACATTCAGCCATCTGGAGGTGCAGCTATCAGTTTCTGTAGAGAGAACAAATCAAATTCACAGAAGGGAATCTACATCTAATGAAGAAACACCAGCCTGCTTGATACTTCACTTTGTAGGAATCTGCAGTCCCTCCCCTTTTCTTTCAGTCACGACCCACAGCCATGACCATAGGAGAGGGTAATATTGTAGATCAGCCAATAAACAGAAACCTTTGCTCCTTGACTCAACCCTTTCTTCACCACAACAGACTGGCACAGAGTCCCCATTACTGCAGACGCCACACCAATCTGCTCCATTCTCGCCTCACTTATGAACAAGACCCTGAGATGCTTAGACTCCTCCTCTTGAGGCCACAGCTCGCCCCCTACCCGGAGGGGGCATTGCACCCTTTCCTGACTGAGAACCATGGTTTCATATGTGGAGGTGGAGATTCTCATCCCTCACACTTGTTTGCAAACTGCTCCAAGGAAAGCTGACAATTACAGTTTAATGCAGCCAAAAGGCTCACATATTCTGCAAAAAGCAGGAATCGAATCCTTTGGCCACCAAACCAGTCATTAATTCTGCATTATTCCTATTTTCTACAGAAATGTTGAGTCTATGCTTCATTCATTGAGTCAAATCATGCAGTTCTGGGATTTTAAAGTTAAAGATAAAGACGAGAAATTCCAGTAAAACAGCAGCATACAATGTAATTGAAATACAGGTTGAAAAAATAAAATACGTAAATAAGTATATATACACACATGTACTGTGTATATCTATAGATGTTAATAGATTTCCAGAGCTTTTCTCTCCTGCACACGTCTGTTAACAACCCACTGAGTTAACTGGACGGTAGTATGCACTGACGTGGATCACACGTAACGTTAGCTCTAGGAAAGTAGTTCTCAGCAAAACAAAAATGAAGTTTTCTTCTTTTTTTCTGGTCTAAACAAGAAAAATGATGGCCCAATCTCCCCCTACCTAAAAAAATGAAAATGTCAGAAGTTGTTGTTTGGGGGGAAACAACTAACAGTCATCAATAAGATCAGAGAAAAATATTACTTAACCAAGAATCTTGGCCTTTTAAGAACTAATATTTTTCAATATAATCCTTAAATGTATATATTTGAACAGTCAGGATATTGCTTTGAAAGGCTGAGTAAATTGTGTTGGACAACTGCATTTTCAAATGAGTAGAAATGTATTTACATTTACACAAAAATAAAATGGTTTAGTTCTACATACTGAGACCGGGATTTTTCCTATACTCACAAGGTTTATCCGCATTTTTCTTACTGTACTAAATATAAAACAGTCACAGTTAAACAGTCATGATTAAATTCCCTCCTGTATTGAACTTTGCTTCAATTTGTTTTCACTAATCGACAGCTGGTATTTAAAAATCTGCAAAAACTATAAACTAATGACAGGAGATGGAGAGACCTGTTCATGTCGCCAGACAGCCAATCGATCAGCGAGCCGGGGAGTCTCACTCGCCCTGGCCCCACCCACTCTAACCTTTCCTGCCACTGGTGGAGAGCTCCATCAATCAAAATGAGTGACAGCTGCAGCAGCCGCTCATTCTGCTGATCGATAGCATGGATTGTCTCCTCTCAGACACATTATTATGACATCTGATGGTCAGATGGTTAATATTCTTCAATATGAGATGGACATTTGGTGAAGAGAGTAGAGGTGGAGATCAATCTGTGTCGGTTGTGTTATCACTGTCACTGGTCGATAACACTTTGGACGGACGATGACTATGGGAGAGAGGGGGATGATTGAATGTACACAGAAAGATCCCCAACATAAAGATGAACTGATCAGGTTCAAAAGAAATAAACTGAAAACTGATTTTATTGTTAAATAGAGAGTAATCTTAAAGCTTCACCAGCAGGATCATCATTATTTAAATAACTGAAGTAGGATATCTATGTGTTTCATAACTATCTTTAGCAAATCTACTCAATTAAAAAAAACACTTCTTTATGAAAGTAACTTTCATTCATATGTTTTGTCTTT
Source organism: Xenentodon cancila (assembly GCA_014839995.1). NCBI lineage: Eukaryota > Metazoa > Chordata > Actinopteri > Beloniformes > Belonidae > Xenentodon > Xenentodon cancila. The sequence goes on from CM026205.1 coordinate 2,107,825, forward strand.
CCTAAGAAAACACAGTAATATTTCAGCAGTTGTAATAAATAATTTTAAGTAACTGAATGTCATGCATTGTGGACTAGAGCCTCTGAAGTTTACAAAGTTATATGTTCAAACATAATTTGATTGATTCTCACCAGAAAGCACAAAGCTGATTGCATATTGCTCACGTCATGTCACATTGGTGACGGTTTCATCCACTTTCCCGTTTGCCTCTGGTATGACCCCTGGCGCCAGAACCAGTACTCTCATTCTGCCACAGCCCTCGTAACCTGTCCCCTGCGCACTTTGCTTCAGTTGTTACTGCTGCCTCGCCTCCTCTAATTACAGTCTCCTGGTTTGAAGTCAATGCTACTACAGAGACTTTCAACTCAACGCTGAGCTCTTGCAGATGCAGTCTGTGTCCTGTATCCACCAAAACTCTACGCTCTTCCCAGCCGATCCCATGGCTGACTGACGTCATCTGTAAGACTTGCAAGACGTGCAAGATGTGCAAGACTCTCAGAGCTGCAGAAAGGAAAAGTGTCAAAATGTAGAATCCTGCTGATCTGGTCTCCCTTGGCCTCTTTCTCTACTGCCACCACTAAAGCAAATATGACTTATTACAATAAAATCAGCTGTATTGGAGATACTTGAAAACTCTTCTCTGTCTAGAACTCACTTCTTAACCCTCATCCACCTCCACCCATTTCACATTTCTCAGCTGACAGCTTTACTTTTCCACAGAGATGCTCCAAGGCTGTGTAATTGGGCCCCTTCTCTTTGACATATCCACCTCATCTCTGGGTAGGATGATTCATTCACACAGCTTCTTATATCACTGCCATGAAGATGATAGACAAATCTATCTGTTGAGCTTTTAAGCCACATCTGCACACCATATTACTTACTTACTCAACACTTTACTATGTGTACTGTGGGAATGACAGGTAAAGTTGTTTATAATACGAGGTGCTCTTGGAAGAGAAGGGTTTTCGAGAGCTTCCTAAGCTTCAGGTAACCAGTGTAGACCATTGAACAGAGGTGTGACATGTACTTTGTTGAGTTTATTAAAGTTTATGTGTACTACCACGTTCTGGATCCTTTGTAGAGGTTTTATCGCACAAGCTGGTAGGCCAGCAAGGAAGGCATTGCAGTAATCAAGACGGATTAAGGTGATTCCCTTCATCCATGTGGACAGGCTGGAGAAGCATGGTGAGATTCTGACAGGCATCATGAGGTTATCTGACAGGAATGACAGGTAACGTTGCATATCATACGCATAGCGGTGATATGAGAAGCCCTGTGAGCAGGTAATCTGTACATGGCAAACAGAAGGTGCCCAAGTAGCAAGACACCCTTGTGAAGAGGCAATGGAATGAAAACATACAAGGACAATATCTTGTTTTAATTGAAGACACCCATTGAACAATCACAGTTCTGGAGTAAAAAGTAAGTTAACACATGAAGGAGTTCAACTGTTTTTTTTGCCTTCTGTATGTGTTCCTTTACATAAACATGTAAATCAACACACTTTACCTTTATCATGTCTGTTTACCTCATTTACTAGAGGGACTCATTTTTGACAATGTCATTTGTAGTTTGCTGCTGTATATTGTATTGCACTACTGTTCAGTTTACAGGTAACATTGTTTATCATGCCTACCCGAAGACATACATATCAATGGAATTTAAAGAATCAAAATACAGTTGCAGGTTCTTCTGATTTGTCTTGGTTTTTTCCATGATTTCTGTTTTCATGGGGACATTAGTTTATGTATTTATGCAGTGCAAGTCTTTGAATACAGATGCTATATACATGTGCAAATGAAGAGATGTTTGATCCCCAAAACTTTTGTTCTTAAGTATGTTTTAGAAGGGCTTTCCAGCTTAAAGTCTTGCACCTATTCATTTGTAAATCACAAGTGTTTGGCTGTATATGCACTCACACAGAAAACAGGATACAAAAACATACTAAGTGAAGTCGAAGGTTGGAATTACTAGTCCATTCATATGGATCTAAGCTATTCAAAATCCCCATTTACTTCAGATAACATTGTCTTGGTTTAGTTGATAACTTTTCATGATAAACGTCTTGTTATACACTAATCTTATTTCCACACTTCTTTATTTTATTTTATTTCTTTAGTTTCTCATGACAGGTCTTTGCCCTGCAGTCAGCAGGCAACTTGTCAGGGATGTACCCCTGCATTTCCCCCAAAGACAGACGAGTCAGGTTCCACCAGACAACTCTGACCCTAAAAAGGAATAAGCAAGTGTAGATGGACATATTTCTCTTGACTGATTGGTTACTATCCCCTTCCTAAACTACTAACCTGCCTCCCAGGCTGTACAATGCAACAAATATGCCGGGGTCCTACAAGTTTGCACACCTAGAGTAAAATTATTGATTGAGTTTGGAGGTGTGGTAGAGGACTATAGTTAATTGTTGTGTGGTAAAGGTGAGTTGAAAGCATTTCCAAATAAAATATAAAAAAGTGTTCTCCAATTTTTGGAAAAGTTTGAATTTTCAGTTTAAATTTAAATTTGTTTAATGCCGTTGATGTCTGTTCTGTAAACTGTGACTTAAACAGAGCTGTGTGCAGCCACAACTCATCTCGACACGCTCCACACCACTGGGTCTGACTGTAAGAAATCATTATGAGCCATCTGAGGATGTTTATTAATGACCTTGGCATGGCTGGAGGTGGCTGCCATGCTGTTAATGCTATTCACTGGCACACAGTGAACCGTGGCAGCGCACAAAGAGAGGCAGGAAGGCAGAAGACAAGGCGCCTGGTGGACATCCATATTAATGCCACGCTCAGCCTGTGTTCTGCTGCCATGAGCCCCAGCTGAGGTCCAGACAGAGCAGCCTGATCCCTCAGGACGGCCTCCTTTATCTCCATACCAGCACATTCACTCAAGCCCAAACTGTCACGAGACATCTCAAAAGGTGTCCAGAGATGTCCTCAAAACGTCCTCTGATGTTCAAGAAGTCCCTCAGAAGTGGGAAGACAAAGTTTGGAAATTCACAGATTAGTTTATTACTTGTCACAGTAACATGCCAAAGGTGAAAGTATGATAAGGAATTGAACTGATCAGCCTCATATGTGGACTTATACAAACGTGGATGTAAAACTGTGTGCGAATGCTTGTAAAGCTTTCAGACGTTTCTGAAAAAATAGTTACTCCTAAAGGGATGGATAATGGCAACACAATTAAAAAAACAAGAACAATTAACAAAAAAATATATATGATCATATCTAACTTGCAAAAATGTGTGAAACTAACAACTAACTAACATGAGTGTGATCTTCATGTTTGTTTGAAGACAGTTTGGACTTCTGCAGGTCCGTCAGACTGGCCATCAGGAGAGAACAGCGATACTGCAAACAGTCCACACCTATCCAGAGGTCACAAGGATAAGCCAGAAGTTAGCTGAAAAGATGTGTATTGGACAATGGAGCTGATTGAAACAGGGAGACAATAGTGGAAGAAAACAAAAAGCCCGTAAAAAAAACCCTGTCTGGATCCCACATGTAAGGTATCATGATCTGGGTCTGTATTATTGTTGAAAATCTTAAGCACAAATTTGATTACATAATTTCACACATGGGCATCCCCAAACAAATGACCAGGATTTTGTTTCTTTGCAGCTCCGATGTCGATGGTAGTTTCAGAAGTCGAGACTGCAGCACCTGATCTACAGACGTCCAGCGTAGGAGTCAGACGCAGAGAAGAGGGCTCCCTGTTTTACATAAAAGCCTTCTTGACACAATTCTCTGGCAATTCTCAGACTGTGAAAATAAGCTGCTAAGCCTATTGTCAAATTACAAGTTCGCTGAGCAACTCCAGGCAAAAAACATGCGTCGACACTACCGCCAACATCCACACGAACTAATAGCAGCAAGTAGCAGCTTTGGCTGCCGGTTAACAGCAGCACCAAAGCCGCGGGGGCCGGCGATGATAGTGGCGGCATCTCCATGGACAAGCTCATTACAGAGCTGCATTGATTCAAGATGGAAAGATAGCATTGAAATCAGGATGGATGTAACTTTGAGGCATGCCGGATGGATAAGTCTGAAACATGTATCTTTAGATAGTAGATGAGGGTTTGATCTCATTAAATGCTGCATGTTTACTTGAAGGAGGAGATAACCTAATCTTCAATACTTCAGGGGCAGCCAAAGCATTCCACAATCAAAGATTCACATAATCTACCTTCCCGCACTCTTCACTCTGAGCCATGGTCGAATGAGAGGACGTAAAATGAGGTCATACTTTTTTGTCCTGGATGTATTATTATGGATGTCAGTATTTGTGAAAGTCTCCATCCACTAAAAATAGACCACAGATGTTTGACTAAATTGTTATTAAGCCAGTTACTTGATTATTCTGGCACTGAGCACAATTTACTTTGAACTTAATATTTTCTTGCCAGTTTCATACTGTTATAATGAGGAACTGTTCATGGGTTCTTTAATAGAACAAACAGGAACCTCTGTCAAGTAGGTCTTAGTGAAAATGCAATGTTGGAATTGGTTTTACAATATGTTTTTGCTGTTGCCTTCAACTGGGGAAGGAAACAAAGAGGTAAATGTTTATATGACAGATATTGTGTGATATTAATTAACATTAATTTATTAATGATTAATAAAAAAATAAATAAATATAATACCCTAAACTCATACTGGGCAGAAAGATCTTTTATGAGGTCCAGACAACAAGAAAAACAAACTAAAAACCGATATTGAAATGGCAGGTTGGAGGGTTTCTAACAACCCTTATGACATAGACTTTGCTTTTAGGTAATATTATAGTGATTTGTAAACTGCACAACTAAATGGTTATACATCAACAATTAACACGTTTCTCTCTACGCTAAATCTCCATCAGTTATCCTCGGGTAATAAGAAGTCCTAAGCGAACCCTTTTTAATGCCTGAACCATCTGAAGCTATCAAATTGTTACCGTCAATAAGTCTCCAGGTGAGGATGGTTTTTCATCCAACTTCCATCAGAAGTTCAAAGACTCTCTGATGCCATTCTTAATGGGTGTTCTCATTCAAGCTAGATAGGAGAAGTGATTTTCAGATTCATTTTCTTAAGCAACGATAACAGTTATTCACAAATCGGGGAAAGATCCAGTTAAATGTTCTTCCTATAAGCCAAACTCTCTCTTGAATACATATTTAAATTTTGATAACCAAAATGATTTGTAAGAGACTGGAGATATTCCTTCTCCATCTCATCGATACTGACCAAACAGGGTTCTTAACAAAGACATTTTCTTCCAGTAATCTAAGATGTTTTTTCCGTGTTATTCACTTTGTTACACTAGAAATTTTGTATTTCTGAGCAGTCTCCCTCAATGCTGAAAAGGCCTTTGATCAGCTGGAATGGCTCTCTTTTTGAAGTTTTAGAAAAATGTGGTTTTAACTCACAATTTGTTGACCTAATTAAAGCGTTATACAAGACCCCAGAAGCCAGAGTAGCTGTCAATGGGACTGTCTCAGATCCTTTCCCTACGTTAAGAGGAAACGGACGAGGCTTTCTGTTCAGTCCTGCTCTCTTCACACTTGCTGTTGAACCTCTGGCTGAATCTATCAACCTCCAAAATATGTGGATTTCACAGCCACAACATTTCACTTTATGTAGATGATATATTACTTTTCTTGATGGATATTAAAAGTTCTCTCTCCCACCTGCTTGAAACACTACATCTTCGTAGTTCCTTCTCAGGTTACAGGATTCAGGTTACCTTTGCTATCAAACGAAATATTTCACTTTTGTCAAAATTAATAATAACTTATAATAATAACTTTGATTATAATAGCATCAACCATAACTGTCCTTTTACATGGTCACTTGGGCTTAACCCTTGCAAAGCACTAAGGGATAGGGAAGCCCAAGAGGAGCTGAGGGCCTTCACTCCGGCTCGGGTCATTTTGACCTGAGCCTTAGTGCCCTGCTGGGGTTAAATACTTAGGTGTATGGGTGAATAAAGATTTAAAGAAGTTCAATAGTCTCAATTTGCTGAGTGCTTCGGAGAGTTGAGGAAGATTTGTATTGATGGATGGAATTTCCCCTCGCTTTACTGGGTGAAATAAGTGTGAACATTCTGCCTAAATGTCTATTTATTTCAACCTCTTCCAATTCATGTTCCCTGTTTTATTTTTCTCACTGGCTAAACGGTTGATCTGTCATGGTAAGACCCCAAGGGTTTCTTTAAATCAACTCAGCCTAGGATACTTTAAAGGAGGACTAAAAATTTCCAGATTTTACTGTATTACCTGGCAGCATGCTCCAGATTTAGCTCAACTATTTGACATAAGGTTTTATCCAGGATAACTATCGAAGGGACTGAAATAAATGTGATCCACTCGTAGATGTGCTATACAAGTGAAATGCAGAACTGATCAAGACTACTATGGATAATCCCTTTATTATTCTAACAGTTCTGTGGACCAAATCGTGACCTTTCACCTAACTTCCGCTTGAGGAGAAACAAATTTATACCGGTTTTATATCATAACAAAAGCTTCGAGTCCTGGTCTCAAAAATGTATTACCCGCATGAAAAATCGCTACGCAGATGGAATTTTCACATTTTTTCAGCAGTTAAACCATAAATATCAGATACCTGAGAAAAACCTAATCAAATACAAATACAGTTTCTTACAGAATAGTTTCCAAGGCCAGTTGAAACTATCAAAGATGTCCCCCATTGAAGGCAACTTTCAAAATGGTCAACCAATGTTAGAAACAGTCTCCTCCCTTACCTGCAATTCTTAGTTTTAGCAGTTTTAATTTTAGTATTTCTTTAGTTTTCATTTTCCACAAAACTTAATTTTTATTGTTGTTTCAGTTACCAGGATTATCTTTGTTACTGTTACGCGACTGAATCATTTTATTTCATTTCTTTTTTTTTTTATTTTTTTTTATGTGAATCAGTTCCACTGTTTTTTCAGTTTATTTCTGTAACTTTGTGCATGACAAGGTTAATGTAACTTTGCACTTCTGCTTCTTGTGTCAAACGGTTTTGATCCAGCTCCTCCTTATCTGTCTTCTGACATTAAAGAAAAAAAAAAAAAAAGCATTAATGTTGAAATTTAAGCAGGAGCCATAAACGTGGTTTGAAACAGTGTGCACCTAATTTTTCTTTAATTTTACATTATATTGTCATCAATTCTGTATCCTTTTCTGATAAAACATCTGTCACTGTCAACTAATCATAAATCAGATTGTTCCTGCACATCAGAGTTTCTGCTGCTGCTCTGCTTTGTTTCTGTTTAACGGGACTGAATTCACACAGAATATTGAAAAAAGGCCCATGAAAAACATTCTCAGCACTTATCTTTTCAATATAAAAATACGAAAAGTGCTTAAATAGAAAATGAAGAGGGGTGCATTTCTGCTTGAGTTTGAGTAACTTGGTTAGACGTTATGGAGGCTATTGAAAAGAAAAGTCTGCATCTTTTCATTCGGTAGGGAGTTTATTGACGTTTCCCACATGACACTGTCTTGGATCCATAGTGAATGTCTGTTGGATATCCAACCTAAAGCTAACTTCACGGACACAACGCCAGTATTCACTGACAGAGCAGCTTTATGACCCTCTGCCTGTGCAACAAGGAGCACAGCACCGTTCACATGGGTAGTCTGGCCCGATCTGTCCTGCATCTCAAGACTTGCCGTTACAAATCTATAAACGAACTTGAAAATGCATCTTTACTGACAGTCAGACACATGCAGAGGAATAAAATGTTGAATTTTCCCTGTGAATTCATTCTTGAGTCCTAATGTGATTTATAACAACAAAAGCCAGAGCCAGTTTCAGATTTTTTTAATCAATGAATGACTCAAAAGCATTTCTAATGCTAATCTGGATTCATTTTCATCGTCTGCTGTTACATAAGGCCCATTTCAAATCCACCTTTCTGATGCAAACTGGTGAAACACCTGAACGAACCTGCCAGCGGTATGGTGTAAAAGCTTACATGCACACAGGGTGTTTCACGCTGTCTTTGCTGTCTGAGAAGCATGAAAACAACATGTCTCCAACTGCATGACATGGGGATGGATCAAACATTTTCAGGTAAATGCTGCAGCCAGTATTTCTGAGGCAGAGGGAAGAACTGATTCAATTAAATAGCAACAAAGTCTGGAAGCAAACATCCCAGCGTCTGTAAAACAGCCAGAGATAAGAGAGAAAATTGTTTATGATCCAAAACACACCTTAGATATCTACAATCAAGAAGCCCAATATGGAGATTTTGCCATGGCCTTAAATGCCTGAACTGAACCCTGAGCTGAACATGCAAAAGCAGATCAATATCTCAGAAGCAGATGCTTTTTTCCACAAGTTACTGAACCGAGACTCTCACAAGTGGGACTATCAGTCCAGACCGGATGTTGATAAACCCACAGCATTAGATGAAATATTGAATTCTGAGTTACAGCAACATTTCTTTTCATTGTATATAAAATACAGTACAGGGTGTGTCGACATAGTTTGAAGCTTCATTATATAAACGCGCTCAGAGTCCAGTTCAGACGAGCTTGAGGTGATGACTTTGAATGTCGTTGACTGTCATATTGTATCTACACAAACAAACAAAACTGTTCATCAACTGCAGCAAATAACCATGTTTTTGTACAAGTTGAACAAACTTTTGTGAAATACTGTGCAGTTTCAAAGTTTGAACGGGAAAAAAGTAAAACAAAAAGTGGAATCCAAAATAAAAGGCATGCTCTACATGGCGACACGGAGAATTTGAGACATGATATAACATTAAAATAAGACTTTTGGAAACAGGACTGTAAGGTTTCGGCTGTATGCCTCTACAAATACATTTTTGAATAAGTCGTGAAGATATAAACTGCAGATCCCACCACCACCACCACAGGCTGCTCTGCAAGGACTCACTGCGGTCTCGGAGCTCAAGTATTCCAGATCTACGTCCTGTGGCGTGTCTCCAGGCTGCTGCCCACAAACTCCAACATCTCCATTAGGGGACAAACAACAGACAGCTGGTGTATTTATTGATGTCACACAGAAAAACAATAAAACCCAGGGCTCAGAGGTCAGGACAGACTAAACATTACGAAATGCAGCAGATTGAAGTCAGGCAGAAATCTGAGCGCTGCTCCGTGACCGGGCCAGCAAACAACTCATCAGCCGCCATCAGAGAGCAAGTGAGGAGGGAAAAAAGTACCTGCAGGAGTGTCACTCAAACACACATCTCCTTTATCTTTATCTCATGTCCTCATTGATATTCAAGGATGAAGGTTAAAAGTGCTGAAGGCTGACATCTGATTGGTCCTTTTGTTCAATAAGCGATCAGCCAGAGACAAGGAGGAAACCTGGCAGGCAGAGAAAAGCTTCAAGGCCTTGATCTGGTTTCCTTTTTCTGTGGTGTTTTCGTGTTTCTCTGTGAATGTGAGGATGAGCAGCTGCGGCAGCTCTTCATCGTTACCTTGGTGTTGGTGGGAGTTGAGAAGAGGGTCGAGAAATAAAGGCTGGGAGTGTGATCTGATTCACTGAGGAACGAAAGGAAGCCCTTGAACAGTAATTATTACCCACTCTTTTAATCCTATGCTTTTTTTGTATGTGTGTGTGCATATAATCATAATTAACATCATCTGGTTACAATCTTTTTACCATTAGACAAATTCATCCTCAGACAGACAGTTTTATTCTAGCCGTCATAGATTTTAGGTCATTGCCATCTTAACTCCATACCTATCTTCATCATTTTTTTTCCAGCTGTTCCCTTCAGGGGTCGCTGAAGTGAATCATCCATCTTCATCTCACCCTATCCTCTCCATCCTCCTCTTTCAACAACCATAAATCTCCTCTTTGGTCTTCTTTTAGGCCTCCCTCCTGGCAGTTCCAACCTAATCATCCTTCTACCGATGTATTTACCGTCCCTGAACTGTCCATGTCCAAACCATCTCAGTCTGGCCGATAACTCCATACCTACCACCTACTGAATATTTGTTATATACCATTTTTAATAGACACAAAACAAAGAGGAAAGTTCATGGCCACTGCCTCCCTCGACTAAATCAGTATGTCACTTCTAAAAAGGACATTTGGAAATCAAAACACTGAACTCCAGATTGGTTGGATGTGTTTACAACCCAGTCCAGATTGATGAACAGCAGAAATTACATCTCTGAGACCATTTATTTTTCTTTCATGCGTTCTTTCATGAATACGCCTGACCAGAAAAACTTCAAAAGATGTGTCTTCCTAGAGGTCTGCTCACCTGCTGATGATCAGTTCATCAAGGTCTGATGATGAACAGCAGGTGGATCCAACATTGACATTGACATCCAACATTGTTTCCATCAGATTGATGGAAACCAACAAATGCCTCTGTTATTTCTGGTGGCGTCTTCTCCGTATGGTGGCCGTATCCACACATCCTTATTTCCTTAATTCATGATCCTAGTTGCAGCTTACCCTGGTAAATCCTATGAACGCAATGAGGGGTCCTTTGTTTTGCCTATTTGATATTTGCTTTTTTAGAGTTCATCTTTTGCTAAATGGATTAAAGTGTAATGAAAGTTATCTGTGGTTGTACATAAGACTTAAGACCCAGCACAATCAAATGATTTTGTTATGTTTTTAAAAGAAATAAAACAGGATTAAAAGAAGCAGTGCGAAGCTTTGCACATGACTGTAATATTTATATATATATATATATATATATATATATATATATATATATATGAATCTGCTCATATATATATATATATATATATATATATATATATATATATATATATATATATATATATATATATATATATATATATATGAGCAGATTCATATATATATATATATATATATATATATATATATATATGAATCTGCTCATATATATATATATATATATATATATATATATATATGAATCTGCTCATATATATATATATATATATATATATATATATATATATATGAATCTGCTCATATATATATATATATATATATATATATATATATATATATATATATATATATATATATATATATATATATATATATATATATATATATATATATATATATATATATATATATATATGAGCAGATTCATGTTTCAGGGTTAGTAATGCACACCGATTTTGGTTATTACATTTTTTTAGGTTTAAGCTACATAAATGAGGTTTAAATTGCCATCTGAGAAAGTGTCTGAATTTAAATGTTTTTGAGCCAAACTCATGCACTTCCAGTGAACGACTTGCTTCCAGATGTCTCTGCAAACAGCAGTTTTCATGCTGCTGTCGAGTTTATCAGGATGTTCTAATGTCTGCTGTGAGAAAAAGAGCCTCTCAGCAGATCTGGCAGCTGCAGACTGAGAGGCTTTATTAGTGATGAGGGGGAAGCTGTGGTGTTATTAAAACAGTTTGAAACTCAGAGCACTGCCGGTGTGATGAAGCACTGTAGGAAAAGGGAATCAGTGAGGTCACAAGACGTCCGACGAAAAATTTAATTGGTATTTTTCCAGTATTTCTTTCTGCTTCTCGGCTTCATGCCTGTTATTTAAGACTGAAACACTCAGCATTGCTGACTGCTACACAATATGCCTTAGGCCTGTCTCTTTCAGTGCGACAGATACCACAGGCTTTTAATGTTGATTACCTTTGTTTGTACTCGAAAAAAAAAAAAAAACAGAATCATCACAGCATTCAAACTGCACCTGTTCTTTACTGGGAAATTAAACATCCAAATGGCATCCGGAATACTGGCTACACCTTGAAGGGATAAATGAGCTACAGCATTGAATTATCACTATTTGCTCTTTTTTCAGTGTGACGTTTCTTTTGTGTCCACACCGTGTTTGTACATTTAACATATTTGCCATGATTATTTCTGTGTTATGCAGGGCCGCTTCCTGGCATAAGCCCGCTATTCAGTTGTTATGTCTCCAACGTCTAAGGGGGGGCTGCATGATCAAAACAGCCCCAACTGGAGTTTAGTTTAATTTATTTAACACATAGAACATATTCCACCAAACCTCATGAAAATTTACACACATTATGCACACACACATATAATTCTAAATAAAGGGTCACGGGGGTCTGTCGGAGCCTATCCCGACGCATATCAGGCGAAAGGCAGGGGTCCACCCTGGACAGGTTGCCAGTCTATCCAGGGCCACATACAAACAACCAACCACACTCACATTCACACCTAGGGAGAATTTAGAAAGATCAATTAACCTACACTGCATGTTTTTGGACTGTGGGAGGAAGCCGGAGTACCCGGAGGAAACCCACGCAAGCACGGGGAGAACATGCAAACTCCACACAGAAAGACCCACCGGGCCGGGAATTGAACCGGGAACCTCTTGCTGTGAGGCAACAGTGCTAACCACTAAGCCACCGTGCTGCCCATAATTCCTTTTTGCCATTTTTATTTTATTCAGTTGTACGCAGTCTGTGTGTTTTGATGTTTGTGCATGTTTTTGAAGCCACTGACATAATTTTGTTTAGGCTCGCAAAAATCCTAGGATTAGCCCTGGTAGTACGCCAAAAAAAAAAAAAGAGACGTCTGCAAATTAAAATGTTAAACTTTTAAATTGATGGAAATTAACATAAGCTTGATTGAACATAAAGACCAGTTAAAAAGGAGGTGAAATGACAAACTGAATTATAAAATAGTGAAGGTGAGGAATATGCTATATTTCCAGTAATCTGGAGAAATCTTTGTATGGATGGAAATGTGTCGGGGGTTCTGTGTGAATTAATACTAATCTTTTCAAGCCAGATAGGAAGGACAACTACCCCTTTCATGCAAAATGCAGGGGCAGGGCCAAGGGGTAGAACTGGGATCGGGCCAAAATATTTTCTGTTAAAATTGCCCTTTTCAGCAGATGTTCACATCTGAAAAGCTTGTTGTCCCTCTGCATGTGTTTCTGTGTTGGCATTTGAAGGAAGGGTGAGTTTTAACCTGAACCGAGGGTTTGTCACAGGGCCTGTGGACGGTCCTCTGAAGGGAAAAAGGAAAACGGTGAACAGGAAGTCAGTTTCTCTAAAGGTCGGCTCCGCTTTGGTTCTAACGAAAGAAGTCGCTTTGACGTAATGAGGACACAAACACATCTCATTAGGAACTGCCAGCTCTGATTAAACGTCATTAGCACTGTGTCTCTCAGTTGCAGTTTCCTTTCTTCCATCCCTCTGGTTCGTATGCTGGGTTTTTGTTTGTTTGTTTGTTTGTTTTTCATGTTGAGTTATAGTTTCTTAATGTTAAAGACAAAAAAAAATCTGATTTAGAAAACAGATTTACTGAAACCTGATTCTCAATTTCATCCACATGATACGTTACATGTTGATCATCTTCGTGCTTATTTCTTGTCAAATCACACTATTTGTATTCCCTAAGACGAATCATAAAAATTCCAATTGACTTTACTTATTGATATATAATAATCTTTTTCTTTTATTTCTAGTCTCTTTTTTGTCTCATTTGTCATTTATGTTCTACAAACTGATGCCATTTTTAGTTTTTTCCTCCTCACTTTTAAATAAAGAGCATTTTTTTAGTATATTTGTTCCATTTTGCAATTAAACTTTGTTAAATTATAAATATCTCCGTCTTAGGTCTTTATATTATTGAGCAAAGACCTTTTGTTACTGACTCATACCTAAAAAAGATTTTGTACTCTGTTGTTGCCATTTTTACTTTTTAGATTCAGCAGAATGTGAATTTCAGCTAAACTGAGGGAACGCAGGTCCATGAGGTTAAATCTGATACATTTTTAAAATCTGTCAGCTTTCCGAATGTTTTCTCCTGGGGCATAAGTGAAAACTGTTTTCCTGTTAAAAAAATTAATGCGGTATATTATGATAAGTAAAAAGTTATATTCTGTCCTGAAACTCTTTGTCCTCTTGTAGGCAGAAGGTTGGAGTTCAGCACCATCAGATAGTCATTTCTTACAAGGAAATGTAGTAATTACTGAAGTATTTATTTCTATAATGGTGTGGGAGTCACCTGGCCCTACTCTTTAACAGAATCCGACAACAAAACAGCATCACAGTGTGAGAGAAACTCCGTGTTGGCGTAGGGCCGGTGGGTTCATAGTGAAGCGCTCGCCCGAGCTCTTCGTCGGTCAAACGGAGGATGTGGGAGGACCGCCGCGAGAGCTGATTGGTAGAAGTCTGTCGTGTAACAGTTCTGCTTCAAACTGGTATACCACTACAAGTGTCATTAAGAATAAAAGTGTAATAATAATAATAATAATTAACTTACATTACAGCAATTACTGATGAGGATAAGACAGAAGACAGGAACATACATGCATGAAGAACACAGAGAGAAGATTTAAAATCAGTCTCATTTTTATTTATGAAGCAGCTCAAAAAGCTTTTTTTTTCCATTTTGAAATTCAGTTTTCAGTTTATTTGAAACACTTTTTTGATTACTTTTAGGCTGTGTTGTCTAGCTGGTATGGTTTTCCAACCCAAGTCGCCTCATTTTGGAGTCAAGTTCTGGACTCGTGCATCCACATAGTCCCCCCAAAAATAAGATAAGAGTCACTTCAGCAGGAAAAGAAAAGCCTTTTCAGTTTTCACTGTACCACTTTCCATCAGCTTCCTCAACCACCAGCCCTGCCCCCAACACCCACAAAGTCCTGTGATTCATCACTTTACTGAGGCCACGGGGTGTTGTTCAGCACACCTCTGTCACTAATCAGTCTCAAAACAATATCATTTGTGGAATGACTGTGGTTGGCAAGGTTTGTGAAATAGTCATACATTTGGGACCCCGATTCAGAAAGTGATGCTGATCAGTGTCTGTAACACCTGCAGTCATTGTTGCAGGACACCTCTGAAAGGTCAGTATTGAGTTTATGGACAAAGTTACTTGCTAAAAGTGTGAGTGACAGGATGATTTTGTCTTTAATTTGAACTTATTCTGACTTTAGGAGATGTTTTCCCTACCGTTCACTTCACAGAGCGGCCCACCCTGCCCAGAAACATCTCTGCCAAACAGCCAAAGAAAAATGAAAGGCAGGAAAGGTGAATTTTAGTAAACAGAACTTTACCTGCTGTTTGCTCGGCTCACAAAATGTAACTCTCATGAAAAAGTCAATACCTTTATACTTGGTCTTTATTCTCAGCTGGTCCATGGTTAGTAGGGATGCACTTAAATGCATTTCAGAGGTATCTAGCTGTGAACCATAAGATTGTAGGTTGTCACTTCATTTTTGCATCCCCTCTGTCAATCTGTACTAAATATGTAAATGCTTTCTTGTGCTTTCTAATGCTTTCTCAACATAAGTATGTAGAGCTGTGAAAGATGACTCAGAACCATCATTATCTGCAATTTGTTTCCATCCAGTAATATTAAATACGCAACTGGAGAACTACCGTGACAAAAAACACAACATTAGTCTGGTACAATGTTACAGTTTCACTACATTGTCAAACTTGACCCTCCGTAGGACACTCAAAGAAATCATCACCTTTATTCTTCAAACTCAATAAACAAGTTTTATAAAGATCAAACTTTACATTATCATCAACTGAGAGTGTGGAAAAAAGGAGAAGAAACGTATGCAGGCAGGTTGGAACTGGTGGAGAAAATTGTCAGGATTGATGTACAGAAGAGTATCAGCAAGAATGAAAGGAAAGGTCTACAAGCCAGCGGTGAGACCAGCGATGTTGGATGGTTTGGAGACAGTGGCACTGAGCCAGGGACAGGAGGCGGAGCCAGAGGTAGCAGAAATGAAAAGGTTCTCTTTGGGAGTGACGAGGATGGACAGGATCAGGAATGAGAACATCAGAGGGACGGCACATGTTAGATGTTTTAAAGATAGAGTCAGAGGCCAGATAGAGATGGTTTGGACATGTACAGAGGAGGGACAGTGAGTTTAATAGGAAAATGATGCTAAGTTGGGAACTGCCAGGCAGGAGGCCTAGAGGAAGACCAAAGAGGAGATTTGTGGATGTAGTGAAGGAGGACACGAGGTTGACTCGTGTGAGAGAAGAGGATGCAGAGAATATGGTTGGATGGAGATCGATGACTTGCTGTGGCGACGCCTGGAGGGAGCAGCCGAAAGGAAAAGAAGAAGAAGAACTTGATCTTCTGAAGAATCTTCTGAATTTCCTTACCAATATGCAGCAGACAGTTCTCCTTGTTTAAAAACAGTGGTCATTGTATTAATGTAGGATGTCAAACAACATTAATACAATACTGCATCCCGTCTTGTTTCTCCAAAGTACAGGCTGGGCAGATGATCGAAACACGCATTAACACGTGCAGATCAATAAGATCTAAATAAGACATTATTAAAAGCCTTCAAAAATTAAATGTGTTTATTCTTTTTTGCTCATGGCTCCAAGTAGTAATGTGAGCACGGAAATAGCTTTAATATCTGATGTTACATTGCTTTAATATATGAAGCTTTTAACGACAGATTAAGATGTACTTGAGGCTGCTGGTGGTGAGAAGGCAGTTCATTTATTTATTTCATTATTTATTAACTTTCCTTTTAATTTTAATCCACGCTGGAGCATATACTAAAATTCAAAGTACATACACATCAAATCCAAATCAGTACTGGAAGACAAGTGTGATGATGCTCATAGTACCTTCATCAAGTAGCTTTCTGGGGAAATTTCTGTTAGTAAAGGCAACAGGGACAAAGACGGAGCAAAAGGAAAGAGCCCCAGCTTCCAGAACCTGGCAGGTGTGTGCAGGTTGTTAGGAATAAAAGCTACTAAACTTAAAACCTCCCACAAAACCACTAGAGAGCTCTTATCCATCCATATACACTAAGCAACAGCATATTTTTTTTAAAAACTTCATAATGTAAATCATGAAATATTTCCAAGCTATCATTTGTGTTAGGTCATTGTTAGGATGAAAAACTATACAAACTCAATGGGAGAATAGTAATTTCATTAAAAAAAAGAATATTTTACCCAGAGAAGATAACAAGCAATGTGATCTTCACAGATGAATCTTCAAATGACCAGTTTCTGTTTGAGCAGTTTCTAAACAACTGCAGTTCTAAATTCATAAACTTGTAAATAGGTGAAAAGTAAGTATACAAAAGTAATACAAAAGAATGCATAAAACCTTTATCCTCGGTTGTGAGTAAATTGGTGTTGGTGGTGAGAATGGTGACATTGATGGACCGTAAATGTGAAACCTCTGGAGCAGAGGTCCAGTTCAGGTGAAGAAGGGCCGGGGGGCTGCAAACCAAGGAAACAAACAAAAAAAGCACCTAACTTAAATTCTACACCTTTCTGCTTAACTAAGTTTGGAATATTTTGATGAAATTTGCTGTTCCTTGACACTTTCTGCTGTTGAGTTGAAAACTATTCACAAACTATTCATGAAACTATTCACAAGGCTGTCCTAGTAGTCCTAGTCCTACTACATCAGGGACGATGCTGGAGTCACTGCACACTCCTAACACAAAGCTGTTAGTGGTATTCCTGATGAAGTCACCAGTGGTTGTACATTTGGTACCAATGGGCAGAGAAGTTCTGTGATTCGTAATCACCTTCATCCCATTCTGATTCCCTGTTGTGATTACTTTGAACTTTAGCAAAGACTCAACAATGACTGCCCTACCTTTGGTTAAAATACCTTACATACCTCAAAGTGCCACATGGATTTATGAGAGGAGCCTTCATGATCATACCATAGCAGCATGTGGTATTACTAACAGAATTATTACGTTATTTCTATCAGAAGACATCGTTTTCTGGATGAGAAGGATTCTGGTATTGACTGCATTACAAAGCTGCATCTTTGTATAGCAAATAGCTGTTTGCTTACATATTGGTGTTAAATTAATACCTGCTCAAATGTGAAGGTCATCCTCCACATTAGAGCCCATTTTCAACACATCTTCACTTTCTCAAGTTGCCTGCTGAGTCACATAAGTCTGCTATTGTCCTGGGTCTGTCCATGTTTGTCTATAGTTATGTCACTAATTTCAGGTTAATCATTTGCATCTCAGGTAGGTAACTTCATGGTGGATCATAATGCAGTCCCTCAGGTTCGACTGTAAGCTTCCACTAGCTGGTTGCACTTATCTCCCTGCTGCCTGATCCGTCATTGTAACAGAGACAAAGAGGGATGTCACTGTTCATCCTAATGTGTGATTGCTCCGTGATGGATGGGAAACCATCGACGTGTCTCAGCTGACAGTCAGTGGACATGTTTCACCAAACGCTGACTGTCACAGTAACGTTCATATGATCAACATGTGACTGACACATAATACTGAGTGGGAGTGTGTTTGTGTGAAGACACTGCGGTTGATCATTGTTCTCACTATTATCCATTTGTAAGGCATTTTCATCGAAATTCAGCGTGAAAGTAAAAAGTGTGTGTGAGTGTGTGTATCTTAGCCTGGGCAGGCCCTAGGAGAAATCCTTGGTTTTTATTGATGATCCATAACAGATACGCCAAATCAAAAGCTCATTTGCTGCTGAGTCTTTAGATGAGACTGAAGAGTATTTTTCTGAAGTTTCCTGGTACAGTTATACAACGCCTTTATTCATGAACACATGATATTTTACACATGTAGGAAGATGTCCTTTTAGCGACAAGAATTAATATCCCAGTATGTTTTGGCTCAATCACAATACACCTTTTACATCCCTGGTTTTTTTATGTTCAAACGTGATAGTATAAGAAAAATTAATGCAATGAAAAAATGGTATTTAAAATAATTGGGAAAATAAATATGAATAAGATTTAAAAGCAAACTTATTCAGTGGCCAATATTATGTGAATAAATAAAAACTGCACAAAATAAATGATCTCTTTAAAAAATCGGGATGTCTGGAAAGCTTCTTGCAACATAAATAATATGTAAAGGCATGTTGTTTTGATATTACTCAATTATATTAAATTCAATTTTATTTATATAGCGTCTATTACAACACAAGTTGTCTCCAGGATCTTTCCAGAGACCGGAACATGACCCCCGAGCAAATAAACATAAACAGCGGCAGGTAAAAACTCCCCTAGTGGAAGAAAAACCTTAAACCAAACAGTGGCAGGAAAAACTCTTCTTTAAGAGAGAAGAAACCTATATTAGTATAATATTGGTTATTCTAAATTGCCCGTAAGTGTGAGTGTGAGCGTGCATGGTTGTTTGTCTCTGTATGTGCACGTGTAAGAGACTTATGACCTGTCCAGGTGGACCCTGCCTCTCACCTGTAATGAGTCGGGATAGGCTCCGGCAGACCCCCGTGACCCTGCAAAGGATAAAGAGGGTATAGAAAATGGATGGATGGATGGATGGATGGATGGACGGATGGATGGATGGACGGACGGATGGATGGACGGACGGACGGATGGATGGATGGATGGATGGACCGTCGGACGGACGGACGGATATTAGTATAACTATCTGTCAGACGCAGAACTAAGACTTCCATGTATATATGGCTCATAACACATTATCAACGTAAGTTTTTAACATTTCCTGTAAATGACCTCAACACTTTAAATCCTTTCAGACAGGTTTGTCCTATAATCAGATTTAAAATATGAAACTAGGGCACAATCATCATGAGATAAAAAAAAACAAAAAAAAACTGCTGTATGTCTGTTTTTGTGTAGTCATCAACTGTTGTTGGGTTACATCATGGATTATTTCATCTTCCAGTTGTTCACTTTGTGCATAATGTTTTGAAGGTCATAATTCTGTCACTTTTTAATCCCTTTTGACTCCATAGCTGCCAATAATCAAGACTGTCTTGGGGTGATAATCATTTAAACTGATTGCTTTTTTGCATGAAATGTACAAAAGTGAATTTTCTTTTTTCCTTCTTGCTGACATGCGTGAGGGCAAACAATTGTGAGATCTGGTATCAGTGGTCATTATATCCACGCTTTTTAATGATGTTCAGTGCACCTTTAGTGCCCTGAAACGAGTCCACAAAACCAAAAATCTGAGTCCCTAATTCTTCCGCTTGTCACTTTTTTCCAGGGTTTCGGCACTGAGCTAGTTTACTTTGCAATTTTGATTGGATGAGGACCAGGTAAAAGCTCCAACAGAAACCCAGTGAGACAAAACATGGCACAATTGACTAAAAGACCAGTAACGTTTGCAAATTAACAACTGGAAAAGTTATCCTGCAGTAACCAATAATGAGCAAATTTTCTTCTTTAATCTTTGTCTTGTCTTTTCCTTCAGTAATTCTTGATGCAGCACCACCACAGGTGGGGAGGGTTAAACTTTATTGAGAAGGTTTGGTTAATTCAGTGGTTCCCAAAGTGGGACATGTGCTTACCAAATGGTAAACCAGGCAAATGCTTGGTACCCCGAGGGCCACCCAATTTTGAATTGCTACGATTTGCGATGACTCGAAAAAGAATTTTGCCGGGGGGCTTTTGGGAATTGTTGCAGGTTCAAATTGTTCCTGTGAATTGTTGCCCCCAGGACCCCCAAAGACTAAAACCGCCTCTGAGCATAACGGACAGGTTTTTGACGGGGAGTTTGTCATGTTTTTAAACATATTTTGCACAGAGGTATTTCTTGAAAAATGCAAAAAAAAAAAAAAAGGAAAGAAAAAGAAACCTGTGGGAGGCAAAAACATTCGTGTAAACCAAAGGGGGCCTACCAGAAAAGGTTTGTGAACCACTGGGTTAATCTGACAAAGTGCAGTGGGACAGCAGACTCGGACAGGATTCATTTTGCCACCCCAATCAAACCAAGTCCACAAATGGACTGTTTACCAGACTGTGATGAGTGAAAATGACCAAGTAAGTGATTTCAGTGTTTGCAAACAATGAAGATTTGACTCTTGCCAGATGATAAAATTCATAGTGAAGTTTTCATGAAGTTCTTTGGACAGGCACAGTCTGACTTTTGAGATTCTGTTCAACAAAGCTGATATAAAGTGTCAGGAAACATCAGGCTGGTCTAAAAATCAGTTGTCTAATATGTCTCCCTTACTGATGTGCAGAAAGTAGTAGCTGACTCACAACCCCAGACCAGTGGTTCTCAGAGTCAAGAATGAAGTAACAGTCAGGATCTGCACACTGGATTCCTCCTCAGCAGTAACATCATCATCTCTAGCAGGGGCGTTTCAATAAGAGGAAGTATTTTTTTTTCCTTTTCCAAAGTCCAGAGCTACTGGTGATCATATTGTTCCATGATATTAAACAGCACCCTGATGATAAAGGACTGCTTGGTGGGTTGCACGATGGATAGAAATGTGATGAGTGGGAGGACGGAGGGAGAGATGCCGTAGGAGTGAAAACACTAAGCAGGAGTCAAAGGTCAGTGCATCCCACCGCTCGCACTGTTATCCCGTCAGATGCAACGCTGAATGCTCCGAGGTGATGCTATGAGTGTGAGCTCCTTGACTGGCAGAACATTACAGGAAACTGGTGCAATAAAATGTCGATAAAGTCAGATTTATCTTTTGTTTTCCCTCAGCTCGAGTACTTGTCCTGTGAAGAGCTATCGTTTCATGTGAGATTTCAAGGGAAAGAAAATAAAATCATTACAGCTCAGAACATCTCGTCTAGACATGTCGTGTTTATGCAGTAATGATGAAAATGATCTAAACATGCCAACAAACCGAGCGTTAAGGAAGGGAAAACGAACTGCAAATCAATCTGGTGACATTAGGAATTTATCATTGTTGTGTTTCTTTTTCTGTTTCTAATTCAGTCCATCCTGGAGAGGTGCAGTCAAAACCTGTGGAAACATGAGAGGATTGAACATGAAAGCAGTCAGATGGATCGAGACAAAATAATTCAGTCACTTATTCAGCTTGGTGACATTTTATTTTTTTGGAAATAAAAGAAAATGTTCTCTCATTTCTATTACTTTTATCTCTTTACAGACAGTATGAATAAAAAAATGTTAAGTTACATCCATTTTTTGAATTTCAGGCCTGCAACACTTTCCAAAAAAAGATGGGACAGAGAGGCTTTTATCACTTTCTAATGTTGCCTGGTAGGATTTTCCTCCTGGCTTGCCCGCAACCCCCCACACCCACCTTAAACCCCCTCTCTCTCTCTGTGTATGTCTTCCTTAGGTGAGCTACTCAGCTAATAGGACGCAGGACATGACATGTATACTTTTCATCACCTTGCAGTACATAAAAACCTGTGCTGCCATTCATTCAGTGAGAGTTCGCCAAGTCAAGCCAAGTGTAACTAGTGATTACAATCTTGTCTTATAGAGCTCCCCACCGTGACGTCAGAATTCCCAGCGAGCAACGCTCTAGAATATAAACATCACCATTTTGGCAGTAAAGCTGAAGCGAGCGAGAAGGAGGTTTCTGCTCCAGTAAACGGTAGAAACGATGCCCGATAGCTTTTTTTGCATCGGTATGCCAGAATTGTGGAAAAAGGGGAACACATAGAGCTTTTTATCGGATTTGTAAAGATCAAGAGAAGTTAGATAAATGAATTGATGCCATAAAACGGCGACCAATACAGCTGACACATGAGAGCAGCTCTCAAGCTGTGCAGTTGCAGTGGGCATCAAGCACAACACCATCCTTTCTGACCACTATCCATGTCTTCATGTGATGGTTCATTTAGTCGTTGGGAATGATTCACCTAAAAAGTCAATAAATACATAAAACGCACTGCATATTAACTGTTTATCATAGAAGTATGAAATTAATGCATGAGGTGGTGCCTTAAAATTTTCATTCACACTGTAAACAGTCTAATTCATCTGCTGAAAATCCACGGTAACATTTGATCCTAATTAACATGCCGATTACATTAGTCTACACTGACTGGGTTGGTGTTGTGCCTTTATTTAGCGCCTTTGTTAATTATTCAATTTGATTTTAATTCAAATTTATTTGTACAGCATCTAATATAATACAAGTTGTCCCTAGGTGCTTTCCAGAGTATGGCCCTCAACATGACCCTCGAGCAAGTATCACATTTACAATGGCAGGTAAAAACTTCCCTAGTGGCAAGAAAAACTCCCCTTTAAGGGGGAAGAAACCTGGATCAGGACCTGGCTTCAGGAAATGCCTTGGCTTCCAAACCCATCCCTGGAGGAGGACCACCTGGTCGACAATATATATTCCCACTTCTCCTTCCTGCTATTCTGGTTTTCGACACACCCATTGTCAGCTACGTCACTTCTGGCGGCCCACCATGATTCCCAATACCAAATTCTTTGTAGTCACCTTTACTGTCTGTGCCACCAGTAAGACTATGGCACTTGCTGATCTTCTCCATCCCCTACCTACATCTTGTTGGCCATGGTTTCACATTGCTGTAGATTTTGTTACCAGACTCTCTCCTCTTCAGGGGCAATTCTGTCATTTTGACTATGGTGGATTGTTTTTCCAAAGCAGCTCACTTTGTCACCCCACCTACATTACCAATGGCTTCTAAAACAGTTCAAGCCTTAGTCACTCATGTTTTTTTGTTGCCACAGTATTCAAGTGGATATAGTGTCTGACTAGGACCATCGATTCACTTCCCAAGCCTGGAACAGTTTCTGCTGAGCTTTAGCATCCAAGGCCAGTCTGTCCTCTCATTTTCACCCCAAACCTATGGTCACAATGGGCCACATGTCTCTGTTGTGTTGACTAATCAGATAACTTCCTTTTTCTTTCTGCAACTGGCCTGTCTCTGTTGGAGGGCTTTCACTTACTAGCCCACTCCCCCAGTTTTTCATTGACTGGGAAGGTTTTGGTCCTGACGACACTTGTTGATTCCTGCTCCTTCATTCTTAAGGATGATCTTGAGGATTTTCGCCATCAAGCTTGGGCCACTAACAAGCTTGGGCCACTAACAAGCTTGGGCCACTAACAAGCTTGGGCCACTAACAAGCTTGGGCCACTAACAAGCTTGGGCCACTAACAAGCTTGGGCCACTAAAAAGCTTGGGCCACCAGGTGGCACCTCTTTAGCCGTGGGCCCTAGTAGAATTTTTTTCCTGCCATGGCTCTTTTCTCTGTTTTCCTTCCCGCTCTCTCTGAGTTTTCTGTGCCTCTCAGCTAATTGAAAGAGAGACCTTGCACTCCTGCTTCTCATTTACTCATCACCCTGCTGTGCATAAAGACCCTGGCTGCCAATCATTCAGTGTCAGTTTGTCAGCTACCTCCATTTTGTCCTGTTATTCCTGCAAACACATCTTAAGGTGTGCATCAGTATGGAGTCTGTTAACTTTTTTTTTTTTCAATGTCAAAATTCTCTATACATTCTCTACCCATACACTCTTCTTCATCCATATTCTTATTTGTGCGCAATGCCGTTTTGTATTGTCTTGCTGAATATGTCACTTTGAGGATCTCCTCAATCCCACCAACATGAGTAGGCTGAGTTCATGGACTAATCACTGGAGCTGAAGTCTTCAAGGTGGTTAAAAAGCTCTACAGAGGGGTCCCGGATAGCTCAGTGGTTTGAGTGGATGCACCATACGCAAAGGGTATTGCTTGTGTGGTCAAAGCAGGTTCAAATCTCGGCATGGCGCTCCAAGTCTGCGTTGGTGGTCCCCCTTTTTAAGACCGGGGACTGGAATGTGTGTTCCAATTACTGGGGAATCAGACTCCTCAGCCTCCCTGGTAAGGTCTATGCCATGGTTCTGGAGAGGAGAGTGCCATTGATTGTTGAACCTCAGATTCAGGAGGAACAATGTGGGTTCCATCCTGCTTATGGAACACTGGACCAGCTCTAAATCCTCAAATGGCTCCTGGAGGGGCTATGGGAGTTTGCCCTACCAGTTAACATGCGTTTTATGGACTAGAAGAAGGCTTTTTTCCGTGTCCCTCAAGGTACTTTGTGAGGGGTGCTCCAAGAGTACACATCATCAAACCATGATTTTCAGCTTTCCTTAGAGTGGTTTGCAACCAAGTGTGAAATGGCTGGAATGACATTAATCTCTAAATCTGAGATTGTGGTTCTCAGTTGGAAAAGATACTGTGTTTAAGGGATGTCCAACTCAGGATATATATATCCTATATATATATATATATATATATATATATATATATATATATATATATATATATATATATAGTTGTTTTTTTTTGTAAAAAAAAAATAAACTGATTGAGAATAGCATAACTCTGTACCTCTGTGAGGAACTTTGCAATTAAAACAGAGAAGGTTAATTCCCCTTGAGTCACTAAAGAGAGATGTTGCTGCTTTGTGATGCTTAGAAAAATGTACTTCCCGTTCTGCAGCTCCGGTTGTTTGTGTGTGGGTAGAAATACATTGTAGTTCAACATGACAGATGGATCATTTCAATTCTATTGTCAACAAAAGCATTTTCAACAGCAGAGGCTGAGAATATTTACTGTAAATTTCACTCCATCTCTATAAGCTATGGAGCGGTGTTTTATTATTTTATTCTGAGGAACTTTTTTTTCCAGCTTTCTCTGTTTGCTGTTATTGTCATATCAAAAGACCTGCAGGCTCTAAGTTCTGTAATGATAACAGGGTGGAGAAAACTTGCAGTTAGCTAACATTTTACTCAAGGACATATAGGCTTCACATCCACCAGTGAATAACTATTCACACAGTCTCTTCTGCACTCATGCCGTCTCCACACTAGTCTCCAATCCACTGGACAAAAATGAACTTGTCATGGGAGGACACCTCATTTGGCCTTCTTTTTGTAAGTTGATGATGACTTTAATTGTAATTCCTGTGAATTTGAAACATAAGAAGCCACTTAAGTGAATTCACATTCAGGAACTAGAGGGACCAGATCCATAAGTGAAGTGTGCACACAAAACCATGCGTACGCCTTTTGCAATCCCACATGCCAGTATTTGTAAAACAAGAATGTGTGGTGAGAATTTTCACAATGCACTATTCAGACCCCAATTTAGAGCAATTTAATTCAGCTATAGAGTGTAATATGGAATAAAACGACAAACTCTAAAGGGTAACTTTTATGAAAGGAAAAGCATATGTAGGAGCACATATTTGCTTGTCAGGGTTGTATTACTTGGGACTGTTTGAGTTAGTAATTACTCAGATAACTTGTTTGAGACTAGAATCCAGACAGTTACATCTTTATCTCCAATCACAACATCAAATCACAGAACATTGGCTATATTGGGGCCACTAATTGTGCTCTAATATTATATATCCCAAAGCCTGAAGTCTTACTTGCAATCGCTTTATCACTTTTTCTTATTGCAATCTTTGAGCGTAGTTCTGCCTTTACAAAAATAAAGAATAAAAAAAGTTAGTTTGAAGAATTGAAATACATTTTGGTGAATAATTTTGTTATAAATGAATTTTATTTAATCTTTGTGCTAGACTTTAAAAGGCAGAGAAATTAAGAGACATGTAACTTTGGGTTTTACAAAGCTGACTTTTGACAGAAGAATTGTGAAGTAGTTTGTTAAAGACGGGTTGTTGCATTACTTACCTCTGTCTGGTTCTGTTTCAATTAACAAAAAGAAAGGAAAAAGGTATCACTACCAACTGTCAGTAGGCAAATTACAAACAATTTATGCATTCATTTACATTTGCATGGAGGCCCAAAACTTTAATCTGTGCTTCAGAAAAGAGAATTATCTTATAGACGAGAGCGCTATGCTGGTGAAACAGGGCCACTGCTGTGTGTACAAGTACAAATCATTCATTTAGGTTATTGTTTTAGTGTGTATCTTGTAAATTACAACATACACAGAACCAACTACGAGCATGCGGTGTCCGCTGCTTGAACTGCTACTCACAGATAAAACAGGTCGACAATCAGGGCCCATGAACTACTTTTTCATTCTGCATTTCCATATCTAAGCATTGACTGATCCAAAATGGTTCATTTGGGTTGTGGTATGTGTTGTGTGAGTCAGATGTGGTCCAAATGTCCAAGGAAAGGGCAGATTTTATTCGTGTCTTGTGGTTCTGTGGCTGAGTTTAGGCGGTGCCTAAATGTGGGCAAATTAAGACTCCAGACCGGACGTGGGCCATGCTTGGGCCAAACATCCATTCCTATCTTTGTTTGGTAAATGGTAAATCTGAGCCATGACCAGAGTTTTTGCACAGCTACCATAGGCCTCAATTTTAGTGTTTTTTTTGTTTTTGTTTTTATTAGCTTTGAGTCTTTCCATAGTTGAGGGCCTGTAAACATGACAGAGGAGCCAAACACAACCGTCCTTTAACTTAAGTTAAATCCAAAAAAAATCCCCAGTGATAAAATGTTATCACTATGATCATTTAGCACAGTAAAGGATAAGAAAATAAAATGTCAAATTTCCAAACAGGGAATATTTTTCTGTTTGAGGCCCTGCTGTTTTTCCCCACACTCACCCAAGGCTCCAACCGGCACTGATTGTCTCTCCACACATGAGGAAAGCTGGATTCACATGAGACTCATGTTGCCATCAGATGTGTTGAATCTCAGGGAAACGTGGCCAATAAACTGTGGAATTATTTAACTTCTCAGACGACAGATACTTTGAAAGTGTATTAAGCAACTACTGCAACTGAAACTAAATAGTCTCACTTGCAAAACTGTTAACAGTGGTGCTGTGATTGTTTTTAAGATTAAAAACTGCAAGTTCTCATTATTAAAGAGATTTGAATCATTCCCAAGACTCCTCTCTCTGCCCAGATTTAAAATGCAATGTCTCTTTCATTTGACTACTAAATATTCCGTGATTAGTTCCCTTCATTCCTACAGTTTAATTGCCAGGCAGAGGTAAATGTCTAAATGCAGTTCAAGTCGCACATTACACCCTTGAAATCCCTCACACTCTGAGATGGATGTGGTGGTGACTGAACCGGGTCCTCGGGGGACGTCAGCAGCCCTCTGGTTGCCAGATGCTCTGCCAGGTCGCGGCAACACCACCTCGACAGCAGCAGCAGGTGGCGGTTAACGTTTGCCAACAAACTGCTGGCAGAAGCAACAAGCGTACTTAGCCTCTGCCTCCGGAAAAGGCTTGGCATCGAGCTTCTGCTGCGCTTGGAAGCTGATACATCTGCGGATAATGAGAGAAAACAAAGGTTCTGTATCCATGTCTCATCTTTTATTCTTTTTTTGACAGCGATTCACAGGATGTATGCAGATAAACTGAATCTGACAAATACCAGGTATTAAGTCAGTCATTTCTTTCTGATTTGCTTTCATAAGTTCTGTTTTTTGTTTCCTTTTCTAAATGAGATAATTACACATTATAGTTTTTGGTTTTATTACATAAATCTGAATCTCTAATCCCAGAATTCCTGCAATGCTTGGACTTATACAGAATAGAAGCATCGAATGTTTTAAAATCATTGTATGTAATACAAAGATGTTTCTCAGTAAAATGCACCAGTCAGATGATTTTTGCCCCCCACATTTGCCCCAAAAATCTGCTGATCTCTGATTGTTGGACATCCAAACACTGCTTTGGGATCTTAGATGTCATATTAAAACCAGAAATGCTGAAGAAATCCGGCACTTTGCATGTATGAATCAAGAAAACAGAAAGAAAATGGAGAAAGTTGGAAAAACTGCAAGGACCAATTTTAAGCTGATCCTATACTTGTACTTTTCAGAGAATATTTTCAGCAGGATTTAAGGAATTCCTAAGTATGCTTTAGGATTTGAGGAACAAAGTTTGTTCTTGACTTGGAAAGAGTCTCACCGCTATGTGTGTGTCGAAGATCAGCTCGCTCCTGTGAAGTGACAACAGATTGATGGTGTCAGGTGCTTGATGGTGCTAAGACCCAGGGGCCAAGTTAACCGTGATAAACTGACCAAAAAGACAAAACAATGGAACAACAAAGTGCTGCACAGTTCCACTGTGCAGCCCCACATGCATACGAGGATCACTACAAGAAAACCTGCGTCTTGGTCCTCAAAAATGTTTTTTTTTTTTTTTTTTAACAGAATTATATTTTATAGAAAAAAGTTCTGTAGACTGATAAAAATAATTCTTTGGTTAACAACGACTGATAATCGACAAGAACATTAATATTGAAAAGGTTTTAAGAGCACACATTTACATGGAGAAAACTCAGTCCGGCTGTTTGACATGAGAATCAGGAATGTTTTATTTTTACAGAAGAAAGTTTAATTTAGTGACAATGATAGGGACCTAAATAAACACAGACAAATAAAATGCCTTAAATGAAGACTTTTTTACCAGATGAAGGTCCACGGCAGGGGTCCAGGAGGGGGAGGCAGTCGTTGCAGCAGACAGGTGACAAGCAAACACACAAACAGTTTGATCCCAAAACACAAGGGACATAACAGACATGTCACTAGGGAGGCAGGTGAAAAAGTCCAGGAGAATGTCAGAAGTAAAAAAGAAAGTATAAGTGAGGCCAACTGTGGTAAGTAAAAGGAGAGAATAACAAAGAAAATAGGAAACATAAACAAGAATCCACAAGGACCAGTCTGTAATTAAATAACAGCAATTTGTGGATGCTTGTACAACTAGACAGCATCATAAGTATGCTTGAAAAAGCACAATCAATCCCCTCAGGACAGCCTCTGTACTGGAACTGAAACGTGAACAAGTAGTAGATGCACATTTCCAAATCAACAACTGAAAGACAAAAAATGTAAAAAAGAAAAAAAAAGGTAGGACATATTTTGATTTTTTCATGTTTAAGTGTAGAAACGGTAACCAGGGAAGTGTCCAGATTAACGTATTAAAGTATTAATGTGAGCCTTTTCAGGTTTGTGCACGTCTTTCGCATGTCCAGCGATACTGTATGTGTGTTTTTGCTAAGTTAAGAAAGAAGGATTCTTGATCCCACCCCTTCAATTGTCCAATTTCATCAGAAAATTCTCATCTCTAAGATTTCAAAGTGTTTTCTACCTCCGAGTTTTGTTGCATCATTGGAGCGTCTCCCCCTCTCCTGCTGGCCTCCCCCCTCTAGTCTCGGTATAATCGTTCTCTGTCACTGAAGACTGAGGCCTCATTTAGCTGAATGTTTTCGAAGGATATTCCCTGCAGTTAATTCTATCAGACACGCTGTTCGATTCCCCTGCAGCCCTCCTCGCTTTGGAGGAGGCAAAATATTGAGGATGCAGTAACGATTCAGATTCCGTCTCCAGTGCAACGACTCCCGATGCTCCACTGTGACTGCTGAACCTTCCAACCACAAACTGAGAGTGGGAATATTTTAGCCCTGATGTAACAGCCTTCACCCTCAAGAATTGATATCCTGAGCATTTAGCAACAATCCGCTTTGTGAGCCATTTACAGTGTAATTAGTGCACAATTCATGAGCACAAATCCAACCAATCGCTGCTGAACAGGGAAGAGCTCTAGAGGCTGTCTCTTACGCTCTGTCAAATACTCATCCATGTTCTTTACGCTCGGTCGATGAATTTCACCTGACAAAGTACTACCCAACTGTTGCATCACGAGAAGAAAAAGGACAAGAAAGTGTTATGTGAGGTTAAACCCTTAACATAATTAAAAACGACAAAAAGAAGGCTTGAAACAAAATCTTATCAAATATTTTCGTCCTGCTTTTTTATTTATTTATATTAACATTTAATATATTATATTTTTAAATGCTGAACATATGTATTTGGTACAGTTCTCATTAGTCACTGCAGTCCCTGTGTTTGACATTTGACATGGTTCCTCCGCAGAACCGTCTGCGGAACCGTCTGCGGAACCGTCTGCGGAACCGTCTGCGGAACCCGCTGCGGAACCGTCTGCGGAACCGTCTGCGGAACCGTCCACAGTTCTTGAATGGTTTTAAATGCAGAACATGTTCATGTACATGTGTTGTAATGCAGTTGTTCATTTAATTATGTTTGCAGAGATCAGTTGCTTTTTTCAACCTTTCAAATTATTAGTCAAGCTTGCAAAAATTATTTTCATAATTTCATAATTTCTAGCACTGGCCTTGGCCTTGCCCAGATATTACACTTATAAACAATCATTTTCAGTGGTTCAAATTATTTAATGAATTATTTCCATGGTATGTGAGGCAAATATGGCCCAAGCATCTGGAGCCTTCACATGTATCTTTATTAAAAACCATCTAATTAATGATCATGTTTTTAGTGTTTGATAGTTATGAGCCTATTTATATGAAAATACTGTCTTGAGGTGAACTGTTATTGAAAAGATTATTTTATGATTTTAACAAAGTGAATGAGTTTGCGTGAGGAGCTGCAGGAGTTGGTAGTGGAGTTACAGATTACATTTGTAAAGGCCATGCAACTTCAATTTCTGGTCCGCCTGTACTGTTTTTACTGCCACATGTTTGGAGAGAGGGACACACCAGGGGTGGCTCTCATATGATTTATGTCTCAAATTGTCTTTTAATGGCATTCTTGGTGATGAGAACTTCACAAAACCATTCCTCCTACAGTACACTTTGAAAAGTCAGGCGCCATGGCTCTAAAACATAATATAATTCAAGTGGATCACATACATTAATGAAAGCTTTGTACATTTTTCACATTTTATTATGAGAATAAGTTAGTACATTGCAGGTGTTTAGGTTAATTTTGCTGTAAACCTCCATGAACATTCAGGTTTTACAGTCTGAAAGAAAATTGGGTAGCAGGGTGGCTTAGTGGTTAGCAGTGTCGCCTCACAGCAAGAAGGTTCCTGGTTCGATTCCCTTTCTGGGTCTTTCTGAGTCGAGTTTGCAAGTCTACCCGTGCTTGTGTAGGTTCCCTCCGGGTACTCCGGCTTCCTCCCACAGTCCAAAAACATGCATACTATGTTAACTGGTCATTTTACATTGCCCATAGGTGTGAAAGTGAGCATGCACGTTGATCTGTCTTTGTTTGTGACCCTGCGACCGGGCGATATTGGATGGATGGATGAAAGAAAATCGACTGAAGGAGAATCAGAAGGTATTTTTAGATTTTCTGCATAAAATATTTCTGTTTCGTATTTTGTGACATGAAAAGAGCTGTAAAAAAATGGTAAAAATGGCAATTTGTTTTTTATTGGAAATTATAATAATCTTTTTATTCATCAATAATTACTAATAAGTGCCTTACATTGTACGTTAACCTAAACTGAAAGCCAACACAAGTGTATTCTAAAAAGTCCAGCAGCAGTTTAAATGTGAGGATGACTCAGTTTAACTGGATATCAGAGTTGTTTTCCAGGATTCGGTCATATCAGCCCTGTTAACACTTCGGATCTCTGAATCAATGCAAACGGTAAAGTTGGTGATCGACTCCGTGATGGAGCTGCTATCTGCTGTTTGTTTCTGGACTTTATCTCATGCCTTTCCCATTTCCTATTTTTTTCCACATTGCACTCTCTGTTTGTGGCTGTAGTGAAAGGACATGGCAGTAAATGAGATTAGTGATGGTGACTGAGGGAAACCCTGGCCTGAGGCTGTGCGGGCTTTTCAGCCCTTTTCACTGTTCGGCTCAAGTGACGAAGTGAGGTTGACATTCAGTCGGTCGGGGACGAAGACAAAAGGCAGAACAAGCCTCCCTCTGTGCGCCCGGCCACCACGCAACACCGATTGGTCATAATGACTCAAACAGAAGCCAATTTCACAACATCATCAGAATAATAGTAAAAAAAGAAAAAATCTCAGAGCTTCTCCTTATCTGCTCTGAACTCCACGGATGTCTTCATTTGCCTCCCGAGCAGTAATGTGGCAAATACACAGTTTTTCCTTCACAAATAAGTAAATACAAAAATAACACAGATAGCATGAATTATTCAAGTGCTCCAGCAACAATGTTGGTGGGAGGGGAAGCTAACCAGCTCTGACAGGAGACTCACACGGGAAAAAGTAATAAAGGTTCGAATAACCTCGACGGGTCTGCAATCACTTTGGTTTAATCTGCAGATGCTGAGTCTGTTTCGTGGAGTAGACACATGTTTTTATGAGTCTTTGCTGCTGTTCTGCTGCCTGATATTACAAGGAAATGATTCCGTTTTTAACTTATTGGGGACATTTTTCCACAGCTTAAACCTCAAACAGTAAAGTGTTCACTCATTTAGCGCATTTTTTTTCTCAATTAAGAGCAATTTCATTAAAATGAAAATAAAGAAAACACAGAATAAAGAAATGTACATATTTTCAGCTCCACCAATTACACTGTAAAAGTTAACGCTACAGCAGTACAACATTGTAGTAATAAATAAAGTAGAGGGAAAAAAAAAGCATTCCAGTTATTTATTTATTTATTCTAATTAACCAAACCTAAAATGTAAAAATAATGCAATCTTTTATCGCAAATAATTTGCAAAGCATAATGATTTGTTAGTGATTTTGTGTCAAGAGGTAATTTGTTCAAAAGGTCACTGGTTCAGCCACAGTAATGGTGAAAACAAGGTTGGAGAGGAAAAACCGAGGTAACCATGAGCAGCTACAAACACGCGATTCTGTAAAAGGCTTTGAAGAAGAAGAAAAAATGTGTTAGTTAACAAATCGATATTTACTGCTCTGACATGTTTTAAAGTAAGCAATAAGTGTTACTATCAACATTTACCTGCATTTTCCTCGTCACGCTGTATTTCTTTGTAGCAAGCTGTGAGCGTACCAGTTTAGGGCCTCAGACCTGATGTTTGTGTTAAACCTGGGTCACATGGTCCAGCTCTGCTGCACCAGCCCAATGACAGTGGCCCCAGCAGCGTGCCAGAACAACTGATGAAGCTGGCAGGAAGTCGGACGGATGAACGTCATAGACAATCCAACCACTCAAGGATCTGAAAGTGAATTCATATAAATATTTAAATATTATTATTGAACAGAAGTCTTTTAATCTGGACTTTGAAAGTCTTGTCACCAAACTAAAACTTAAACTTGGTTTCTTCTTCTGAAATGAATACGGTTTTTCTCGTTATGTACATAAATACTTCATTTTAGCAACTTTCCTGCCAATATTGTATTATGGTGATCTGCTCTACATGAACTCTCATCAATTACCATAAGACCATTACCACTGACTGGAGAAGTTGGACTCTGTACTCTCCGTTTCATTATTGAACTCGGCCTCCTCACCCATCACTGTACCCTGTATACCTCAGCTGATGCCCATCTCTGTACATCCACAAGCTTTCACACTGGTTCAACTTCTTGTACCAATCCATACTCGGACTGCTCCCTTCTTACCTGTGCAACTACATGATCCAAACTTGAAGCTATGCTCTTCGCTCCAAAAGAACTGAACAATTGCAGATACCAACGTTCACACAGAGCTTGGAGAGAAAGCTTTTAATTATGCTGCTCCATCCTCCTAGAACCATTTTCCAACGGACGTGAAATTAACAGAACTAATTTCTCTGGGTGAATTCAAGTCAGTTTTCTGGTAAAGAAAAAAAGAGTTCCCTCGAACGGTGTAATTGTTTGATTTGAATTGTTTTGACGGTGATGATCGTTTGTTGTGTTGCTTTGTCGGATATTTTTTTAACTAACTGCTGCCTTCTTGGCCAGGTCTCACTTGGAAAAGAGATTTTGATCTCTTTGAGACTCACACCTGCTTAAATAAGGGATATAAATAAATGATGTAGACTGCAGAATTCAGGACATTCTCTGTGAATGTCCTGACTTAACTTAACTTAACGTCAGTCATTTACAATGCTGCACTTACCTCCGTTGGCCATTTCATGACACTACTGGTGGGAAGTTACCGAGATATCTGGTGGGGATTCCACAATGTTCCCCGGCTAGCCGAGAGACATCGTCCCTCCAGCGTGTCCTGGGTCTTCCCTGGGATTTTGGAAAACCTCACCAGGGAGGTTTTCAGGAGGCATCCTCACCAGATACCAGAGCCACCTCATCTGGTTCCTCTCGATGAGGCCTGAGCCCCTCCCAGATGACCGAGCTTCTCGCCCTATCGGTAAGGGAAAGCGGGAACTCCACTCTGTTTTGACTAAATTCCATGGTCTCAGATTTAGAGGTGCTGATTCTCATCCCGGACGCTTCACATTTGGCTGTGAACGGCTCCAATGAGAGTTGAGGTTTAACTTATATATACTTTTTCTTATGAAGTAAGTCATGAAATATGGATGTAATGGATATTATTTTTTTCATGCGGATGGAACAGTAAATTTTGACCTTTTAGTAAGCCAGGAAAAGAGGATGGTATTACAGTCTATTTTAAAGTAAGCCATGGTGTTTTTCTCACCCAGTCCAAGTAGTTTTTTATTCCTTAACACAAGGACTGAACCGAAATAAAGATTGAGTTAAGGTGAAAGCACTCAGATGGAAGATGAACTTCTTTCTGACAGGTTCTTAAATGTGAAACTATGCAACTCAACGTAGTTATTTTTGAATATATGGAGAAAAAAGAAAAGATATTTTATTTTTTTACTTCCTGAAACCAAATGAGAAAAAAATTGGTTAAGGTAAAAAAAGAAATGGAATTGATCTGCTTGTTTCTGTATAAAATCCAAATTAAAAACAATAGCCGGTTTCTGCCAGTGCTTTGGAAGTGTTAGACGACCCACACGACAAGGTCAAGGTGCCTATTCTGTTTAATTAAAAAACAAAGAAAGAAAAGAAATTAAAAACACAACAGTGCCCAAGTCTTGTGCTAATTTTCTTTGGCAAACTTTTTGAGAGTGGGAAAGTACAGCACAGCGTCTTGGCACTGCCCGAGCATCTATCAGCACTATGAGAATGTTATCCAAGGAGCATAACCTTGGAAGAAGGAATTATGTTTTGACATTAGAGCTGATAATGGTAGTGTTTTCTTTCACTACTGGCCTTGTCTACTAAAATTGTCCACTCCATCATGTGCCTGGATGCCTTCTTACTTGCCCGACATTTCCATTAGACAATAAACTAGGAACTGTGAGGTTAAGTGTAGCCCACACGAAGCCACTTTTAGAATAGTTAACACATGTTCAGACTGCGAGCAACCACAAGCTTTCAATAGTCAGAAGGGGTGAATTTGGACATGGTTCTGGTTATCTGTAGTATGTGGTCGGCTTTAGGCAAATGCTTTGTCCTGTTATATCAGTACACTAAAGTAAAACAATATTTGTCCTCACCCATCCATGCGTCCAGTTTGTTCCACCTCTGTAGCACCTTTCTACTGCCTGCTGCGTGAATTTCACAGAGGCAGAAAAGCATAAGTTTTCGTTCTGCTACTGTAATGGTCCTGATCCATGTTGGGAAAACCAGAGCCATAAGCAGCAAAGTAAGTGCAGTGTGAATTGACAATGGGAAAAGCATAACTGTGGCCCAAGAAGGGCTGTAAATTAGTGCAGGGTTCAACCACAGGGGGTGAACCTTCACCCGCAGGGAGCTGAAGGCGGGCCAATGTCTTCCTTCTGCAGTCGCAGGGCAGCAACATGGAAAATGGGGTCTGTGCCTCAGAAACAAACAAGCAGATATTTCATTTATTTTATTGCAGTTTTTTGTTATTCATTGACTGAATATAAAGTAGTCAGTGAGTGAGAGACTGAGGACTTGCTTCTAATGAAGGGGAACGCTGTGGAAGCCCTGAGGGGGGTCTGTTGTGGGATCCCCGTGAATGCACAGCTGGAGTATGGATGCAGGTTGAAGGGGGGATCTCCATACTCTGATGTTTGTTGCTGAGTTAATAAAAACTTTGTCCTGATGCATTGCTCTGTGTCATTCTGCGTAAGGCATTTAGCTCCTCCATACTGAACTTAGACACTGAGGGTTAAATTTAGGAAGCCATCAGATAGATTTGACCGTAAGGCCCTTTTTTGAGATGTTATTTTGTCTTCTGCATGTTCCTTATTTGATTTCAGGCTCTGATGAGAAGTAAACGCATTTTACTGAGGAATAAAGAATAATCAACTGTTGTTAAAGTCTTTATGCATTTATATTTTTATCAACTTATCTTCTGCTGAACAGGAAAACTGGACTAAAAAAAGAGAGATTTAATTTGGCATAAAAATTGACTGAAAAATAAGAATTTAATGTTTACTTTCTAATTAGTTCATGAACTCCAGGCTATAACCAAACTTTCTAAGTAGTACATTGAGTGTGACTCTAAATTATGGAAAACATTTCAAAATAAATCTGAATGCCTGACATGAAATCTGAATATAAAACTTCTGTAAATATGCAAATCAGTTTGCTGACAGCTCCTGGCCTTTCTTCCATACAGCTCCTACATTCCACTTTGCGCAAACTGCCACTGGAACTCCAGCAAGAGGAAACTTAATCTTTCTTTTAATAGTTTTTTTTTTCTTCCAACCAGTGAAAGAGACTGTTTTCAGACGTCTCAACTGTTGAACGAAAGACAGCATCTGTGGCAATCACTCGGACATCTGGTGCTGCTTTGAGGAGAGTCTTTGTCCACTCCAGACAATCGCCACGGGCAACATGCAGGACCTCATGTGTCAGACATGAGCTTTTAAAAGGAGGGAGCTGTTCAGCAGCGTGGAATCTTGGTGGAAACTGATGAAGACTTATGGAAGGCTTCTTATTGTTGGTGGGTGGGATGGCGGATGGAGCTCACGCCAGATGCTGCTGCTGGAGGGAAACAACCATCACCAGAGAGCGGGATTGCTTCTGATGCTGGTAAAGCTACCAGTGACATGTGTGCTGGGGAGTTTTTGGTACTTTAATCAAACGTCACCTGCAATGGCTGGAAAAGTCACAGGAAGAAGGACTAAAAAGACAAACTAACATCACTCGACACATCATCTCTACAGAATCACCATCGAAGAGGCTTTCTGGAACTTACTATCCAACATCAAAGCACTTTACTGTTGCTCAGTCATATCAAAATAGAAAGTGGAACAATTGTACTGTTAATTTTACTTGGGGTTTGACACTGTCCCACAACGGCTACTGACATGACTGGACACGAACGATCTGCTGTTTCACCGTTTGGAAAATGAACAGCCTTTCCTCACAAAATGAAAAAAATAAATGCAACATGCTCAGCTGAAAAGAATTCCATCTCGGTCTTCCTCCTTAAAGTTTAGGCCATTTTCAAAACTGCATACTTAACTACTACTATCTACTAGTTTTGCCAAGATGTAGCAGACAGCGTATTGCACAGCAATGATCTGCAGTATGCAAAACAACATCATGGCAAACCCCTTTGAAAGATTTCCAGCATGCCAGCAATTAGTCTACCTTGCATATTGTATCCCAGAATGCACTGAATGTGGTAAGTGATCATAACAAAAGTTGAAAAACAGAAGGCAGCAGTACTTTATGCTGTTTACTCCCACTTTTCAAAAATAAAGTGTCCAAATCATACCTCAAATACTGGAATAAATTAGAAATGTGATCAAGGAATTTTACTGTGACAACCTGTAGTAATAATAATAATAATAATAATAATAATAATAATAATAATAATAATAATAATACAACTTGTATTATACTCAACAACAAAGCTCTACATTTTTAAAATGCATTAAGTTGCAATTCCTCACAATGCCGCTAAAGTTGATGTTGTATTAATTAGCTGAGCTGTCAGACACCCACAGAGGGTTAAAACAAAACAACAACAACAAATAAAGAAAGAAAAACCCACTAAAATCAACAGGCAGCGATGCAGCTGCACCTAAATCTGACAGAACAGTCATCATCCAGTCATTCAAGCCAAAAATAGAGCAACATCCTGCTGTCATGTTGAATTTACTTGTTTATTGAAAACAAGCACGTGCTTGTCAAGAGTTAAATAGAAAGGATTTGATCGTAATGCAGAATGACAAACAAATCCACATCTTTTTTTCTCAATAAACCAAAATTTGTGAACAGACGTGGACGACTTTGTCACATCTTTGTTGCAGGCTGCTCATGGTCACATGGTGTCTCTGGATCACTGCGGTTCAGAAAGAAATATCTGGATGATTTTTGTTGGATTCCTACTATCTTTGGTACATGTCTTCATTTTACTCCGATGATGATGATAATACTCATAAGCTTCCATTTAAAATGTTTTTTAGTAACGTTGCATCATCGATAACTTGCTGAATCAGTGTTAGATTCCTTTTTTTATACTGGAAAGTGTTGTTAGCCAGGAGGCATGTCTCCACACCAGCACTCCGCCAGCTCACTTGATCCCCATCATCATCATTCCCCACAACTTAAAGCCCATTCCGACCTGCAGTCAGCGCCGGATTGTTCCTGCACCAGGGGTAATACCCTCAGGCTCCTTGTTGGTGCTCTCTGTCAGTCTTGTTCCTGATCTAACCATGTCTGTCCTGCTACAAATCATCCACCTTCCTGCTTGCGCCATCCACTGCCAAGTCTCGCAGCGGCCACGCCGTCACCGCATCAGCGCTCTCACTTACAGATTGTTCCTGGTCACCGGATATTCGGCTCAACAGTCTCACCACCTACACCTCCACCACGGACTTCACCTGTTCCCAATCCTGAACTCGTTACGCCTACGAACACTAAAACTATTACTCACCTTCAAAGTAATGTCCGTGTTTGGATCCCACACCTCTACGGTTAATACGGTTAACAGAAAAGTGTAGTTCAATCATATAATTTAGTCTAGAAACTTTGACTTATGATCGCCTTAAGATGCCTTCAAATATAATTTTCTTGTTTTCTGTGCCATCAGTTGAGATTTCACTAGTAATATTTTTCCTGCAAAATTGAAATTTCCAACAGTTTCTGACTGTTAATTGGTTTAAAGCTTTACCTAATACTGGAAACATGATAATGAAAATGCATCTTATATGTAGGGTTTAAAGGCGAGCGAAGATATTTGAATCCATCTTTTTTTGTCATGTTTGCTAAAGCCGTCACTAAGTCCAGGCATTCAGACAGTTTGCAACCATCTGGCTCTTTTGGCTTCTCTTCCTGCCTGTAAAGTGAAATGGACAGAAAAAAAATCGTCTGGACCTGAAAACAACCAGCGATAGTGCCAGAAGTTATAACTTGTCTCATGGCTGCTTTGGCGGCAGCGTCGAAGCACAGCAGAAGGGGGTTGGGGGGGCGCTTTTGTGTTTCTTCAAAATGATGACATCCGTCAACCTTCTCAACTGCATCACGTTCTACTGTAGATGTTTCTTTAGTGCACATTCACAGCACAAAGCTCAGCTACGGCCTCTCAGGAAGGCAGGCATGGTTCCCACCGTCCAGGTGGTCATGGTTGCTTCATGTAGGCATTGTAAGTTATAGTTCACGTTTCCATTGGGTCTTGTTACATTTTACTTTCATATTTTTTTTTTTTGTTAGTAATTACATCCATCTATCCACTTTCTACACCAGCTTAATCCTGTACAGGGTCGCAGGCGTCTGCTGGAGCCTATCCCATCTTACTTCAGGTGAAAGGCAGGGATTCAGTAATATGTTCCTTATATAATAAGGTCTAATTTATCAGTCACATGAAATCAGGATCGGTGTTAATATGCTGTACATACTTTGACTGCATCACTGCTTTCTGTCTCATTAATAACAAATGTCTTTACTGATGTTCTTGGTAATCATACTTTCACACATATTCCACAGTGGGATGACTGCCGTCGTTGTGTAGAACAAACTGCCTCTTTGGAATTTTTTTTTTTTTTTTTTTCCTTCCCTTTCTTGTCAGTGTGGACATCGTGCACACGCTGTATGTACGATGCACACCGAAATTAGTCTCTGCTTTTAACCCATCAACTAGTTTCACTAGTGAGCAGTGGGGCTGCTAGAACCAGCGCCCCGGGGAGCAATTGGGAGTTAAGGGCCTTGCTCAGGGGCCCCCAGTGATTTACCATTGTGGGACCTGGGTCCTCCACCCCCAAGCCCACCACTGTAACCACTAGGCCACCACTCCCTTTTTTTTTTTTTTTTTTTTCAGCAGAGATGTGTAAACAGGCGGTGTCTGATCAGGCAGACAACCAATCAGGACACACTGGGCTTTATTGGAGGGGCATCTGTTTTTTATTTGAAATGTGTGAAGACAAATAGCACTCCATCGACTGTGTCATGGAATTTCAACTTTATCAATCAAAAATGTTTGATGTGGTACAATTTATACAATCCAGAGGGCTTCAATGGGACGCATTAAGAAAATGAACTTTTTTAAGTCTTGAATATGAACGTTTGGTATTTGGGATGTCTGCCAGAACATGAAAAAGGTCTGAATAAGCCACTCAGTCTGCCTGGATTTATGTCCAAAGCCAGGATGAATGAGGGAAGTTGAGTAGTTCAGGTTTTGGAGCTGTTTGTACGTCACATCGGAACTTCATTACAATTAATGGTTTTCCATGGCAGAATTTACGTGTGTGTGTGTGTGTGTATGTGTGTGTGCGTGCGTATGTGTGTGTGTGTGTGTGTATGTGTGTCTGTGTGTGTGTGTGTGTGTGTGTGTGTGTGTGTGTGTGTGTGTCTGTCTGTCTGGGGACATTGCCTTGTTAGTTAGCTG
Source organism: Xenentodon cancila (assembly GCA_014839995.1). Classification (NCBI taxonomy): domain Eukaryota; kingdom Metazoa; phylum Chordata; class Actinopteri; order Beloniformes; family Belonidae; genus Xenentodon; species Xenentodon cancila. The sequence continues at coordinate 2,148,984 of CM026205.1, forward strand.
CCAAGTAGCCAAAACTGCAGAACGCAGCTATTAGTGCCGGATGTTATTTGACAGCCTGCATCTGTTTCTCCCTACACTGACAGACAACCCAGTCGATTTATGGGATGGCAAACAGTTTGCTCAAAGATTGACCAGCGAACGGAGTCTTGGCTTTCGGGTCAACGCCACACTGCTCTGATCCACCTGTCAATCTCTCACTCCATTCTTCACCACCTCACTCAGATTTCAGGCTCCGATTTTTGAGGTGCTGATTGTCCTCAAATTACCTTCATTGTTGTGGAGGGGTTTGCACGCCCAAATGATCCCATGAGTTATGGCATCACAATGTTAACATCCATATATCCTTTTATGTGGATGTTTTCATTTATGTATTATGATGGGATGGCAATTAAGAAAATGTCCTTTTATCATTTAAATGAACCCCACTGTGTTTGTGTCCTTTCGGTCATAACCTGTGAGTTCTTCATCACAGATGTTCACATGTTGCCTTCACTGACTCTAACGTTGTGGGTGAAAACTAATGGAAGCATCTCTAGTGAAGCAGGGCTCAAATTTACTTCCTGTGATGTTTTTCCTTGCAGCCCACTGCTGCTGGCAGCTGCTGATGGAGCTGATGATGATGATGGTAGTGGTGGTGATGATGGTGATGTATCAGAAGGCCTGCAGGAATTTATGATCCGTGCAAATGGAGGAATATGCATATTGTTGCATATGAGTTTGCCTAATGGATGCCTACACACTGAGGTGATGATAGGAATAACAGAACATGCAGTGCAAGTTAGCTGCTGCGTTTGCAGAACACACACAGACATTTTTAGGAAGAGGAAAAGGAAGTGAATATAAGAAAAAATGGATATGTAAGGAGAGAAAGTTGAAAAAGAAG